>CM051262.1:63595229-63838885 GCA_027921565.1 Artemia sinica
CAAATAAGCGTGAAGCCAATTTTCCTACAATTGGTATTAGACTAGCTGATCTGCGGTATTTGCTTTTTCGAAAGAATACCTCGAAGATTCTTGTGGTACTTTGCTTTAATTTTTGTATTTCTGTATTGAACAATTCAAATAATGCTTGTAGTGATTATAATGCTATGATTATGCTATGATTATAAACCTACTGACTTTTATTTGGCTGTTACAGAAAGTGATTCGTCATATGAAAATTTTTCTGTGCGACATTGCTTCAAATAAGTAAATTGAAAAACGTGAATCTTATTATTGACTTTACGAAGAGATGTAATAAAAATTGAGTTTTACATTATATTGTAGAAAATCTGACCCAGACTTTGAATGCCAAGATGAATACAAGTTGAATCCCTGACGAGCTGCCACCACTTATCATTAATGATGGTTACCTATAAGGGGGAAGAAACAATCTAAGGAACACAGAGTTTTGTACATAGAAGCTTTATTAATAAATAAATTTACAAACATTTTTAAAGTATTTCACTCTTAGGGCACTGAAATTTATATTATACAGGTAGGAAAGAGTATTTTTAACTAGAAAGTCGTTCAATCGAGGATTTTCACCATGAATGCTAAGAAATTCACTGTAAGTATATCCGCGACATCGAAATATAATAGTGCTTGGAAACCACATATTTTGGTCGATAATCTAATACTCGCTCCCTATTTTGAAAAATAGATTTTTCACTTTGCTCAAACAAGTTCTCGAGGTGAGGAGCGTAGAACGTATACGGTAGATTAAGAGGATCAAATTCAATATTATTTTCTGTTTGACAGATGCAGAAGCAATTCCCCGTCTTTACAGTTGATGGGCTACTATTAATAATGATTAGGGTATTCTTAAAGCTTTAAAATATGCTCGAGAAAGTCTGAGGGTATGCAATAGGATTTGTATTTGGAGATTTAGGGATCCACATTGAATACATTGATTGTTTTGATTTGTGTTCATGGGTGCCCGAGGTCTAATAGAACACTCCCATCAGGGGTAGTTTCCAATGGGTTTCATATTTATTTAGAGAGATTAATGCTACACAATCCTCCAGTGTTTGGCAAAAGTACACTCTAAATGTAATGTGCCCATTCGGATAATAGTCATATCTTGAGTTCCGGAAAACCAATACAATGATACCATGAGTTTTTGCAAACATTTCTTCGGTTATATCATTTTCAAATAGCTTTGAATCTCGATCTAGTGATTGCATAGTCAATTCATATAGGGCCTGTAGGATTTATCAAAGGATACATTTTAGAGTGGAACAGCTTTTACTTTACATACAAGAGATGAAAGTCAAAACATTTCAAATTTATGTGGAGAATTTGTCTATGATCAAACGGCACTGGCACATTTTACAAATGCCAAAGCAAGTTTTGAAGAAATTTCACCATTGATAAATGACGAATCGGTGTAGGTACGTGTATCCGTAGCAATATGTCGTTGACTATTCATTGTATGAGTAACGAGTAGTTTGATATTATTCCCACTAGCTCTTAATTTTTCAATTGCCAAAGCAACAGAACTCATAACTTGTTGTTTTTTTACATGGAGTATTTCCAGGTGAAATGTTACATCGGGTACAGTGTCAACTACTTTTTTTGCAAAATAAAATTGAACGGAGCAAGTTGTAACCTTATATCAATGTTGACATTGGGAGGCAGCTTCTGAGGTATATTCAATATCTCGTGATTTATTTTCCCAACATGTGTAAATCTTTAGTTGTCACATCTCTAAGTATGTTGCTAGTGTCAATGTCCGTTCTAAATTCATATTCAATAGCCACACCTCCAAAAAACTTATGGGACATTGGAGTTATCAACATTAATTGTGTGTATAACATGTATAATTTCAAAAATTGTTGCCTGGGCTTACCAATGTTCCATTTATGTAAACACTGATTTGTCTAAAAAAAAATTGTGTAGTACACAATTTTTTACATGATATTCCCTCAGATGTTCATGGGGTTTTCATTGTTAGATTCTTTGACAATCACATGCAAGTTTATAAATGTGGAACTTAAATCTATGAAATAGTCTTCATTGGAATAAATTTGAAATTGAAAGTTTTCAGAGAGTGGTTTTTGCGGAAAAAATTGTTCATAGCAACCATGTTTTACACTGCATCAATATTTTCTGCTTTGAATATATTTAGGGATGAGTTGACTGAAGGATGAGACTCCATATGTGGTAAATATGCCATTTTTTAGGAAAGTAAATCCTTTTTTTCGACCTAACAATTTTTACTCTTGGTTTCTTTTTCTTCTTTTTGACGAGAGTGCTGTTTTTTACGCTTCCAACCTAAGTTGAGGACTGATGATTGATGAAATATTTTCTCACCCTTTAAAAACCTTATCCGCTTTAACCTGACTTCAATTGCTTGCCGAGGGATCGCACGCCGGATATGATATTATGTGAAACAATTTCTTAAAAACCCTTCCCAGAGCCCCAATCGTTTAGTGTAGAGACGAAAAATCCAGAGCAAGAGGTGCAATCTAATTTTTAGCCTGGGGTAATGCAGAGTGAAACAACTTAGCAGACCAATTGCCGAGACCGTTACCAGAAATTTACGAAAGACCCCTGTAATAGTACATGTCCACTGTCAATTGTCGTGGTCCAAGAGTAGCAACATAGCAATCAATATAAGGACAATCAAAAGTATTTTTCTATTAGCCAAGTCACTGAATGGGTCGAATATGACATGTAATCACTACCAAAAATTTTGTTATTGCTAGAGGATCGCCCAATTCACTTTTTAATGTTAACTAACAGAGCTCCAAAAATGAAGTTTTGACTGTAATATATCGAAGGTGCTTTTTATTGTAGCTGTGAATGTGTTCGTGGCTGGTTTTTCGTTCAAGAATACGTAGAAGGGGGGAAATTGGTACTACCGACTCTCGATGTCTCGACAAAGGATGCATAAAGAAATATGCAATCGTCTGATTAGAAGTCGGGTGCATAATCTGCATAGATAACATGAGCCTTACCACTGAATTTTTTTCTTTAATAATACGATTTTTAAAACCAAGAATCTCACGTAAATCCTCATCGAGGAAAATTCTTTCATTCTCAAATGGATTTTCAATGTAAATTCTTCTCTGTTCTGTTGAATATTTGAATGTGAAGCCACCCTTTTTTCGACTCACAATTTTTTTGTTGATAACTCGAACAGCTCAAGCATATTGTTGTATTCCAAATAGGCTATCGCACCAAAGGGGTAATCATCAGAGTCAAAATTTGCCACTAAACCCTTGTTGGAGAAGTCAAAGGGTCTAACTTTAATCTTCTTCAGTGGCATGATGGCGACTATTGACCTTTTTTAATATTCACGGGTAGATATAACGGTAATTTTCATTGTCAAAAATCCGTGCCTGCACGTAAATCCTCGGACATGTTTTGATTCAGATACATAGATCCATAGACACGTCCGAATAAATCCTCGGGCGTGTTTTGATAAATATAACCATAGGGGTTACTAGTAGCTGATTGTATGCTGAAAGTAAAAATTTGGGTTCACCTGGGTATATTTGCTGGTTCAAAGATATCAGAGAACTTGAATCACAAACAACCATACAGATGATATAGTAATTAAAATTAAATACGAGTATTCTTGTGCATTTACTGTGATGAAAGACTATTGAGAACATCAGTTAAGGAAATGTGTTCATGATGAGATCGGACCGTAAATAACTGTAACATCTCCTGATAACATTCTTCAATGGATTCAGCTAAATCATCAATAATCAACCACGAGTTTTCGAGCAATAATATTAAACACGTCAAGCCCTCGTATGAATTTTATGTGTGGTGCAATAGTTTTTTATTTTATCATAGGAATTTTGTCACACACTATAGATATATTAGACATTTTTAAGATTTTTTAGAAACATTGGATTATAATTTTGTATTATTTTTGTTAAAAGTGTTGTTTTACCAGACATTGATGGTCCGCAAAGAAATGACCTAAATGGCGTTTTAAATTTATACATGCTCCATCAATGTCAAAACACAACTAACCGAACCTAAATTCAGTCGGTTGCATAAATAGTAAAAAAAGAATACATCGTTTCTTTAATGAATAATCAAATGCACTATATATTTATGTATAATATATTTACATAAAATAGGCACTTGAACATGTTAACATCAAAAAGACACTTTGGAATGCCACCGGGTGGGATAGCTGGGCCATGCGGAAGATGCAGTGCCCTCTGTGGTGGGGCAGTTATGATAAATTTATAGTATAACATTAATCACTTTTTAAAATATTTATTCTGCTTAATGCAAAAAAATAAAAACATGTAAGAAAACTACTTATAAAAAAAAAAAAAACACATATTGCTGAGCTGGAGACTGATAGGACCCCCTCCCACCAATTATTGAGCTTTCTCCAACCTAGACGCCGTCTGGAATCTAAAAATACCTCTGGAATCTGAAATACGGTAGTAACCATGTGATAGTACTCTCACGCTTTCCAAGCGCACACAGATTTTGTCCGATATGGCCGATATGGTATTTTTCTCTACGTGAACTGTATAGTTTCTATATGTTAAAGAGCGAATGGCCATGACCTTCGCTCTTGAACTATATTATTTTCTACAAAGTTCCCTTGAACACTCATATCAAAATTTTACTTTACATAGTGTGAAGGCACCCCCTCGCAGAATTGTTTGATATCCTCATTGTGTGTTTTCACACAGTAAACCTTTTGGACCTCCACACACACCTTTAGATATCCAGTCGCTCCCCGTCTCGGATTTGAGAAACAAAATATATTTGGGGCCTGCCTCTTTACTAGCTTCAGGTAAACGGATTTCATCCCAATTGGTGTAGTCCATTCGAGAGCTCATGTGCTAACCATTTTCTAAATCATCCTACGGATTATCTGTCTTAACTTTTAACAGGAGTGAATCAGTGTCTCCATAATACACTTGAATTTGTCCCTCCCCCGGCCATTGGAGCTTATACAAATTTTAGTGAAATTCCAACATGAGTTTTCTTTAAAATTTCTAATATAGTACTGCCAGCGGTAATGCTTTCATTTAAAACTACGTACCTTTTTTCTATGTAAGAGGACCCCATTAGAGTCTGTGATCGTAAACGATGTGAAGTTTGGATCTGCAATTATTCGGGCACAATCCTTTGAGTCGGTTTACAACGTAACAACGAGTCCTATTGCGCACACTCTCACACGTCATACCAAAGGTCAAGTTTAATATGAGTTTAAAGATTTCTTTTTAGACCTTCATTTTAGCCTCACATCGTTTACTGACAAAGGTGTCATTAAACGGCTTCATATATGGCTTCTGATCAAATTCGACGGTTCTATGAATCTTTGTGACCTTGAAGCCATTGGCCAACATCCACAACAGAAGAAGTGATGTACAAACAATATTGTTTTTCGGATAAAGGTTGGCAATAAACGTTTCTTTAAGGTTTCCAGTGCATATCCCCATCCTCTATCAAAGATGAATTATAAAAAAAAGGTAAAAGGTAAAGGATGCGGCACTAGACCCTTAAGGTCCAAACCGGCGGTGCTGATCTCCGTTTCGTGGCCCTTCAGTCAGGAAGTGCAATGGGGGGCTGGGGGCCAGCCAACCTATGCTTTCGCAAACCCTTCCTGTTTACCTTCCCCAGATTTCTCCAGGTACCCATTTAGAGCTGGGTTGACTCTGGCTAAGCTTACAGGGTCACACCACTGACCCGCGTCCCAAACTAAGAAACTGACCACACCAGGGATCGAACCCGAATTCACGGATTCTCAGCCCAGCGCGCGTCCACTTAGCCAGAACGGCTTCTTAGCCAGAACGGCTTTTATTATAGGGACTCAATGAATCCCTAGGCACCGCTCTATTCATGCAGGGAAAACAAAGTCCTTTACAGAGTCATGAATTTCCACTGGTATTCCACCTGCAATTTATCAAAATAATCCTTATGGTCCATTCTCCTTAACAGTGTAAATATCGGGCAAATTTGGAATAGAAGGATTGTCCAGCCGTTTGTACTTCCCACAAGGCAAAGAGAAGGGAGACATTGCTGACGGATAAAGGGAGTTCACCTCCAAAAAATCGCATTCGACTTTTTAACCTGTGCGTTGTCCAGTCGGGTTTTTTTCCAGAATATAAGTCCCGTGAAAAATATACCCTCCCCGCATGGATCTCTCTGCAAATAAGTGCTGATCCATGTCGGTGATCATACCTGTTTTTTATTGCATATACTAAGAAGTAAATCCATCACCTGCTGAGGATTTGAAACATAATATCCTAAATCCAACCTAAATTCTTCGTAAATTTTATCAGTGTTTTTACAGACAATATCCAAGAACGTCAATACATCACTTTCCAGGTATATTTTACAACAATCCTCCCCATTTTACACCCTCCCTTGGTCCAAACTTTTTTAGTAAATTCCTAATTGGCAGTAGTGCATTGAAGATCGTGAAATGAACCATAAAACGCTTCGATGGGTGGAAATATCTCCTTACGTAGCCTCGAGGTGGAGCTGTAGTACTTATACGGGTATGTGCTCTTACGCGTTAATAAATCATACATCTAATCATTTGGAAAGCGCTGATTAAGGAAGGGGAAACTATTAAAGTTGTCGTTTTTTTGTACTTGAATGAGTTGAACAAGGGATTTGGGAATAAACTATAGGAATCTATAAACGGATTTTATTCAAGTAAGTATTATCATTTTCAATCATTTTCGATTTGAATTCTAAGAGAAGCAACTTCTCAGATGATTTGGATATGATGCTATAAGAAAAAGAACCATCTGCCCATGCGTCATCTACAGCTTCACCTTTCTGCAAACGTTCCAACACTGGTAATAAGAATTTCAAATCGTAGTTGAAATTGTGCATGTAAACCGGTAGATAATATTGCGGCCTTAAATTTATATTACAATAGTTATGTGTCCTGTCCCTCCCCTGAAAGTTACTCCCTCCTGATAAAATAGGATTACTTAAGTGATCATGGACACGGACTGCCGTATCCCCACTACCCTCAACAAATTTTTATTAGAAACCAAAGAAATATCTTTATTTTTAATGGCCAACTCCTCTTCTGGTGATAGATTCTTTGGATAATTTGTATCGCAGAGCCATGAAATTAACTTATTTGCTGTTTTAATAAGTGCATCCATAGCTTTACCTACACAATCTTTCCAATCCAGTGTCTCAAATACCTCTACCAATGCATGGCATTACTCGAGTCTCTTCTAGTATGCCCATATGAGACGGCAAGGAATTCGTGTTCTTTAGCAAGATTCGAGTTTAATGAATCGTACACATCCCAAAAAGACGCGACACATGCTGACTGCGCCTCGATGTCTAATGCCACCTTGTAGCTCTGTAGGAGTAAATTCTAAAAACTCTTAAGCCACAAGATGGGATTGTTACCCGAAACCATCTCAAGGGACTGGTATTCATACGCCTGCAGCGTCTCGAGTGATTTTCAATTTTTATTCAGTATGGAATCTAGATAAACGCAATGGACAATAATAGAAGGCCTCCCCTTTATTATATTTTGAACCCTCACTTAAAAACCCAACTAATATGTAGAATAGGAAAAGAAATGGCCAATTGCATCAGGTTCACAGGCAGGCTCGTAGAGAAGCTATACCCAGTGTTTCACCGATTCAATGGACGGAGCCCTTACTGAATAGAAAACTCCCTTTTTATCTTTAAGCTCATCCTTTTCATACTCTGTGTCCTACTGTAAAACTGTAACACAAATATTTAATGTTCGTTGGCCCTCTCAAAATGTCCTTCCCTTAAGCGTTACAGGATATTGCCCCTTTAAACAATTGAAATCTACTTTAGGAAACTCTGCCCCCTCCCCGCCTCCATTAACTGCCAAATCATCCAAAAGTGGGAGTTCAGCACAAAAATGTGTTATTTTTAGAAGCATGAAAATTTCAGTTTTGTTCCTCTTTTATTAACCTGAATGTCTTATATTTAGCTATTTCCTTGGGGTCCCTCCTCCAAACTATAGTGAGGGAATCCTAATATTTACCCCATTACTAAGTTGAAAAGAAACCAATATTAATCTTGGGATTAGGATCCTCAATGCCTCAAATCTCCTTCTTAGTACGCTTTTCAAGAGTAGAATGCAGGATCTTAAAAAACACCTTATTTTTCAGAACACTATTAACAGCTAAAAGCATGATAAAAAGCCCATTTCCATTAGGACCGAGGAGTTCCTCAAAACTATCGAAAAGGTCCCCTATAGCAAACTAAAAAGAATGCGCTACTTTTTAAAAATGGGATATAGCATCAATGTTCTTAATAGTTCCCCGAAAAATTAATTTTTTTAGCTAAAAGGCCTTAAAAGCTTTGAAAGAGTGAATTATTTTTAGGATATGGCAATAAACCCCTCTCTCAGAGGTGCCGAATAAGGGCCTTCTCATTGTCCTGCTTTTTATGATTCTTGCCTTGCCCTAGATCCTAATATTTAAGTATTAGTCTTAACAAGAATATACATTAGTTTTTCGAGAATATCAAAGACTTTACACTTACATTAAGATCAACACCTTGCATTGGGGTAAAAGGAACCGCATCATGGCCATTTAGGGGGCGTAGAATGCCCAAGAGCTTCACTTGCATGTGGCTTGGGAGCTGAAAGGGGTACATCATGGCCTTCCATGGGGAGCGTTGGTCTCGACGGGGTGGCCTACATGATTACCGAATGTCTTGAAGGAGGTACATTATGTCCGTGTAGGGCAGAGGAATTTCCCTGTTATGCTGGGGGTCAAGGAAGGGCCAACATTCTCACCATGGGCCGCATCATCGCATGTCCTCACCCTCTTTTGAAAAAAAAAGGTCAGGGTTTTCCTTAAAAAGAAACAAAATCTATTTTTTTCATGAAGTGAAAAGCTACATCTTATTTTCAAGACGCCCCCCACTTAAATTTAACTCACCCCTATCGCACCCCACCCCATCTATATCGATGCTATAAAAACCAAACTTTTCAAGTTCCCGTGACGATAAAGAAAAAAAAATTAAAGAAAAGTAAAGAATTCAAGCAGCCAAAAATAGAATCAAATAATCTACCTGAGTATTTTTTTATTCCTCAATTAAATTTTGTTTACTTTTATTCTTGCTATAATATAGTTATAACAGCGTTTAAATGTTATATTTAAACGCACTCCTCCCCTTCTTTACCATAATCAGAAACCCTCCCTCTCCAGCTTAAAAGGTCAACAAGTGTATGAGTTTAGAAGAAAAGCTTCAAAAATATGCCATTATTCATTCCGTCTAAGAATTTTAATGCTTTCAATTCTAGGCCAAGGATTCGAAACTCATGCCACAATGGAATAATCAATGGAAAATACAGGGATTATTTAAAGAGTGATAAAATAGATTTGGTACACACCTAAAATATAACTTCTCTGGACATACGTTACCCAGGAGATTCCTCTCATTTTCCTAACCTCCTTGTCCAGGATATCAAAAAGTAGCTAAACTAGAATTTTAAGAGAAATGTATATAATAGAATACTTAAAAGGTAAAAGACTAGACAATCACTAAACTTCAGGGTAAAATTAGGGGGTCATTTTTATTGTCAAAAAAGGACGCTTGTTTGTTATTTTTAGCATAATGAAAGAATATTATCCACTCCTTTCAATTAATGCCTAAATAAGTTACATTTATGTAAGCATTTCACGCTAAAATCAAGGTTTAACCATAACTCGCCAATTTGCGATTCGCTTGTAATAGCATAGTGTTCAAATTTGCCGGCTGGTAAGAACCCCCTTCATGCAATTATCAGAAAAGCAGCTGTTCGGTAGAAAATATGCCTTTATAGCATTGACGGTTTAACTCAGCTTAAGCCTTTTTTACCAACTTTCTTGAAAGCGGTTTAATAGTGTTTTAATGAACTTCTGGGAAAATAAGATTAATTTATCAGTGAGAGAACAATGCAATAGCAGGAGGGAAGGGGTTTTTAGGCACTTATCAAATATGGAGAGTTATAGTAGCTCAAATTTGGGTATGCAAACCTTATTGATGGGGGGAGGGTATAGAACGAGAGGCTTACCTATTGATATCTTTAAGACATATCCCTTTTTAGAATTATGTGACATTTTCAAAATCTTATGTATGATTGATGAAATTCCCGTTCTAATTTCCGTTTTTTTTTATATAGCCCCCCCCCCCCCCCCCCCCGAGACAGTAGAAAATTACTTGGTTTCCCCGTTAGAACAATGGCGGATGACGCTTCTGTTTTCATGGAAATAGTGGGATACCAGCAAGCCTTTGTTACATAAAATCAATAGTCTCTCTAATGGTTCTCCACATAGAAAATGGTTGCAAATTTGCTAGAACTAAAGTCCTGGATGTTTTTTAAAGGGAAATCTTGATTTCGCAGGGATTTCATATGTTTTTTTATGAATCAAAGAAAGTATTATGTAAAACTCAAAGAAATGCAGATTTCGAGGGGGGCCCTAAAGGTTTGCCTCACACCCTTAGGTTTTTTGACCATAATCACCATAGAAAAAACATTTCCTATGATGCAAAATGCACCTGCAATTCCTAGAAAACATTCTCTGTGACGTAATTAACCCTGCTGGCCCCCGTGAAAAGCAGGGATAGGGATGTTGTGAAATCCAGGTATAAGGCCCATCTTAAAGACAGTGAGGGGTCACTACTATTGATGGAAAAGCAGGTTTCTAAACGTTCGAGAGAGAAAGAGTGATAAAATCCAAAAATAAACAATAATTTTTAAATATTATTTGTCATATGACCAAGGTAAAAGCAAGAGATTTGCAAGAAGTGTTTCATGAAAACTTTTTGCTTGACAAGAAGAGAGCTGGGAGCTCTACAACCTAAAGGTCAGATAAAGGCATTATATCTTCTATTCGTCCAAGAGAAGCAAGTAATAAAACGTCTTCAGAAAGTGTGGGAAAAAAAGAACATATTAGGAGTTTCCCAGCCTACAAATCTCATTATTCAAGAAAGAGAACTCAGAGAAAGTATCTCTTTTATTCTTTGAACATCAACAAGATGTATGATCTGTATGTTGAAGCCTAGAAAACTGCTGGAAAGGAATTTAAAAGTATTGCTGTCTATTTGAAAATTTCTTCAAATTTCTTCAAAATTTCTTCAAAAAATTGATCGTTTCAACCTTGGTTTTACTGCGTCAGCAAAGCATTCTTGTGGCACATGCGAAAAGCCTGTAATTGAATGCAACCAAATGAACGAGGCTAGAACCAATTCAAGAAGAATCGAGAAAGAAGCCGTCAGAACAGAAGAAACCACCCATAACTATACTTTAATTAAAGTATACCATTGAAAAACGGCAGACGTAGCCTCACCAAAAATGATTGAAAGGGAACAGGAGGTCTGGTGCTTTGACCAGCAAAACTGCCTTCTAATTCCAGATCTTAAAACGAAATTTGTTTTCTATAAACGGCAGCTTTGGACCTTCAATATCACAGTCCATTTTATCTCTGATATTGAAACAAAGTCCTATAACTACCTCTGGCATGAAGCAATGGGAACAAAGGGGTCAGCGAGGTGGCATCGTGCTTGTTCATCAGCCTATCTAATCTTGCTGAGTCTTTCTGACACTTTTTCTGACACTTTTTTTCTGACACCTGTGGCTCACAAAATAGAAATATATTTGTGTCGAAAATGTTTAAATCTCACTTAGCTGGTAGCACCGTGTCACATATCAATCAGAAATTCCTAGAGCCAGGTCATACCCACTTAGAGTGTGAAACTGGCCTTGCCAGAAAAGAAATTGAAAGAAACCATTTGATTGTTTTCAGAATCCCAGGAGATGTGGCCAATTCTGTTTGGTGTGCAATAGGTAAAATACCAATGCTTGCGCATGAAGTGAAGAAAGAAGAACTACTTGACTGGGGCGAATTTTTTAGACAGATGTGCACCAAACGAAGTGTTGATACAGAAAAGCGTAGTTTTTTCGTTGCAAATGTTGGATTTGGAATGAAAAATATTTTAGAGTTCTGAAGTTTAAGAAAAACTTGGAAGATGAATAGCCGTTTTGAGTGGTAGACTTTCAGAAAAGAGGAAACACAATAACAAAAGTGCTGAGACCCAAATATCCAAACGGTAAATCAATCAGCTTGTTATTATTGTTATTATAGTCTTATTGTTATTCTACTTTTGGGCTTGCTCTTATACCTTATACTCGATACTGACTTCTGGCTCTTGCCCTTTTTACTTTGGTTTTATCATAAAGAATTAAGGTTAGGCGGAATAAATTTGTTTGTGCCATGTATTTTTTTTTTCTATTTCCTGTAAAATCATATTTTGCTTAAAGATGTTAACTCCATTTCCTAGAAAACTAAAAGCAATTGACTAATTACAGCATCGCTACTATAAAAACAAGTCAAGTTTGCCTAGATAATTGAACCATATTTCGATATGCTGGATTTTTTTTTAAAGTTTATCTTCTCTCTCCTGTAAAATCTGAAAAAAAATTAATTGAAAACGTTTAGGCTGAAAACTACGGATTTTGAGTGTTCAGATTTTAAGGGTAATTGTCTTGGGTAAATTTTCCCTGGAATTGAATTGTCTAAAGGATCTTTCTGTGAGGGAGGGAGGACTTTTTCGTGGAGTTGGAGCTGGATTTTCCGGTATTATTTTAAAAACGATCAGAGATTAAATAAATAACAAGGTTTTTCAGCTAAAAGTAACGGAAAGCATTAAAGTTTAAAATGAATAGAAATTATGATGTATACGAGGGAGTTTGTCCCGTCCTTAACACGTCGCTCTTTTATAGATAGATAGATAGATAGATAAACTTTTATTTTCACCAAAATCTTCATGGCACTGCTAAATTTCTTTGGTATCGTCACATTAAAAAAAATTAAAAAAAAATCTAATCAATCCTCCTAATTTTCATTAGAAACATTTACAAAACTAGGATAAAACTTTTTTCTAACCGCTGATGGGCACAGCGTACCGGCTGAAGTTTCTCAACAGCCACTGCAACCCTGCGCAGGAGTCGTTTTGTTGTGGATTGAGGGGGAAAATGGTTTTGTGGATTGGGTGGTTCAGAAATGATCTTCCGAAATCCTTGCAGAGTTTATCTCTTCTTTTTTTCAGAGTTTGCGTTTTAAAAAACTTTTTCGGCAGCTCTTCTTCATACGACCTTCCTGACTGCATCGATACTATCATTAGAGCTCTTTTCTGAGCTCTTTCGAGCCTGGCGCTTTGCTCAGCCGTCAGTCCAAAATGCCATACAGGAGCTGCATATTCCAGAATTGGGCGAATAAAAGATATAAATATATGGAAGAGGTTATCTGAAGGGCGCCATGTTTCGACATAAGCTTGAGCATCTGAAGCCCAGAGTTAACCCTTTTTACTAGACTAGATGTGTTCGCTTTCCATTTTAAATCACTGGTAATAATAACTCCCAAGAGCTTAATCTTCCTGACTTTAAGAGAATCAGAGATAGTCGGGAAAAAATTTGGTTTAGAAGAATTCATAAATGAAATAGTTAAAATTGAAAATTTACTGTCATTTACTGTTATATTTGAACTGGAAGCCTTAGTCTTAACATTATCAATTAAAAGTTGAGCATTGCTACATTCATTTGCTTCGCAAATTTCTTAAAGGGTAAGGTCGTCAACATATTTCTAGCGTTCTTAACAATCATTTGCAAGGCATAGGGGTTTTGCGCCCAACTTATGTTAATTTCTGCTCGTTTTGAGTTTGACTCGGTTATTTATTATAATTTCTGTTCGTTTTGGGTTAATTTATTTATCGATGCTGATTTGTGGTAGTTTCGAGCTTGGTAGATTATTTGATTTAATTTTTGCTCATTTTTTTTTAATGGAGTTCTTTACTTTTCTTTGAAAAAACTTATTTTGTTGAAAAGTTTTTTTTAATTAATTTCTGTTCGTTTTATATTTACATAGTCTTTTCAGGGAAAAAGAAAATAACACTTTAAGTCTTTTCATTTTTTAAGACTTTATAGTTTGGCCGGCTATTTGTATGCTGGAGAAAAATTATCAGCAATTTTTAACAACATACACCCTTTTAAAAATCTTGACACAAATAGTACTGTTTAACTTAGTTTGATACCTCCTCTATTTGACCTGAAATAGAAAACTTGATACCATTCGCAAAAAAATCTGTTTACTTTCTTTGATAGCTTGGATACACTTACAATATTTTGATTTGGTTAAATTTTAAGAGCAGAGGTAGCCTCGAAAGTTTAAACATAATACCCTCAGTCGTTCTTGGGATACTGCTGAGATGCCTTATTTGGAATTAGCGTTATCACAGTGCATTTTGATTTAATCTTAGGGCAACATTTAGTTTTTAAAAAATAATGGGCAAATGGGAGGGTGGGAGCGGAAGCGGAATTAGTTGCTCATCAACCACTTTCGACTATTAAAAAGGGTATCAGCCCTTTCTATTTTCAATCGAATGAGCCCCTTTCGAAGTTCCCACGACAACTCCTTAGATACGAAGTGCCCTGGTCTAAACAACAACAACAAAAAAATATTACTAATCACTTTCGACTATTAAAAAGGGCACTAGCCCTTTGAATTTCAAATCGAATGAGCCCCTTTCTGAAGTTTCTACGACAACGCCTTCTATAAAACCTTATATGCCCCTAGGTCATAACTTAAAACCCTTGCCCTGAGGGCTGTGGCGAAGTATCCTCCTCAGAAACATATTTTCTATTTGTAAATCAACTACGATGAACAAAATGGCTATCTCAAAATTTTTATTGGATGTGTTAGGGGGAATGATGGACGTGGGGGGGGGGGGCTAGTTGTCCTCCTGATCACTTTCGAATATTAAAAAGGGCACTAGCCCTTTGAATTTCCAATCAAATTAGCTTTTGTTGAAGTTGCTACAACAACGCCTTCTATAAAAACATTATATGGCCCCTGGGCATAACTTAAAACCCCTACCTCTGAGGGTTGTTGGGGAGTTTCCTCCTCAAAAGCATATTTTCTATCTGGAAATCAACTACGTTGAACCAAATGGCTATCTCAAAAAATGTTATTGGATGTGTTTGGGGAAGGATGGGCGTGGGGGGGGGGCTTGTTGCCCTCCAACCACTTTCGACTATTAAAAAGGGCACTAGCCCTTTGAATATCCAATCGAATGAGCCTGTTTTTGAAGTTTCTACGACAACGACTTCTATAAAAACCTTATATGCCCCCAGAGTATAACTTAAACCCTTGCCCCGAGGGTTGTGGGGGAGTGTCCTCCTCAAAAAGATATTTTCTATCTGGAAATCAGCTACACTGACAAAATGCCTATCTCAAAATTTTTATTGGATGTGTTTGGGGGAATGATGGGCGTAGGAGGGGGCTAGTTGCCCTCCAATCACTTTCGACTATTAAAAAGGGCACTAACCCTTTGAAATTCCAATCGAATGAGCCTGTTTTGAAGTTTCTACGACAACGCCTTCTATAACAGCCTTATATGCACCCAGGGCATAACTTAAAACCCTTGCCTTGAGGGTTGTGGGGGAGCATCTTCCTCAAAAACCTATTTTTTGTCTAGAAATCAAATGCGTTGAACAAAATGGCTATCTCACAATTTTGATTGGATGTGTTTGGGGGAATGATGGGCGTGGGGGGGGCTAGTTTCCCTCCAATCACTTTTGACTATTAAAAAGGGCACTAGCCCTTTTAATTTCCAATCGAATGAGCCTCTTTTGAAGTTTCTACGACAACGCCATCTATAAAAACCTTATATGCCCCCAGGGCATAGCTTAAAACCCTTGCCCCACGGGCTTTGGGGGAGTGTCCTCCTCAAAAAGATATTTTCTATCTGGAAATCAGCTACGCTGACAAAATGCCTATCTCAAAATTTTGATTGGATGTGTTTGGGGGATTGATGGGCGTGGGAGGGGGCTAGTTGCCCTCCATTCACTTTCGACAATTAAAAAGGGCACTAGCCCTTTGAATTTTCCAATTGAATGAGCCTGTTTTGAAGTTTTTACGACAACACCTTCTATAAAAGCCTTATATGCCCCCAGGGGGCATAACTTAAAACCCTTGCCCCGCGGGCTTTGGGGGAGTGTAATCCTCAAAAAGATATTTTCTATCTGGAAATCAGCTACGCTGACAAAATGCCTATCTCAAAATTTTGATTGGATGTGTTTGGGGTATGATGGGCGTGGGAGGGGGCTAGTTGCCCTCCATTCACTTTCGACAATTAAAAAGGGCACTAGCCCTTTGAATTTCCAATTGAATGAGCCTGTTTTGAAGTTTCTACGACAACACCTTCTATAAAGCCTTATATGCCCCCAGGGCATAACTTAAAAACCTTGCCCTGAGGGTTGTTGGGGAGTGTCTTCCTCAAAATCCTATTTTCTATCTTGAAATCAAATACGTTGAACAAAATGGCTATCTCACAATTTTGTTTGGATGTGTTTGGGGGAAAGATGGGCGCGGGGGGGGGGCTAGTTGCCCTCCAATCACTTTCGACTATTAAAAAGGGCACTGGACCTTTGAATTTCGAATCGAATTAGGCTTTTTTGGAAGTTTCTACGACAACGCCTTCTATAAAAAACCTTATATGCCCCCAGGGCATAGCTTAAAACCCTTTCTCTGAGAGTTGTGGGGGAGTTTCCTTCTCAAAAACACATTTTCTATCTTGAAATCAACTACGCTGAACAAAATGGCTATCTCAAATTTTGATTGGATGTGTTTGGGGGAACGATGGGCGTGGGGGGGGCTAGTTGCCCTCCAATCACTTTCGACTATTAAAAAGGGCACTAGCCCTTTGAATTTCCAATCAAATGAGCCTGTTTTGAAGTTTCTAAGACAACGCCTTCAATAAAAACCTTATATCCCCCCAGGACATGACTTAAAAAAAACCTTGCCCTGAGGGTTTTGGGTGAGTGTCCTCCTCAAAAACATAGTTCTATCTGGAAATCACTACGCTGAACAAAATGGCTAGTTATCTCACAATTTTGATTGGATGTGTTTTGGGGGAACGATGGGCGTGGGGGGGCTAGTTGCCCTCCAATCACTTTCGACTATTAAAAAGGGCACTAGCCCTTTGAATTTCCAAAAAATGAGCCTGTTTTGAAGTTTCTACGACAACGCCTTCTATAACAAACCTTATATGCACCCAGGGCATAACTTAAAACCCTTGCCCTGAGGGTTGTGGGGGAGCATGTCCTCCTCAAAAAAACCATATTTTCTGGTCTGGAATGGCTTTTATCTCACATTTTTGATCAACTACGCCTGAACAAAATGGCTATCACACAATTTTGATTGGATGTGTTTTGGAGGAGTGATGGGCGTGGGGGGGGCTTGTTTCCTCCAATCACTTTTGACTATTAAAAAATCACTTTCGGGCACTAGCCCTTTGAATTTCCAATCGAATGAGCCTGTTTTGAAGTTTCTACGACAACGCCATCAATAAAAACCTTATATGCCCCCAGGGCATACTTAAAAACCTTGCCCCGCGGCTTTGGGGGGAGTGTCCTCCTCAAAAAAAAGATATTTTCTATCTGGAAATCAGCTACGCTGAACAAAATGCTATCTCAAAATTTTGATTGGATGTGTTTGGGGATTGATGGGCGTGGGAGGGGGCTAGTTGCCCTCCATTCACTTTCGACAATTAAAAAGGGCACTAGCTCTTTGAATTTCCAATTGAATGAGCCTGTTTTGAAGTTTCTACGACAACACCTTCTATAAAAACCTTATATGCCCCCAGGGCATAACTTAAAACCCTTGCCCCGCGGGATTTGGGGGAGTGTAATCCTCAAAAAGATATTTTCTATCTGGAAATCAGCTACGCTGACAAAATGGCTATCTCAAAATTTTGATTGGATGTGTTTGGGGAATGATGGGCGTGGGAGGGGGCTAGTTGCCCTCCATTCACTTTCGACAATTAAAAAGGGCACTAGCCCTTTGAATTTCCAATTGAATGAGCCTTTTTGAAGTTTCTACGACAACACCATTCTATATAAGCCTTATATGCCCCCAGGGCATAACTTAAAACCTTGCCCTGAGGGTTTGTTGGGGAGTGTCTCCTCAAAAAGATATTTTCTATCTTGAAATCAAATACGTTGAACAAAATGCCTGTCTCAAAATTTTGTTTAGATGTGTTTGGGGGAAAGATGGGCGCTGGGGGGGTCTAGTTGCCCTCCATTCACTTTCGACTATTAAAAAGGGCACTGGACCTTTGAATTTCAATCGAATGAGGCTTTTTTGAAGTTTCTACGACGAACGCCTTCTATAAAAAACCTTATATGCCCCCAGGGCATAACTTAAAACCCTTTCTCTGAGAGTTGTGGGGGAGTCTCCTTCTCAAAAAACACATTTTCTATCTTGAAATCAAACTACGCTGAACAAAATGGCTATCTCAAAATTTGATTGGATGTGTTTGGGGGAACGATGGGTGTGGGGGGGGGGGTCTAGTTGCCCTCCAATCACTTTCGACTATTAAAAAGGGCACTAGCCCTTTGAATTTCAATCAATGAGCCTCTTTTTGAAGTTTCTACGACAACGCCTTCAATAAAAACCTTATATCCCCCAGGGCATGACTTAAAACCCTTGCCCTGAGGGTTTTGGGTGAGTGTCTCCTCAAAAACATAGTTCTATCTGGAAATCAACTACGCTGAACAAAATGGCTATCACACAACTTTGATTGGATGTGTGTTTGGGGAATGATGGGCGTGGGGTGGCTAGTTGCCCTCCAATCACTTTCGACTATTAACTATTAAAAGGGCACTAGCCCTTTGAATTTCCAATCGAATGAGCCTGTTTTTGAAGTTTGTACAACAACGCCTTCTATAAAAACCTTATATGCCCCCAGGGCTTAACTTATAACCCTTGCCCTGAGAGTTGTGGGTGGGGGGGGGTGTCCTCCTCAAAAAAAAAATTTCTATCTGGAAACCAACTACGCTGAACAAAATGGCTATCTCAAAATTTCGATTGGATGTGTTTTTGTGGAATGATTGGCGCGAGGGGGGGGGGCTAGTTGCCCTCCAATCACTTTCGACTATTAAAAAGGGCACTAGCCCTTTTAATTTCCAACCAAATGAGCCTGTTTGAGTTTCTACGACAACACCTTCTATAAAAACCTTATATGCCCCCAGGGCATAACTTAAAACCCTTGCCGCGAGGGTTGTGGGGGAGTGTCCTCTCAAAAAGATATTTTTTATCTGGAAATCAGCTACGCTGACAAAATACTATCTCAAAATTTTGATTGGATGTGTTTAGGGGAATGATGGCGTGGGGGGGGGGGGGCTAGTTGCCCTCCATTCACTTTCGACTATTAAAAAGGGCAATAGCCCTTTGAATTTTCAATTGAATGAGCCTGTTTTGAAGTTTCTTCTACAACACCTTCTATAAAAGCCTTATATGCCCCAAGGCATAACTTAAAAACCTTGCCCTGAGGGTTGTGGGGGAGTGTCTTCCTCAAAAACCTATTTTCTATCTGTAAATCAAATACGTTGATCAAAATTGCTGTCTCTCAATTTTGATTGGTGTGTGTTTGGGGGAAATATGGGCGTGGGAGGGGGGCCTCCAATCTCTTTCGACTATTAAAAAGGGCACTGGCCCTTTGAATTTCCAATCGAATGAGGCTTTTTTGAAGTTTCTACGACAACGCCTTATATAAAAACCTTATGTGCCCCCAGAGCATAACTTAAAACCCTTGCTCTGAGGGTTGTGGGGGGAGTCTCCTCCTCAATAACACATTTTCTAAATTGAAATCAACTACGCTGAACAAAATGGCTATCTCAAATTTTGATTGGATTTGTTTGGGGAACGATGGGCGTGGGGGGGGGGGGGGGGGGGGGGGGGGGGGGGGGGTAGTTGCCCTTCAATCACTTTCGACTATTAAAAGGGGCACTAGCCCTTTGAATTTCCAATCAAATGAGCCTGTTTTGAAAGTTTCTACGACAACGCCTTCAATAAAAACCTTATATGCCCCAGGGCATGACTTAAAAACCTTGCCCTGAGGGTTGTGGGGGAGTGTCCTCCTCAAAAAACATATTTTCTATCTGGAAATCAACTACGCTGAACAAAATGGCTATCACACAATTTTGATTGGATGTGTTTTGGGAAATGATGGGCGTGGGGGGGCTAGTTGCCCTCCAATCACTTTCAACTATTAAAAAGGGCACTAGCCCTTTGAATTTCCAATCGAATGAGCCTGTTTTGAAGTTTCTACAACAACGCCTTCTATAAAAAACCTTGTATGCCCCCATGGCATAACTTAAAACCCTTGCCCTGAGGGTTGTGGGGGGTGTCCTTCTCAAAAACAAATTTCCTATCTGGAAATCAACTACGCTGAACAAAATGGCTATCTCAAAATTTCGATTGGATGTGTTTGGGGGAATGATTGGCGTGAGGGGGGGGGGGGGCTAGTTGCCCTCCAATCACTTTCTTGCCTCCAATCACTATTAAAAAGGGCACTAGAACTCTCGATTTCCAATCGAATGAACCCTTTTTGAAGTCTCTACGACGAACCATTCTATATGAAGTGCCCTGCTTTAAAGAAAAAAATAATAAACTGTATATTGTGTCAACATTGATGTTATATGCCCTCAGGGCATAATTTAAAACCCTTCCCCAAGGGTTGTGGGGGAGTGTCATCCTCAAAAAGATATTTTCTATCTGGAGTTTTAACTACGCTGAACAAAATGGCTATCTCAAAATTTTGATTGGATGTGTTTGGGGGAATGATGGGCGTGGGGGGATGCTAGTTGCCCTCCAATCACTTTCGATTATTAAAATGGGCACTAGCCACTTTAATTTCCAATCGAGTGAGCCCTTTTCAAAGTTTTAACGACAACTCCTTCGATGTGAAGTGCCCGGGTACGGAGAAAAAAAAACACATTGTGCCCACATCGTTCTTTACTTAGGCAGCGCTAGCGCGCTGCCTATGACTCCCTACAAAAAAAAACATCCTTAGAGCGGACTGAAGCATTTGAACTACACGAGGAATAATAGTTGATATTGTAATTCGAGCAAAGATCGAAAAAGAGCTTCTTAGTGGCTAGAAGAATTTGTGAATGGATAAATTAGGGCAGTAAAGACAAAAGGGTTTTATCACAAATCCTGTTAAAAAAAAAATAATAATAAAAAACTAAATCATGAGTGACCTGCGTTCCTCAATGATTTTAGCGTCACACTTTGCTACAGAAGTCGAAAAATGAAATGGACACTACTTCGTTTCAAATGATTCGTTACCAAGTATACTTGTTCGTGATGTATCTAGGCCCTTTGCGTCTTCTGCCAAATTTACGGTATAGAGAGAAAAACCGATATTTCAAGCCAATTCCCTCTTTTCTAACGTCTGAAAATTATGCCTTAATTCTTCACTCTGACTATTCCATCAAAAAATTATCAGGGGCCTTAATTAGGGGAGTTAGGAAGGGGGGGGGTGCTATAGCTTCCCTAGATGTTGAATATAAAACTTTTTTTTTTTTTTTGTATTTTCATTAGAACAAAATTGAATAGAACAAAACTAACCCGACTTAGATTTTGAAAAAAAAAACTTTTTATACCATCATTTTAAAACAAAACAGAAACAAATTTTTTGGCCAACAAACTTTTCGTGAATTAGCGCTCCGGAAAACTATTCTTGAAAGTTGAACGCATCCAAACTCACAAAGTACAAACGTGACAATTATTAGCCCTGTCATCTTGCTTAAAGTGTTTCTATCTACTAGTGTTACTACACTGTGGCTCGGGCATTACCATAGACGTAATAATACATACCATATTCATAATATATAGACGCATTAATAGACATATTAATGATTTATAGATGCATTAATTGACAATAAGACATTTATGGTCATTGCACAATGCCCGTTTTTTCGTATGGAATGTTTTTTTTGTTTAGGCGGCCGTTAATTAAGTATGGGTAGTTTGTTTCGATCACTTACTATCCAAATGTCTGGCTCTGTCATGTACCCGTAATGTATCCAATTCCTTCTGTTTAATCAATAAGTCATCTTCCGTTTTTATCTACAATTTGAGGTTGAGACTGGGGTAGGCCGAATATTATCTTTACCCACTAACAAGCAGGAACTTTACTGTATTATGGAATTAAAAAATAGTCACTGCGTTAAACAGATTATATAATATGTGAAAATAAGGGAAATCGGTGGGTAGGGCAATAATAATTTTTTTTGGGGGGGAGGGGTGGAGGGGGGAAATAATAAAAAACAAATCTTAATTGCGACTTTGAATACGAAGGGCCCTAAAATCGACAAAAAAAAAATCGGATTTCTTGTTTTTGGGGGAGGCCTAGGAATACTAACCCCCCCAGAAATTCCTCCCTCAAAAAATTCACCCCGTGAATGTGAGTATGTATAGGCAAAATATATTTTGTAAAATATCATGCAGCATTTATTTTTACATTTTAACTTGTTTTAATTCTTTTTTCGTGTTTTGTTTGGGGGGTTGAGTTATCATAGCAGGGTAAGATAAAGGTTAAAGAAAACAATTTGAAAATACAAAACTAGTGGCAACTGTAGAATCGTAGCCCTATGATGGAAGGGCGCAGATATTACCGGCTGTGACAAAGAAGTACAAGTAATTACTTCCGGTGGATTTGGTCTAATACCGACCAGAGGCGTCGGTCGCCAAAATGTTTTGGGAGGGGGGAATGGATTTCACCCATTGGCTGGTCATTTTTACCTACTGATTTGGGTGATAACGGTAGTAAAAATGCTTAATTTTTTGTTCTTTGTTGACTGATACTGATCTTCTTTCATTGATTTTACGTCATATATGTCCATCAGCTCATTTGCCCTTATAAAAGAATTGCAGGCAATTTCATTATCCGACTGCCTAAAAACATCGAGGAGAGGTTACCCTCGCTCCCATACTTGACACATCTGCCGATAATTACAATACTTGTTCCAGTTCAGCCCTTGCAATAGAGAAGGCATCCACTAGAGTTACATCAGAAGGGATTCCCGAACTTAACTAACAAGGAGTCTACCTCCAAGTCTGAAACAAGCAATATAAAATTGACCGTGTTCCTTATTCCAAATAAGCAAGGAGTAGTTGGAGTAAAGAAGTTTTAAAAAATCATTAAGCCCTGTTCACAAAAAAGTATTAGGCATCGTCTACTAGGCGCATATCAGAAGGTTTTGCCGTCTGAAGTATTCTTACTTGTATGAGCTACGTGACTTTACAGGTACGAATTCGGTGCACCATTACTTCCTCCGCATTTGAGAATCTCAATATATAGTTTTTTTATATGTTGTTAAATCGATTGGCTATCTAAGAATTTTAATCGATAGCAACTTGATCCTCCGTGAGGCAAAAGCAAAGTTTGGTTGACCAAAATGGCCGAAAGCACCACTTTCCCGTGGAACAGTGTTTTCGGTCACTTTAAAAGGGCTCTTGAAATTTTAAATTTCGTTTGAACGAGCCCTGTCTTGAACTTCTAGGACCATCGAACTTCTAGGACCATCGGTATAATACGATCACCCCTTTAAAACCAAATAAATAATCACGCATCCGTGGTCTTTTTTCTTGAAAAAAAAACAACAAAATTTTTTGCAGAACAAAGCTTGAAACCCCAGACTAGGGTTCATTAATACGATGAGTCTAAAGGTGTGATTTTCATTAAGATAAATTGCCTTTATTTACTTTTCCCATTTTTTGAAAATTGGGTAATTTTTTTAGGCTCGTAGCGTTTGATGTCTAATATTAAGGTTAATAAATTTTATATATTTGTAATCAACATAAAAGGCCATTCTTTTGATATGTTAATTGTTGTCAAAGTTTCTTTTTTTAGAGTTTTGGGTAATATTGGCCAGAGTTGCTCCTTCTTACAGTTCCTTTCTTCTTTTTTATTTCTGTTTTCTCCTTTATCCTTTCAGAGTTATTCCTTTCTCCTTTCGTCCTCTTTGGTTTTATTTTATACAATACATTCGATGTGTACTTTTAAATATGGTCGGAATATTCCAGGATCCCTTCTTTTCTTCATTCTTTATATCTGTCCTAATTTCCCTTTGGCTGCTCAATTTCAAATTTCAGGAGAATTTTCTAGGGGGAGTTGTTAAGGGGGAGGGTTAAAGGGGGGGGGGGATTTTCCAGGCAAAGATTCCACGAGGGGGGGGTGATTTTCCTCAGGGGCAATTTCCCTGGGGAATATTCTAGGAGGAACACGCCAGATCCCAGATCTCGTATATAAGTGGATATATTTGTCGGAGATGAGCAATACAAGACCTGATTTGTAGAAATAATATTATTGTTTAATAGCATCATCTTCAATCAATACTTCCAAATGAATCGAAATTTTCCTGTTAGCTCTCCTAGCTTAATTTTTCAAAGAAAAAGTTTAAATTAACTTTATAAGCCTAGATATTGAAATTTCTGATGAAATACCAAATATATCGATTAAAAAACGGTGTATCACTGAGCTGACAGTTGAAATGCAGCATTAGTCTCTATAAAAAGCAGTAACTTCAATTACCGCTTAAAAAATGAATCAGATTTTGTGTTGGTGCTATACTAGCTTCATATTCGTAAGAAAATGCTTAAATTAATGCTCACAAACTAAAATATTGGGAATATTGGTTGGAAACGGTCTGATGCTGGACGTAGTTGTTAAAGTGCAACGTCAATGATTAAGAACAGCAACTTCAATTGAGGGTCCTAAATAAATTAAACTTTACATGTACGATATACAAGCTTAAAGTTTAATAACATAAACTGAAATTAACGTTCCAGGTCAAAACATCGGTAGTTCAGTTAAAATAACAAAAACATCGGTCAAAAATGGTTTGATTCTAGACCTAATTTTAAATTAAAAATTAACAAGTTTTTTTAACTGAAAGTAAGGAACAACATTAACTCCCAGAACGAACAGAAATTATTCCGTATGTTAAGGGTTGCCTCATCCTTAATACCTTGCTCTTTACGTAAAACTGTTAGCACTTCCAATTCTATTTAAACAGCCCCTGTGTTTCAGTAGCAGTTCTTAAAAAATTGAGACAAACAGTCAGCGTAAAGAGTTTAGCGTAAAGAGCAAGGTATTGTGGAGGGGACAACTCTTCATATATAGAATAATTTCTGTTCGTTTTGAGTTTTAATATTGATCCTTACTCTTAATTAAAAAAAAAACTTTTGTTTAAAATATCGTTTATGATCGTTTTTCTAATAATACAGGTAAATCTGGCTCACCGTCCATGAAATATACCCTCCCCCTCCCGGGGTACTCTTCCGTGAAAATTTCATCCAACGTAAAGTGGGCCCTCCCTGTCAAATTGCCTCCAGACAGTTTTACCCTCGCTGAAAATTCCCCATCCCCGTAAAATTTCTTGCGGACGATTCAGCCTGAAAAATTCTCCTTAGCAGACTTTTCATTTTGAAAAAGACTTTAATTTCTAATCGGTTTCTTGATTACTTTAGAGTAGTAATCTAAGTTATACTTTGCTTGCCTTATGTTCCTTCCGGTGTTATTTGCCCACTTACGTTCCATGGCACCTTTCCATGGCAGATTACCAGACTAGTTATTTGGTCATAGTATATAATGTGGTCAAACAGGTTTTTTTTCTGTTTTTGTTGTCAATTACACAATGAATGTAGGTCATGAGTTCACATACACATTCTTAAAACTACACGTGATTAAACACGTTATAAAACTATTTGCTATTTGCTTATGTCCTGTTGGTATCATTCCAAACGAGTGGGGATTCCCAGCCTGTTCCTAAACATTGCAAAAAGGATAACAGTATGAACGGGGGATTCCCCGCGCAAATTTGTTTCAACTCCAAGTTTTTTTTCAACCAGACTGGTTTTTTGAAAGCATAGTGTTTACATGTGTTTAGGCTTTGTTATTAAAAACTTGGACACTACAATCAGAATTGTTTGATCGACATTTAAAAAGGGGTAATGAGATTTGCGAACTGGAATAAAAATTTTTAACTAGAAATGACTGAAAAGTGTTTTGGGGGAGATGAGGTGATTGTGTACTGTATAATACACATGTGATGTTTGGACAGTGCTGTCAGTTTAAAATAGTTTAACGTTCCCTTCGTTCCCCCATTTCTGAGGGCAGGGGAGAGGGGGAGTCAATTTTGGAGGGAAAACCAAAAATACTCAGAATCGAAAATAAACGGGATCTGCCTCAAGGGGAAGGCTCAGGGGGCCCTCCTTCCTCCATTTCTGAGGGCAGGGGGGAGGGGGGAGTCAATTTTGGAGGGAAAACCAAAAATGCTCAGAATCGAAAATAAATGGGATCTACCTCAAGGGCAAGGCTCAGAGGCCCCTCCTTCCTCCATTTCTGAGGGCAGGGTTGAGGGGGAGTCAATTTTTGGAGGGAAAACCAAAAAATACTCAGAATCGAAAATAAACGGGATCTGCCTTAAGGGGAAGGCCCGAGGCCCCTCCTTCCTCCATTTCTAAGGGCAGGGGAAGGGGAGTCAATTTTGGAGGGAAAACCAAAAAATACTCAGAATCAAAAACAAACGGGATCTGCCTCAAGGGGAAGGCTCAGAGACCCTTCGTTCCCCCATTTCTGAGGGCAGGGGAGGGGGAGGTTAATTTTGGAGGGAAAACCAAAAATACTCAGAATCGAAAATAAACTAGATCTGCCTCAAGGGGAAGGCTCAGAGGCCCTTCGTTCCCACATTTCTGAGGGGCAGGGGAGAGGGAGGGGGTCAATTTTGGAGGGAAAACCAAAAATGCTCAGAATCGAAAATAAATGGGATCTGCCTCAAGGGCAAGACTCAGAGGCCCCTCCTTCCTCCATTTCTGAGGGCAGGGGAGAGGGGGAGTCAATTTTTGGAGGGAAAACCAAAAATACTCAGGATCGAAAATAAACGGGATCTGCCTCAAGGGGAAGGCTCAGAGGCCCCTCCTTCCTCCATTTCTGAGGGCAGGGGGGAGGGGGAGTCAATTTTAGAGGGATAACCAAAAAATACTCGGAATCGAAAATAAACGGGATCTGCCTCAAGGGGACCCTTCGTTCCCCCATTTCTGAGGGCAGGGGAGGGGGAGGTCAATTTTGGAGGGAAAATCTTGAAGTCACTTCTTGGATACACAATACAGAAATTTCATTAAAGAAACTATGAAAAAATTGTAAGTAAGTAGCAAATTCTTTCTTGAATTCACCTGCTGGATAAACAAAAAGGCATTTCGTTCAAGGAATTATGACAAAATTCTAAGTAAGTAGCAAACTCTTTATTGTTTTCCACGACTTAGATACATGATGTAGAAATTTAATTCAAGAAACTATGAAAAAATTCTCAGTAAGTAACAATTTCTTTCTTGAAGTCAACTCTTGGATACACAATACGGAAATTTCATTCAAGAAATTATGAAAATATTTGTAAGTAAGTAACAAACTCTTTATTGATTTCACCTCTTGGATATACAGTACAGATACTTCATTCAATAAATTATGAAAAAAATTGCAAGTAAGTAACAAACTCTTTATTGTTTTCACCTCTTGGATATACAATGCGGATATTTCATTCAATAAATTATGAAAAAATTGTAAGCAAGTAACAAACTCTTTCCTGAAGTCACCTCTTGGATACACAATGCAGAAACTTCATTTGAGAAACTATGAAAAAATTGTAAGTAAGTAAGTAACAAATTCTTTCTTGAAGTCTCCTCTTGGATAAGTTAACTTTAGTATTTCATGGTTTGACGTGTCTGAAATCATGAATTAGAATAGTTAATTAGCTGTTTGGGTTTTCAGACCTAGTTTTTTAGATTTTCGTGGGTGTTAGGTTCCTGGGGTTTATTATTTGAGAAGTTAACTTTAGTATTTCATGATTTGACGTGCCTGAAATCATGAATTAGAATAGTTAAATTAGCTGTTTGGGTTTTCAGACATAGTTTTTTAGATTTTCATGGGTGTTAGGTTCCTGGGATTTATTATTTGAGAAGTTAACTTTAGTATTTCATGGTTTGACTTGCCTGAAATCATGATTAGAATATTTAATTGACTGTTTGGGGATTTTCAGACCTAGGTTTTTTAGGTTTTCGTGGTGTTTGTTTCCTGGAGTTTATTATTTGAGAAGTTAACTTTAGTATTTTGTGGTTTTACGTGCCTGAAATCATGAATTAGAATAGTTAATTAGCTGTTTGGGTTTTCAGACCTAGTTTTTTTTAGATTTTCATGGGTGTTAGGTTCCTGGGATTTATTATTTGAGAAGTTAACTTTAGTATTTCATGGTTTGACTTGCCTGAAATCATGAATTAGAATATTTAATTGGTTGTTTTGGGATTTTCAGACCTAGGTTTTTTAGGTTTTCCGTGGGTGTTTGTTTCCTGGAGTTTATTATTTGAGAAGTTTTAACTTTAGTATTTTGTGGTTTTACGTGCCTGAAATCATGAATTAGAATAGTTAATTAGCTGTTTGGGCTTTCAGACCTAGTTTTTTAGATTTTCGTGGGTGTTAGGTTCCTGGGATTTATTGTTTGAGAAGTTAAATTTAGTATTTCATGGTTTGACTTGGCTGAAATCATGAATCAGAATATTTAATTGGCTGTTTGGGGATTTTCAGACCTAGGTTTTTTAGGTTTTCGTGTATGTTGACTCCTTGGATTTATTATTTGAGAAGTTAACTTTTAGTATTTTGTGGTTTTACGTGCCTGAAATCATGAATTAGAATAGTTTAATTAGCTGTTTAGGGTTTCAGACCTAGGTTTTTTTTAGATTTTCGTGGGTGTTTGTTTCCTGGGGTTTATTATTTGAGAAGTTAACTTTAGTATTTCGGGGTTTGACGTGCCTGAAATCATGAATTAGAATAGTTAATTAACTGTTTGGGTTTTCAGACCTACGTTTTTTTAGATTTTCGTGGGCGTATCTGATGAAATAATTTAGGTCGTATGATCAATTTAATTTATTTTTTAATGCACTAGTTTTTCAGTAATGACATTCGATATCCTAAAAGTGTTTAATTCAAACTTTTACCATTACCATCGATGTTGTTTAGCAGAATTTCAAAAGGATCATTTATGAATGCTGGCGTATCTGATGAAGTAATTTAGATCGTATGATCAATTTAATTTATTTTTTAATGCAGTGATTTCACCTTTTGGATATACAGTACAGATACTTCATTCAAGAAATTATGAAAAATCGCAAGTAAGTAACAAACTCTTTATTGTTTTCACCTCTTGGATATACAATGCGGATATTTCATTCATAAATTATGAAAAAATTCTAAGCAAGTAACAAACTCTTTCCTGAAGTCACATCTTGGATACACAATGCAGAAACTTCATTTAAGAACTGTGAAAAAATGTAAATAAGTAAGTAACAAATTCTTTCTTGAAGTCACCTCTTGGATACACAATGCAGATTTCATTAAAGAAATTATGAAAAAATTGTAAGTAAGTAGCAAATTCTTTCTTGAATTCACTTGCTGGATAAACAAAAAGACATTTCGTTCAAGAAATTATGACAAAATTCTAAGTAAGTAACAAACTCTTTCTTGAAGTTACCTCTTGGATACACAATGCAGAAATTTCATTTAAGAAATTATGAAAAAATTGTAAGCAAGTAACAAACTCTTTCCCGAAGTCACCTCTTGGATACACAATGCAGAAACTTCATTTAAGAAACTATGAAAAAAATTGTAAGTAAGTAAGTAACAATTCTTTCTTGAAGTCACTTCTTGGATACATAATACAGAAAATTTATTAAAGAAACTATGAAAAATTGTAAGTAAGTAGCAAATTCTTTTCTTGAATTCACCTGCTGGATAAACAAAAAGACATTTCGTTCAGAAATTATGACAAAATTCTAAGTAAGTAAAAACTCTTTATTGTTTTCACGACTTAGATACACGATGTAGAAATTAATTCAAGAAATTATGAAAAAATTCTCAGTAAGTAACAATTTCTTTCTTGAAGTCAACTCTTGGATACACAACACGGAAATTTCATTCAAGAAATTATGAAAATATTTGTAAGTAAGTAACAAACTATTTATTGATTTCACCTTTTGGATATACAGTACAGATAATTCATTCAATAAATTATGAAAAAAATCGCAAGTAAGTAGCAAACTCTTTATTGTTTTCACCTCTTGGATATACAATGCGGATATTTCATTCAATAAAATTATGAAAAAATTTGTAAGCAAGTAACAAACTCTTTTCCTGAACTCACCTCTTGGATACACAATGCAGAAACTTCATTTAGAAACTATGAAAAAATTGTAAGTAAATAAAGTAACAAATTCTTTCTTGAAGTCTCCTCTTGGATAAACAATACAGAAATTTTGCATAAAAGAAATTATGAAAAGATTGTAAGTAAGTAGCAAATTCTTTCTTGAATTCACCTGCTGGATAAACAAAAAGACATTTCGTTCAAGAAATTATGACAAAATTCTAAGTAAGTAACAAAACTCTTTATTGTTTTCACGACTTAGATACACGATGTAGAAATGTAATTCAAGAAATTATGAAAAAATTCTCAGTAAGTAACATTTCTTTCTTGAAGTCAACTCTTGGATACACAATACGGAAATTTCATTCAAGAAAATTATGAAAATATTTTTAAGTAAGTAACAAACTCTTTATTGATTTCACCTCTTGGATATAGAGTACAGATACTTCATTCAATAAATTACGAAAAAATCGTAAGTAAGTAACAAATTCTTTATTGTTTTCAACCTCTTGGATATACAATACGGAAATTTCATTCAATAAATTGTGAAAATATGTAAGCAAGTAACAAACTCTTTGAAGTCACCTCTTGGATACACAATACAGAAATTTCATAAAAGAAATTATGAAAAAATTGTAAGTAAGTAGCAAATTCTTTCTTGAATTCACCTGCTGGATAAACAAAAAGACATTTCGTTCAAGAAATTATGACAAAATTCTAAGTAAGTAACAAACTCTTTATTGTTTTCACGACTTAGGTACACGATGTAGAAATTTAATTCAAGAAATTATGAAAAATTCTCAGTAAGTAACAATTTCTTTCTTGAAGTCAACTCTTGGATACACAACACGGAAATTTTCATTCAAGAAATTATGAAAATATTTGTAAGTAAGTAACAAAACTCTTTATTGATTTCACTTCTTGGATATACAGTACAGATACTTCATTCAATAAATTATGAAAAATCGCCAGTAAGTAACATACTCTTTATTGTTTTCACCTCTTGGATATACAATAACGGAAATTTCATTCAATAAATTATGAAAATTTGTAAGCAAGTAACAAACTCTTTCCTGAAGTCACCTCTTGGATACACAGTGCAGAAACTTCATTTAAGAAAGTATGAAAAAATTGTAAGTAAGTAAGTAAGTAACAAATTCTTTCTTGAATTCGCCTCTTGGATAAACAAAAAAAAAGTCATTTCATTCAAGAAATTATGACAAAATTCTAAATAAGTAACAAACGCTTTCTTGAATTCGCCATTGGTTTGCAGAATACAAGAATTTAATTTATAGGAAACTATGAAAAAACATTGCAAACAAACTCTTTCTCGAACTCGCTTCCTGGACAGACAATACAGCAATTTTACTCAAGAAATTATGAAAAAATTGTAAGTAAGTAGCAAACTGTTTCTTGAATTCTCCTCCTGGATGCACAATACAGATATTTCATTCAAGAAATTATAAAAAAAAAAATTGTAAGTAAGTAACAAACTCTTTCTTGAATAAACCTCTTGGATACCCAATATGGAAATTTCATTCAAGAAATTATGAGAAAATTCCAGGTAAGTAACAATCTCTTTCTTGAAGTCCCCCTCTTGAATACACAATACGGATATTTTATTCAAGAAATTATAAAAAAAAAGGAAAGTAACTAACAAACTCTTTATTGATTTCACCTCTTGGATACAAAAAAGACATTTCATTCAAGAAATTATAAAAAAATTGTAAGTAAGTAACAAACTCTTTCTTGAATACACCTCTTGGATACCCAATACGGAAATTTCATTCAAGAAATTATGAGAAAATTCCAGGTAAGTAACAATCTCTTTCTGAAGTCCCCTCTTGGATAAACAATACGGATATTTTATTCAAGAAATTATAAAAAAAGGAAAGTAAGTAACAAACTCTTTATTGATTTCACCTCTTGGATACAAAAAAGACATTTCATTCAAGAAATTATGACAAAATTCTAAGTAAGTAAAAAAAGTCATTCTTGAATTCGCCGTTTGCATGCACAATACAGAAATTTCATTCTATGGAACCTCTACACGTGATTAAACACGTTTTGAAACTACATGCTATTTGCTTGCCTTTCCTTGGTACCTTTCCAAACGAGCGGGGATTCCCCACTGGTTCCTACGCATTGCAAAAAAGTGAGCAGTACAAAAACTCCACGTTTTCAACCAGACTGGTTTTTTAGACAACACTCATTTTTTTTTAGGGGTCAATCAGAGACAGCGGAGATTGCTCAATATACGATAACTTGATTGGTGATTGGTTACACACCGCAACGGCGCATACATAGTGAGAGAGACATGCAAAGTCGACATAGCTTTATTTCATTTTTTAAGGTTAATTTAGACAAGGTTACATGCGCGCACGTAACCTCGTCTAAATTAACCTTAAAAAATGAAATAAAGCTATGTCGACTTTGCATGTCTCTCTCACTATGTATGCGCCGTTGCGGTGTGTAACCAATCACCTATCAAGTTATCGTATATTGAGCAATCTCCGCTGTCTCTGATTGACCCCTAAAAAAATGGGTGTTGTCTAAAAAACCAGTCTGGTTGAAAACGTGGAGTTTTTGTACTGCTCACTTTTTTGCAATGTGTAGGAACCAGTGGGGATCCCCCGCTCGTTTGGAAAGGTACCAAGGAAAGGCAAGCAAATAGCATGTAGTTTCAAAACGTGTTTAATCACGTGTAGAGGTTCCATAGAATAAAATTTCTGTATTGTGCATGCAAACGGCGAATTCAAGAATGAGTTTTTTTTTACTTACTTAGAATTTTGTCATAATTTCTTGAATGAAATGTCTTTTTTGTATCCAAGAGGTGAAATCAATAAAGAGTTTTTTTACTTACTTTCCTTTTTTATAATTTCTTGAATAAAATATCCGTATTGTGTATCCAAGAGGGGACTTCAAGAAAGAGATTGTTACTTACCTGGAATTTTCTCATAATTTCTTGAATGAAATTTCCGTATGGGTATCCAAGAGGTGTATTCAAGAAAGAGTTTGTTACTTACTTACAATTTTTTTTATAATTTCTTGAATGAAATATCTGTATTGTGCATCCAGGAGGAGAATTCAAGAAACAGTTTGCTACTTACTTACAATTTTTTCATAATTTCTTGAGTGAAATTGCTGTATTGTCTGTCCAGGAAGCGAGTTCGAGAAAGAGTTTGTTTGCAATGTTTTTCATAGTTTTCCTAAATTAAATTTCTGTATTGTGCAACCAATGGCGAATTCAAGAAAGCGTTTGTTACTTATTTAGAATTTTGTCATAATTTCTTGAACGAAATGTCTTTTGTTTAATCCAGCAGGTGAATTCAAGAAAGAATTTGCTACTTACTTACAATTTTTTTTCATAATTTCTTTTATGAAATTTCTGTATTGTGTATCCAAGAGGTGACTTCAAAGAGTTTGTTACTTACTTACAAATTTTCACATTTATTGAATGAAATTTCCGTATTGTATATCCAAGAGGTGAAAACAATAAAGAGTTTTGTTACTTACTTACAAATATTTTCATAATTTCTTGAATGAAATTTCCGTATTGTGTATCCAAGAGTGTGACTTCAAGAAAGAAATTGTTACTTACTGAGAATTTTTTCATAATTTCTTGAATTACATTTCTACATCGTGTATCTAAGTCGTGAAAACAATAAAGAGTTTTTTGTTACTTACTTAGAATTTTGTCATAATTTCTTGAACGAAATGTCTTTTTGTTTATCCAGCAGGTGAATTCAAGAAAGAATTTGCTACTTACTTACAATTTTTTTCATAATTTCTTTATGAAATTTCTGTATTGTGTATCCAAGAGGAGACTTCAAGAAAGAATTTGTTACTTACTTACTTACAATTTTTTCATAGTTTTCTTAAATGAATTTTCTGCATTGTGTATCCAAGAGGTGAGTTCAGGAAAGAGTTTGTTACTTGCTTAAAATTTTTTCATAATTTATTGAATGAAATATCCGCATTGTATATCCAAGAGGTGAAAACAATAAAGAGTTTGTTTACTTACTTGCGATTTTTTTCATAATTTATTGAATGAATTATCTGTACTGTATATCCAAGGTGAAATCAATAAAGAGTTTGTTACTTACTTACAAATATTTTCATAATTTCTTGAATGAAATTTCCGTATTGTGTATCCAAGAGTTGACTTCAAGAAAGAAATTGTTACTTACTGAGAATTTTTTTCATAATTTCTTGAATTAAATTTCTACATCGTGTATCTAAGTCGTGAAAAACAATAAAGAGTTTGTTACTTACTTAGAATTTTGTCATAATTTCTTGAACGAAATGTCTTTTTGTTTATCCAGCAGGTGAATTCAAGAAAGAATTTGCTACTTACTTACAATTTTTTCATAGTTTCTTTAATGAAATTTCTGTATTGTGTATCCAAGAAGTGACTTCAAGAAAGAATTTGTTACTTACTTACTTACAATTTTTTTCATAGTTTCTTAAATGAAGTTTCTGCATTGTGTATCCAAGAGGTGACTTCGGGAAAGAGTTTGTTACTTGCTTACAGTTTTTTCATAATTTCTTAAATGAAATTTCTGCATTGTGTATCCAAGAGGTAACTTCAAGAAAGATTTTGTTACTTACTTAGAATTTTGTCATAATTTCTTGAACGAAATGTCTTTTTGTTTATCCAGCAAGTGAATTCATGAAAGAATTTGCTACTTACTTACAATTTTTTCATAATTTCTTTAATGAAATTATCTGCATTGTGTATCCAAGAGGTGACTTCAAGAAAGAATTTGTTGCTTACTTATTTACAATTTTTTCATAGTTTCTAAAATGAAGTTTCTGCATTGTGTATCCAAGATGTGGACTTCAGGAAAGAGTTTGTTACTTGCTTACAATTTTTTCATAGTTTATTGAATGAAATATCCGCATTGTATATCCAAGAGGTGAAAACAATAAAGAGTTTGTTACTTACTTGCGATTTTTTCATAATTTCTTGAATGAAGTATCTGTACTGTATATCCAAGAGGTGAAGTCACTGCATTAAAAAATAAATTAAATTGATCATACGATCTAAATTATTTCATCAGATACGCCAGCATTCATAAATGATCCTTTTGAAATTCTGCTAACAACATCGATGGTCATGGTAAAAGTTTGAATTAAACACTTTTAGGATATCGAATGTCCTTACTGAAAAACTAGTGCATTAAAAAATAAATTAAATTGATCATACGACCTAAATTATTTCATCAGATACGCCCACGAAAATCTAAAAACGTAGGTCTGAAAACCCAAACAGTTAATTAACTATTCTAACTCATGATTTTAGGCACGTCAAACCCCGAAATACTAAAGTTAACTTCTCAAATAATAAACCCCAGGAAACAAACACCCACGAAAATCTAAGAAACCTAGGTCTGAAAACCCTAAACAGCTAATTAACTATTCTAATTCATGATTTCAGGCACGTAAAACCACAAAATACTAAAGTTAACTTCTCAAATAATAAATCCCAGGAGTCAAACATACACGAAAAACCTAAAAACCCTAGGTCTGAAAATCCCCAAACAGCCAATTAAATATTCTGATTCATGATTTCAGCCAAGTCAAACCATGAAATACTAAAGTTAACTTCTCAAACAATAAATCCCCAGGAACCTAACACCCACGAAAATCTAAAAAAACTAGGTCTGAAAGCCCAAACAGCTAATTAACTATTCTAATTCATGATTTCAGGCACGTAAACCACAAAATACTAAAGTTAACTTCTCAGATAATAAAACTCCAGGAAACAAACACCCACGAAAACCTAAAAAACCTAGGTCCGAAAATCCCCAAACAACCAATTAAATATTCTAATTCATGATTTCAGGCAAGTCAAACCATGAAATACTAAAGTTAACTTCTCAAATAATAAATCCCAGGAACCTAACACCCATGAAAATCTAAAAAACTAGGTCTGAAAACCCAAACAGCTAATTAACTATTCTAATTCATGATTTCAGGCACGTAAAACCACAAAATACTAAAGTTAACTTCTCAAATAATAAACTTCAGGAAACAAACACCCACGAAAAACCTAAAAAACCTAGGTCTGAAAATCCCCAAACAGTCAATAAATATTCTAATTCATGATTTCAGGCAAGTCAAACCATGAAATACTAAAGTTAACTTCTCAAATAAATAAATCCCAGGAACCTAACAACCATGAAAATCTAAAAAACTAGTCTGAAAAACCCAAACAGCTAATTAACTATTCTAATTCATGATTTCAGGCACGTCAAATCATGAAATACTAAAGTTAACTTCTCAAATAATAAACCCAGGAACCTAACATCCACGAAATCTAAAAAACTAGGTCTGAAAACCCAAACAGCTAATTAACTATTCTAATTCATGATTTCAGGCACGTCAAACCATGAAATTCTAAAGTTAACTTATCCAAGAGGAGACTTCAAGAAAGAATTTGTTACTTACTTACTTACAATTTTTTCATAGTTTCTCAAATGAAGTTTCTGCATTGTGTATCCAAGAGGTGACTTCAGGAAAGAGTTTGTTACTTGCTTACAATTTTTTCATAATTTATTGAATGAAATATCCGCATTGTATATCCAAGAGGTGAAAAACAATAAAGAGTTTGTTACTTACTTGCGATTTTTTCATAATTTATTGAATGAAGTATCTGTACTGTATATCCAAGAGGTGAAATCAATAAAGAGTTTGTTACTTACTTACAAATATTTTCATAATTTCTTGAATGAAATTTCCGTATTGTGTATCCAAGAGTTGACTTCAAGAAAGAAATTTTTACTTACTGAGAATTTTTTTCATAAATTTCTTGAATTAAATTTCTACATCGTGTATCTAAGTCGTGAAAACAATAAAGAATTTGTTACTTACTTAGAATTTTGTCATAATTTCTTGAACGAAATGTCTTTTTGTTTATCCAGCAGGTGAATTCAAGAAAGAATTTGCTACTTACTGACAATTTTTTCATAGTTTCTTTAATGAAATTTCTGTATGTGTGTATCCAAGAAGTGACTTCAAGATTTTCCCTCCAAAATTGACCTTCCCCCTCCCCTGCCCTCAGAAATGGGGGAACGAAGGGTCCCCTTGAGGTAGATCCCGTCTATTTTCGATTCTGAGTATTTTTGGTTTTCCCCTCCAAAATTGACTCCCCCCACCCCCCTGCCCTCAGAAATGGAGGAAGGAGGGGCCTTTGAGCCTTCCCATTGAGGCAGATCCGTTTATTTTCGATTCTGAGCATTTTTGGTTTTCCCTCCAAAATTGACTCCCCCTCTCCCCTGCCCTCAGAAATGGAGGAAGGAGGGGCCTCTGAGCCTTCCCCTTGAGGCAGATCCCATTTATTTTCGATTCTGAGCATTTTTGGTTTTCCCTCCAAAATTGACCCCCTCCCCCTCCCCTGCCCTCAGAAATGTGGGAACGAAGGGCCTCTGAGCCTTCCCCCTTGAGGCAGATCTCGTTTATTTTCGATTCTGAGTATTTTTGGTTTTCCCTCCAAAATTGACCTCCCCCCTCCCCTGCCCTCAGAAATGGGGGAACGAAGGGTCTCTGAGCCTTCCCCTTGAGGCAGATCCCGTTTATTTTCGATTCTGAGAATTTTTGGTTTTCCCTCCAAAATTGACTCCCCCTTCCCCCTGCCCTCAGAAATGGAGGAAGGAGGGGCCTCTGAGCCTTCCCCTTGAGGCAGATCCCGTTTATTTTCGATTCTGAGTATTTTTGGTTTTCCTTCCAAAATTGACTCCCCCTCTCCCCTGCCCTCAGAAATGGAGGAAGGAGGGGCCTCTGAGCCTTGCCCTTGAGGTAGATCTCATTTATTTTCGATTCTGAGCATTTTTGGTTTTCCCTCCAAATTGACTCCCCCTCCCTCCTGCCCTCAGAAACGGAGGAAGGCGGGGCCCCTGAGCCTTCCCCTTGAGGCAGATCCCGTTTATTTTCGATTCTGAGTATTTTTGGTTTTCCCTCCAAAACTGACTCCCCCTCTCCCCTGCTCTCAGAAATGGGGGAACGAAGGGAATGTTAAACTATTTTAAACTGACAACACTGTCCAAACATCACATGTGTATTATACAGTACACAATCACCCCATCTCCCCCAAAAACACTTTTCAGTCATTTCTAGTTAAAAATTTTTATTCCAGTTCACAAATCTCATTACCCCTTTTTAAATGTCGATCAAACAATTATGATTGTAGTGTCCAAGTTTTTAATAACAAAGCCTAGACACATGTAACACTATGCTTTCAAAAAACCAGTCTGGTTGAAAAAAACTTGGAGTTGAAACAAATTTGCGCGGGGAATCCCCCGTTCATACTGTTGTCTTTTTTGCAATGTTTACGAACAGGCGGGAATCCCCACTCGTTTGGAATGGTACCAACAGGACATAAGCAAATAGCACATAGTTTTATAACGTGTTTAATCACGTGTAGTTTTAAGAATGTGTATGTGAACTCATGACCTACATTCATTGTGTAATTGACAACAAAAAACAGAAAAAAAAAACCTGTTTGACCACATTATATTATTATGACCAAATAACTAGTCTGGTATCTGCCATGGAAAGGTGCCATGGAACGTAAAGTGGGCAAATGACACCGGAAGGAACATAAGGCAAGCAAAGTATAACTTAGATTACTACTCTTCAGATATGTCCCCTTCCGTGAAAATATTTTCCCGGAAATCAAAACACACGGAAAATAGCCCCCAGACATTTCCCCCGGAAACATCTCCATATGCAAAAATTTAGTTGGCAAAGACAATGTAAGACAATTAGAAGAATTTCGTATAGGAGTTCTGTCAAATCCCCCCAGTGTAAAATTTTCCCTGGAAAATTAACCTCCCTCGGAAATTTCCTTCCCAAGCAAAAGTCTCCCTATGGAAATCCACTCCAAGCACAAAATCTCCCCTCGAAAAATGTCTGTATGCTTCCCTATAACAATTACTATGCGTAAAAAAAATGGAAATTTTATTAGCTTACATGCCTCTCTCCACGGACTGTGGAGGGGTCACTTTACCCTAAAGACCACACATATTCAATGCTTCAACTATACTGAACAAAATGGCTACCACAAAATTTTGATCAGACAACTTTGGGAAAAATGGACGTGGGAGGGGGGCAGTTACCCTCCAATCTTTTTAGTCACTTTAAAAGGGCACTAGAACTTTTAATTTCTGTTTGAATGCACCCTCTTCCGATGTCCTAGGGACCATTATTCGAATACCATCACCCCAGGGAAAAAACAAAAAACAAATAGACACGCATCGGTGATCTGTCTTCTGGCAAAGATAGGAAAATTTTACACATTTTTGTATATAGGAGCTTAAACTTCTACAGTTGGGTTCTCTGGTACTCTGAATCTGATGATGTGTTTTTCATTAAAATTCCTTGAATATTAGGGGGTGTTTCTTCCCTATTTCAAAAACCAGGCAAATTTTCTCAGGCTTGTAGCATTTGATGGGTGGCACTAAACTTGATGAATATATATATGAAATATATATATATATATATAGATAATATATATATATATATATATATATATATATATATAATATATATATATATATATATATATATATATAATATATATATATATATATATATATATATATATATATATATATATATATATATATATATAGATATATATATATATATATATATATATATATTATATATATATATAGTATATATATATATATATATATATAATATAAATATAAATATAAATATATATATATATATATATATCTATATATATATATATATATATATATATATATATATATATATATATATATATATATATATATATATATATATATATATATATATATATATATATATAGTATATATATATATATATATATATATATATATAATATAAATATAAATATAAATATATATATAATATATATATATATATATATATATATATATATATATATATATATCTATATATATACATATATATATTATATATATATATATATATATATATATATATATTATATATATATATATATATATATATATATATATATGTATATAATATATATATATATATATAATATATATATATATATATATATATATATAATATATAGATATATATATATATATATATATATATATATATATAATATATTATATATATATATATATATATATATATATATATATATATATATATATATATATATATATATATATATATATATATATATGCTAGAGGATCATCCAATTCGCTTCTTAATGTTAACTGACAGAGCTCCAATGCGAAGTGTGGACCGGACATATTAAGGTGCTTTATATTTTAGTGATGAATATGGTCATTAGATGTTTTTCGTTCAAGAACACGTAGTAGGAAGACATTGGTATTACCAACTCTTGATCTCTCGACAAAGGAAGCGTAAAGGAATATACAACTGTCCGAGGAGAAGGCGGTGGACACTCGGCGAAAATGACACGATTCATGCCACTAGCGCTTCCTGCACTTTTACCGTTGATTACATCGTACTTAAAACCAAGAACTTCTCTTAGATTATCGTTGAAAATAACCTTTTCATTGTCAAGGGTTCAGGTTAGAAGTCTGGTTTCTCCACGTTTAAGTTAGGTTAGATTTGCTTATCATGAGCGCTCATGGTAAGCTAACCTAATCTAACCTAGCTTAAACGTGGAGAAACCAGACTTCTAACCTGACCTAACCTAACCTATGGTTAAGACTTAAGGCAAAACTCAAAACTCTTAACTAAAACTAAACTAAACTAGAACTCTAAATAAAACAATAAACTAAGACTTTAAGGTAAAACTCTAAACTCTTAACTAAAACTAAACTAAGCTAGAACTCTAACTAAAACTCTAAGCTAAGACTCCAAGCTAAAACTCTAAACCTTAACTATAAGTAAACTAAACTTCAACTCTAAGTAAAACTCTAAGCTAAGACTCTAAGGTGGAACTCTAAACTCTTAACTAAACTAAACTAGAACTTCAAAAACTCTAAGCTATGACTCTAAGATAAAAAACTCTAAATTCTTAACTATTGACTAAACTAAACTTCAACTTCAACAAAAACTCTAACCTATGACTCTATGATAAAACTCTAAACTCTTAACTAAACTAAACTAGAACTATAACAAAAACTCTAAACTACGACTCTAAGCTAAAAACTCTAAATTCTTAACTATAACTAAACTAAACTTCAACTCTAACTATAACTCTAAGCTAATACTCTAAGCTAAAACTCTAAACTCTTAACTAAAAACTAAACTAAACTAAAACTCTAACGAAAACTCTAAGCTAAGAATCTAAGCTAACACTATAAACTCTTAACTAAAACTAAACTAAACTATAGCTTCAACAAAAACTCTAAGCTATGAATCTAAGCTAAAAAATCTAAACTCTTGCTAAAACTAAACTAAACTAGAACTCTAACTAAAACTCTAAAGCTATGACTCTATGGTAAACACCAAATATCTCTTAACTATTACTAAACTAAACTTCAACTCTAACAAAAACTCTAAGCTAAGACTCTAAGCTAAAACTCTAAACTATTAACTAAAACTAAAATAAACTAAAACTTCAACAAAACTCTAAGCTAAGACTCTATGGTAAAAACTAAACTCTTAACTAAAAACTAAAATAAACTAGAACTCTAAAAAAACTCTAAGCTAAGACTCTAAGCTGAAGTTCTAAATTCTTAAACCAAAACTAAACTAAACTAGAACTCTAACTAAAAACTCTAAGCTAAGACCCTAAGGTAAAACAGCAAACTCTTACTAAAACTAAAAACTAGAACTCTAACTGAAACTCGGAGGTACAAAATCAAACTCTTAACTAAAATTAAACTAAACTAGAACCCCAACCAAAAAACTCTAAGCTAAGACTCTAAGGTAAAACACCAAACTCTTAACTAAAACTAAACTAGAACTCTAATTGAAGCTCAAAGGTAAAAATAAAAACTCTTGACTATAATTAAACTAAACTAGAACTCTAACAAAAAAACTCAAAGCTAAAACTCTAAACTCTTAAATAAAATAAACTAAACTAGAACTCTAACAAAAACTCTAAGCTATTACTAAAACTAAACTAAACTAGAACTTCAACAAAAACTCTAAGCTAAGACTCTAAGCTAAAAAACTCTAAACTCTTAACTAAAACTAAACTAAACTAGAACTCTAACTGAAACTCAAATGTAAAACTCTAAAACTATTAACTATAAAACTAAAATAAACTAGGACTCTAACACAAAAACTCTGAGCTAAGACTCTAAGCTAAAATTCTAAACTCTTAACTAAAACTAAACAAAACTAGAACTCTAACTAAAACTCTAAGCTAAGACTCCAAGGTAAAACGCTAAACTCTTAACTAAAAGTAAACTAAACTAGAACTCTAACTGAAACTCAAAGGTAAAATATCAAATTCTTAACTATAATTAAACTAAACTAGAACTCTAACAAAAACTCTAAGCTAGGACTCTATGGTAAAACTCTCTAAACTCTTAACTAAAACTAAACTAAAACTAAAACTCTAGCAAAAACTCTAAGCTAAGACTCATCTAAAACTCGAAACTCTTAACTAAAAACTTAACCAAACTATCACTTAAAGTAAAACTCTAAGCTATGACTCTAAGCTAAACTCTAAATTCATAAAAGTAACTAAACTAAACTTCAACTCTAACTAAAACTCTAAGCTAAGACTCTATTGTAAAACTCTAAACTCTTTAACTAAAAAAACTAAACTAAACTAGAACTCTAACAAAAACTCTAAGCTATGACTCTAAGCTAAAAACTCTAAACTCATAGCTAACTAAACTAAACTAGAACTCTAATTAAAAACTCTAAGTCTAAGCTAAACTCTAAACCAAAACTAAACTAAACTTCAACAAAAACGCTAAACTAAAACTCTAAGCTAAAAACACTAAACTCTTAACTAAACTAAACTAAACTAGAACTCTAGCAAAAACTCTAAGCTGAGACCCTAAGCTAAAAACTCCAAACTCTTAAGTAAAACTAAACTAGACTAAAACTCTAAGCTAGTCTCTAGGGTAAAAACACCAAACTCTTAACTATAACTAAACTAAACTAGAACTATAACAAAACTCTAAGCTATGACTCTAAGCTAAAACTCTAAACTCTCATTAAAACTAAACTAAACTAGAACTCTAACAAAAACACTAAGCTAAGACTCTAAGCTAAAACTCTGAACTCTTACTAAAAACTAAACTAAACTAGAACTCTAATTAAAACTCTAAGTCTAAGCTAAAACTCTAAACTAAACTAGAACTTCAACAAAAAACTTTAAACTAAGACTCTAAGCTTAAAACACTAAACTCTTAAACTAAAACTAAACTAACTAGAACTCTAACAAAAAAAAACTCTGAGATAAGACTCTAGGGCTAAAACTCTAAACTCTTAACTAAAACTAAACTAAACTAGAACTCTAACAAAAAACTCTCTGCTAAGACTCTAAGCTAAAACTATAAAATCTTAACTAAAACTAAACTAAACTAAAACTCTAAGCTAAGTCTCTATGGTAAACACCAAACTCTTAACTATAACTAAACTAACTAGAACTCTAACAAAAACTCTAAGCTAAGACTCCAAGCTAAAATTCTAAACTCTTAACTATTACTAAACTAAACTAGAACTCTAAGCTAGGTCTCTAAGGTAAAACTCCAAACTATTAACTATATGTAAACTAAACAAGAACTCTAACAAAAAACTCTAAGCTAAGACTCCAAGCTAAAAATTCTAAACTCTTAACTATTACTAAACTAAACTAAAATTCTAAGCTAGGTCTCTAAGGTAAAACTCCAAATTCTTAACTATATGTAAACTAAAATCAAGAACTCTAACAAAAACTCTAAGCTAAGACTCTATGCTAAAACTTTAAACTCTTAACTATTACTAAACTAACTTCAAACTGTAACAAAAAGTCTAAGCTAAGTCCTAGGGTAAATCTCCAAAGTCTTAACTATATCTAAAGTGAACTAGAACTCTAACAAAAACTCTAAGCTAAGACTCTAAGCTAAAAACTCTAAGCTCTTAACTAATACTAAAATAAACTTCAACTCTAACGAAAAATCTAAGCTAAGACTCCAAGGTAAAACGCTAAACTCGTAACTAAAAGTAAACTAAACTAGAACTCTAACTGAAACTCAAAGGTAAAATATCAAATTCTTAACTATAATTAAACTAAACTAGAACTCTAACAAAAAACTCTAAGCTAGGACTCTAAGGTAAAACTCTAAACTCTTAACTAAAACTAAACTAAACTAGAACTCTAGCAAAAACTCTAAGCTAAGACTCATCTAAAACTCGAAACTCTTAACTAAAACTTAAACCAAACTATCACTTAAAGTAAAACTCTAAGCTATGACTCTAAGCTAAACTCTAAATTCATAAAAGTAACTAAACTAAACTTCAACTCTAACTAAAACTTTAAGCTAAGACTCTATGGTAAAACTCTAAACTCTTAACTAAAACTAAACTAAACTAGAACTCTAACAAAAACTCTAAGCTATGACTCTAAAGCTAAAAACTCTAAACTCATAGCTAACTAAACTAAACTAGAACTCTAATTAAAACTCTAAGTCTAAGCTAAAAACTCTAAACCAAAACTAAACTAAACTTCAACAAAACTCTAAACTAAAAACTCTAAGCTAAAAAACACTAAACTCTTAACTAAAACTAAACTAACTAGAACTCTAGCAAAAACTCTAAGCTGAGACCCTAAGCTAAAACTCTAAACTCTTAAGTAAAACTAAACTAGACTAAAACTCTAAGCTAAGTCTCTAGGGTAAAACACAAAACTCTTAACTATAACGAAACTAAACTAGAACTATAACAAAACTCTAAGCTATGACTCTAAGCTAAAACTCTAAACTCTTAACTAAACTAAACTAAACTAGAACTCTAACAAAAACACTAAGCTAAGACTATAAGCTAAAACTCTAAACTCTTAACTAAAACTAACTAAACTAGAACTCTAATTAAAACTCTAAGTCTAAGCTAAAACTCTAAACTAAACTAGAGAACTTCAACAAAAAACTTTAAAACTAAGACTCTAAGCTTAAAACACTAAACTCTTAACTAAAACTAAACTAAACTAGAACTCTAACAAAAACTCTGAGATAAGACTCTAGGCTAAAACTCTAAACTCTTAACTAAAACTAAACTAAACTAGAACTCTAACAAAAACTCTCTGCTAAGACTCTAAGCTAAAACTATAAAATCTTAACTAAAATTAAACTAAACTAAACTCTAAGCTAAGTCTCTATGGTAAAAACACCAAACTCTTAACTATAACTAAACTAAACTAGAACTCTAACAAAAACTCTAAGCTAAGACTCCAAGCTAAAATTCTAAACTCTTAACTATTACTAAACTAAACTAAACTCTAAGCTAGGTCTCTAAGGTAAAACTCCAAACTCTTAACTATATGTAAACTAAACAAGAACTCTAACAAAAACTATAAGCTAAGACTCCAAGCTAAAATTCTAACTCTTAACTATTACTAAACTAAACTAAAATTCTAAGCTAGGTCTCTAAGGTAAAACTCAAATTCTTAACTATATGTAAACTAAACAAGAACTCTAACAAAAACTCTAAGCTAAGACTCTATGCTAAAACTCTAAACTCTTAACTATTACTAAACTAAACTTCAACTCTAACAAAAACTCTAAGCTAAGTCCCTAGGTTAAATCTCCAAAGTCTTAACTATATCTAAAGTGAACTAGAACTCTAACAAAAACTCTAAGCTAAGACTCTAAGCTAAAAACTCTAAGCTCTTTAACTAATACTAAAATAAACTTCAACTCTAACAAAAAAATCTAAGCTAAGACTCTAAGCTAAAACTCTAAACTCTTAACTAAAACTAAACTAAACTAGAACTTCGACAAAAACTCTAGGCTATGACTCTCAGCTAAAAACTCTAAAACTCTTAACTAAACTAAAATAAACTAGAACTCTAACAAAAAACTCTAAAGCTAAGACTCTAAGCTAAAATTCTAAACTCTTATCTAAAAACTCAACTAAACTAGAACTTCAACAAAAACTCTAAGGTAAAACACAAAACTCTTAACTAAAACTAAACTAAACTAGAACTCTAACAAAACTCTAAACTAAGACTCTAAGCTAAAAAACTCTAAACTCTTAACTAAAACTAAACTAAACTAAAATTCTAAGCTAGGTCTCTAAGGTAAAACTCCAAACTCTTAACTATATGTAAACTAAACTAGAACTCTAACAAAAACTCTAAGCTAAGACTCTATGCTAAAACTCTAAACTCTTAACTATTACTAAACTAAACTTCAACTCTAACAAAAACTCTAAGCTAAGACTCTAAGCTAAAACTCTAAACTATTAACTAAAACTAAACTAAACTAGAACTTCAATAAAAAACTCTAAGTTATGACTCTCAGCTAAAAACTCTAAGCTCTTAACTAAAACTAAAATAAACTAGAACTCTAACATAAACTCTAAGCTAAGACTCGAAGCTAGAATTCTAAACTCTTAACTAAAACTAAACTAGAACTCTAACAAAACTCTGAGATAAGACTCTAGGCTAAAACTCTAAACTCTTAACTAAAACTAAACTAAACTAGAACTCTAACAAAACTCTCTGCTAAGACTCTAAGCTAAAACTCTAAAATCTTAACTAAAACTAAACTAAACTAAAACTCTAAGCTAGGTCCTCTAAGATAAAACTCTATACTCTTAACTACATGTAAACTAAACTAGAACTCTAACAAAACTCTAAGCTAAGACTTTATGCTAAAACTCTAAACTCTTAACTATTAATAAACTAAACTTCAACTCTAACAAAAACTCTAAGCTAAGACTCTAAGCTAAAAACTCTGTTAAACTATTAACTAAAACTAAAATAAACTAAACTTCAACAAAAACTCTAAACTCTTAACTAAAACTAAGATAAACTAGAACTCTAAAAAAACTCTAAGCTAAGACTCTAAGCTAAAATTCTAAACTCTTAACCAAAACTAAACTAAACTAGAACTCTAACTAAAAACTCTAAGCTAAGACATTAAGGTAAACACCAAACTCGTAACTAAAACTAAACTAGAACTCTAACTGAAACTCAGAGGTAAAAAATCAGACTCTTAGCTAAAATTAAACTAAACTAGAAACTCTAACAAAAAAAACTCTATGCTAAAATTCTAAAATCTTAACTAAAACTAGACTAAACTAGAACTCAAATTAAAACTCTAAGCTAAGACTCTAAGGTAAAACACCAAACTCTTAACTAAAACTAAACTAAAACTCTAACTGAAACTCAAAGGTAAAAAAATTAAACTCTTAACTAAAATTAAACTAAACTAGAACTCTAAAAAAAAAACTCTAAGCAAAGACTAAGCTAAAACTCTAAACTCTAAAATAAAATTAAACTAAACTAGAACTCTAACAAAAACTCTAAGCTAAGACTCTAAGCTATAACTCTAAACTATTAACTAAAACTAAACTAAACTAGAACTTCAACAAAAACTCTAAGCTGAACGACTCTAAGCTAAAAAACTCTAAATTCTTAACTAAAACTAAACTAAACTAGAACTCTAACTGAAACTCAAAGGTAAAACATCAAACTCTTAACTAAAATTAAACTAAACTAGAACCCTAACAAAAACTCTAAGCTAAGACTCTAAACTAAAACTCTAAACTATTAACTAAAACTAAACTAAACTAGAACTTCAACAAAACTCTAAGCTAAAAACTCTAAACTCTTAACTAAAACTAAACTAAACTAGAACTCTAACTGAAACTCAAAGGTAAAACATCAAACTCTTAACTAAAATTAAACTAAACTAGAACTCTAACAAAAAAAACTCTAAGCTAAGACTCGAAGCTAAAACTCAAAATTCTAACTAAAACTTAGTCAAACTATAACTTTAAGTAAAACTCTAGGCTATGACTCTAAGCTAAAACTCTAAATTCTTAACTGTAACTAAACTAAACTTCCACTATACTAAAACTCTAAGCTAAGACTCTAAGGTAAAACTCTAAACTATTAACTAAAACTAAACTACACAACAACTCTAACTTAAACTCTAAGCTAAGATTCTAAGCTAAAACTACAAACTCTTAACTAAAACTAAACCAAACTAAAACTCTAACTGAAACTCAAAGGTAAAACATCAAACTCTTAACTAAAATTAAACTAAACTAGAACTTCAAGAAAAACTCTAAGTTATGACTCTAAGCTAAAACACTCTATACTTTTAACTAAAACTAAACCAAGGGCTGGGTGGTCCTTTGGGAGCCCGGGAGAGCCTTTGTGGGTCTGGAGGCCCTTGAGGACCGATTGGTCCTTTGGGAGCCTGGTGGACCTTTGGGGACCAGGGGGAGGGTCTTTGGGGTCCGGGGGGCCATTTGGGAGCCTGGGGACATTTGGGGCCGGGTGATGGCCTTTGGGACCCCGGTGGTCTTTTGGGAGCTCGATGGGCCTTTGGGGGCCCGGGGAGGGCCTTTGGGGGTCTGGGGAGGGCCTTTGGGGCGCCGGGGGCCCTTTGGAAGCCCAGAGAACCTTTGAGGACCGGGGCTTCCTTCGGGGTTGGGGCAGGAGGATTGGAACCCTTTGGTGTTGGGTAGAGGACCTCACAACACTGTTCAAATGGAACTTGTGTATTATAACGAACACAGAGTTTCACCATTAAATTCTCTTCTAAAATCTCTTCAAAAATCATATTTTATAAAGTCTCTAACTGTTTCGCCGAAATAATTCCCTAAAATGGCTAAAAACGGTATCGCCTAAATAATCCCTAAACGTAATTCAGCATGTTCCTTTTGTTTAGCATCCCTGCGCTGGCGCATTGCAATTATTTGGAAACCTGATTCCTGCGCTAAAACAATTCATCGCTAAGATCTAAACTTTGCCTCGGAAACGATTCTCTTGTTAGAACTCCAAATTAATTTCCCTTTCGTGAATCAATTCTCTTTAGAACAACAAATTAATTCCCCTTTCGTGTCAATCAATCAATCATGACATCATCTGTCACGTGTGATCTAAACTTTGTACCGGAGACAATTCTCTTTGGAAATGCATCAAAGACATTAATTAACTTGACGTCATCTGCCAGACATTCCCTGGAAACAATTTGATTAATGACTGATAGCACAGGTGTTCACCGGAAACTCATAACATTTGCATTGAACAACAAAATATTGGGAAACACGCCATCTCCCGGGAACTCATAACATTTGCCTCGAATAACAACAGGAAGGAAGTGTCATTAACTGTTTCCCGGAAACTCATAACATCTGCATCGAACAACAACAAGAAGGGAGTGACAAAGTTCCCGTTTTTTTCCATTCTCACTGACAAAATCCATAAAACCATCCATAAATTGACCAACACACATAACCATCCATGAAAACAGACATAAATGTGACAAAATTCCTGTTTTTTCATTCTCACTGACAAAATCCATAAACCACGTGGTTCTATGCCCATATATGGTGTACTGATTGGAGCTTTAGGGTCATCTCTATTCACAACCAATCAAAATTTTGAGATATATATTTTTGTTCAACGTAGTCGAAAGTTCTGGAAATTAGGTCTTTTAGGATGATAACCCCATCAGAGCCCTCAGCGCAAAGGGTTGTAAGTTATGCCCTGGGGGCATATAAGGTTTATATAGAAAGTTGTTGTAGAAATTTCAAAAAGGGCTCATTTGATTGGCAATTTAAATTGCCCTTTTTTATAGTCGAAAGAGAGTGGAGAGTACTTAGCCCCCCTCTCACGCCCACCATTTCCCCAAACGTATTCAATCAAAGTATAGAGATAGCCATTTTGTCCAATGTAGTTGAAAGTTCTGGAAATTATGTATTTAAGGATGAAAAACCCCCAGAGCCCCCAGGGTAAAGGTTGTAAGTTATGCCCTGGGGTATATAAGGGTTTTATAGATAGAGTTGTCGTAAAAACTTCAAAAGGGGCTTATTCAAATGGAAATTGAAAGGACTAGTGCCCTTTTTAATAGTCGAAAGAGATTGGAGGGTAACTAACCCCCCTCTCACACCCACCGTTCTCCCAAACACATCCAATAAACATTTTCAGATAGCCATTTCGTCCTACGTAGCAGAATGTACTGGAAAATAAGTCGTTGGGAATGACAAGCCCCCCAGCCCTCAGGGCTGGGGTTGTAACTTATTCCCTGGCGGAATATAAGGCTTTTGTTGAAAGCTTTGTCCTAGAAACTTCAAAAAGGGCTCATTTGTTTGGAAATTGAAAGCTCTAGTGACATTTTTATAGTTGAAAGTGATTGGAGAGCGACTAACGCCCCTCTCATTCCCATCATTTTCCCAAAAACACATCCAATCAAAATTTTTGAGATAGCCATTTTTTTAACATAGTTGAATGTTCTGGAAATTAGGTCTTTGAGGATGACAACCACCCTCACACCCTCAGGGTAAGGGTTGTAATTTATGCCCTGAGGGCATATAAGGTGTTTATAGAAAGTAATGTCGTAGGAACTCAAAAAGGGCTCATTCGATTGGAAATCGAAAGGTCTAGTGCCCTGTTTAATAGTCGAAAGTGATTGGAAGGCTTGGCATTTCTATAGTAAAGATCGATATGCGTAGAATGTATTATTTTTGTTGATGTTGTTGTTTAGACCAGGGGACTTCCTACCAAAGGTGTTGTCGTAGGAACTTCAAAAAGGACTCATTCAATTGAAAATAGAAAGGGCCGATGCTCTTTTTAAATAGTCGAAAGTGATTTGGGGGAAACTAATCCCCCTCCCAACCCCACCCTTCCATTTGCCTTTATGTTTAAAAAACTAATTGTTGCCTTAAGAATAAATCAAAATGCTTTGTGTTAATGCTAATTCCAATAAGGCATCTACAAGTTCTCAATCAACCCAAAAACCGGAGCCCCCTTCATTCAATTAATAAAATTAGCTCACCAGCGCATACTCTTCCTTTTTTATCCCAAATCCACCCTGCTCACTTAAAAAACTTCCACCTTTACCACCCAGAAAAAAAAAACTCCATATTCCCAGCAAAATCCCTTCCCTCTTATCACTCCAGTTAACCCCTCCCAAGTTGAACCCCCTGAAAATACCACCGTCTTATTTCCCCCCATATTTTCCCGCCTCCGACCCATGCGTTTAATCCCTCGTGCCCACCCTACCAGGGTGACTCAGGTCTGAGACCTTTTGCATTTAATAATTGTCTTGTATTAAATCCTAATTGTTCACACTTCCCGACAACTGAAAACAAAGTCGCACCTTCCTCATCATGCTTCGGCTGTATCCTCGCCCTCCCCTCCACCTCCAAATCCCCAAGGTAAATCCTTCTCTTACCCTACTTCTCCGCAGTATCATAATATTAAATTGAAACCCCATCCAGGAATTCTCAAACACACCAAGTATCCCTGTCGAAACTCCCCAATCGGTTTGTTTTTCCCAAACTTTTAGTTACTAATGCCGAAAGTCTTAATTTTGAAAAGCTTACTGAACTCGAGGCGCTTTCAGAATCAAATCTAATCGATATTATAGCTATTACGGAAGTACAGTCCCACGACCCAGGGTCCCTGCTGCGCCTGACAAATTATTCAGAGTTTATTAAACTCTGTCCTTTAGACCACCCACTTGGAAAAAAAGGTGGCGGTGTTTTTTTTCTTTACTAAGAGTAACCTTTACCCAAAGGTTATTCGAGTCCCTAGTTTATCCGAGTACGATGAAATCCTCTGGCTAAGTATTAGACCAAAAGTTTCTCCCTCGTCCATTTAATATTATTGCAATAGCCGTTTTCTATTACTCCCCAAATCAAAATATCGAGTCAAAACGTAAATTCATCCAGCAATTGCAGACAAGTGCTGATTTTGTTATTTCTAAATACCCCAATGCTGGTCTTTTTTTAGTTGGAGATGCAAACGACCTTAAAATGGATTCATTTTGCTCCTCACTTAAAGTTAAGCAGATTGTTAAAATACCAACGACTCGGGGAAATACCTCTCTTGATGTTATTTTAACTAATATGTATAATTTTTACAACCCTCCCTCAGCTCTGCCTCCATTAGGTGGGAGTTATCATCTTTCGATTCTTTTATCCCCCTCCTCGAATTTTAATCATTCTTTCTCAATAACTTATGGCAGTTATCACCCTCTTCAAAATTCTGGTCTTCTTTCTTTTGGTATGTCGCTGAATACTGAAGATTGGTCCGATGTTTTTATAGTTTAAAAAATATTGATGAGAAAATGGCTTTGTTCCACAAAAACTAATTGACAAATATCAAATTTGCTTCCCGGAAAAAAAATTTAAAAATTGCTCCAGTGACAAACCCTTTATTAACCAAACTATAAAAACACTAATTAGAACCAAATTGAAGCTTTTCAAAAATGGTAAACCAGATGAAGCCAATAAACTAAGAAAATCAATTAAAAGAAAAATTCGCAAAATTGGCACGATCGTACTACAAAAATAAGGTCGAAGTATTGTTTACTAATAAACAAAAAAACTGGTATTCTGAGGTTAAAAAGCTGTGTGGCAGGAGGCTTGAACAGCTTAACTTCAATCTACCGAGTCCCCTGATATTACTGCCAATAATCTCAATAAATTCCTCGCTTCCATTGTCCAGAGAGTCTTCCACCACTGTCCGACCAATTACCATCAGGAGCCCTTTCCCCTTCTTTACCCACTGTTTCTCCGTCTGAGATAGAAAGAAGAATTCAAAAACTAAGAAAGACAAGTATTTGTCCTTTGGATATCCCCTTTCTTCTTATTAGTGCCTTCGGTGATTTCTTGTCTAAGCCCCTGTCTTTCCTGTTTAACAAGATTATCGAGTCTGGGCAAATTCCTACAATTTGGAAACAGGGTTAAAAAACGCGTTTTAAAAAACTAAAGGAAAAAATCCTACCTCTTACTGACTTGAAACAATTTGGGAACCTAAAAATCCACCTCTACTTCCCATTACCTCGTTTCTCTTATTGATCACATCGGGAAAATCCTTGAAAAGCCTAATTCCTGGCTAAATTTTAATTTCTATCGACCTTCAGAAAGCATTCGACCTTGTTAACCACAATATTTTAATTGAGAAACTTGTTAACGAGTTCAATATTGATCCCTTACTGGTGAAATTAGTTGCCTCCTTCTTAACAAATATATCGCAAGTTGTCATATACCAAAATCATTATTCAAATCCTCTCCCTGTCCACAACGGCATACCCCAAGGTACTCTCCTAGGTCCCTCCTCTTTTCAGTAATGATCAACAGCCTCGCAAAGGAATTTCCTGACCGATGGAAATTTGTTGATGACCTAACGGTTGTTGAAACGTGCTTCAGAAATTTAATAAGTGATCCTATGAGTATCCTCAATGAAATGGAGACGAGGCCTTAGAATTAGACATGACAGTAAACCCCTCTAAGTCCATGATAATGCCCATTTGTTTCCTCAAATCCTCGCCCTATTTTCTTAATCCTATCCCTCCTGAAATTTCTGTGTCCTCATTTAAACTACTTGGTGTCACAATTTCTTCAAATTTAAAGTGGGATATCCACGTTAATGACATCATCCATAGAGCTAATGTGTCTATCGCCCTCCTTAAGCTCCTAAATTAATTCAGCGTCCCCCCTTCCCACTCCTTAAGAATTTACACGTCTTTTGTCCGCCCGCATCTAGAATATGCTTGTCCAGTTTGGCACCCTGGTATCTCTCGCGAAGAATCGGAAAAAATCGAATCAATTCAAAAAAGGGCCTTGCGAATAATTTTCAAAGAAGGCAAGGTGCCTTACTCTCTGCTCCTAAAAAAAGCTAGTCTGAAAACCCTGGAGCAAAGGAGGCTTTCGTTGTGCCTCCGTTTTGCAAAAAATGCCATAACAAACCCTCGGACGGCAAGTATTTTCCCCAAACGTCACTCCCCATCCAGAATACGGCCGCCTCCTCGAGCTGTTTCTGAGCCCATCTCTGCTTTGTCCCCCATTCGCTGCGTTACTTCCAGATACGAAAGAACTTTTATCCCCTTCATTACAGAGAAAATGAATAAAATGTCTCAATAGTTTCTTTTTTTGTTCCCTCCTTTTTTGTTTATTAGCTGATGGTACTGCCCAGGTTCTTGCGCTCTTTTGCTTGCCCCCCCTTTCTTGACCAGTTTTTATTGTGTTTAACTCTTTTATTGATTTACTGTAGTTTAATTGCTGACACTTTCTTAGTATCCCTTTTAATTTAAATGCATTTATGTCTTGTTCTAAGTTTAGTTTGACCAGTTTTTAATGCATTTATGTCTCGCTCTAAGTTTAGTTTGACCAGTTTTTAATGCATTTATGTCTCGCTCTAAGTTTTTTTTTTTTTTTTTTTTTTGATTTTTTACAGTTTTAATTATTGACTTTTAAATGATGTTCATTATGGTTTTCTCTATTTCGTTGTTGTTCTTTGCATTTTTAGTGTAGCCATTTATTTGTTGTCGAATCAAAGTCCGAATTCGGCCCTTTGTGGGCTTGTGATAGCGATTTTTTTTTAAATAAAGATCTTATCTCCTATCTTATCTCTAAGAGCAGTAGATCACTCTGAAGTTTGTAAACCCGAACTTTTCTTATAACTCTGGAAAAGAAAAACAAAGCAAGAACACACGAAAAGGAAAAACATCTCATTGGATAAACAGAAATCAAGAATATGCAAGCGGCAAATTACACATAAACACTCTCTCATGGCGCAGTTATAATACTTTTTAAATTTAAATTATTCATCAATTTACTGCTCTAATTTTACCAATATTCACTCCTAATTACTTCAGTATTATAGGTGCCCCACAAACCTAACAAAATATTAACAAAAAAAAAATTCTAAGTGTCCGAATTAGAATCATTCGCATCGTCTGAGCCAGCGCGGGGAAGCTTGAGCGGATCGTAGCATTTGTCTGGAAACTTCATCACTGAGCCGTCTTTGATTTCTTGTTTCTAACCAAAGTTTGATCCCTTTTTGGATCAGACGCGTTTCCGCTATTTTCTCACTCGCTACTTTTGAATTTCGTGGCTTATAACCAAGTGATAAAAGTTCTTTGCGTCGTTTCCCGAGATCAGCTGGCAAGTCAACAGATACGCTAAAACCGTTTTTTTTTCAGTTTACCACACTCTTTCATTATTTCTGACCGATCAAAATTTTCAAGGCTAGCGAAAATCGGATCAGCGGAATTTTTTTCGTGCGCGCTGTTTCTCAGTGTTAGACCGCTAGAGCCAGACGACTCGGCATTTGACGGTTTCTTCGAAATTCTGTATACCAAATTCATCCGTATCTCATTCGCAGTAGATATTCCGAGTTTTGATTCGAAGAAACCAACTACTTTCTGACGGAAATCTTCGCCATATGAAGATTCTAGACCGTGGATAACAAGATTGTTTCTTTTCGAGTATAGTTCTGACCGAAGAGCGGTCGATTTAACTCTTAAAAGCTCGGATCTGAGCGACCTGTTTTCCGACCGTAGAAGTTTTTTTTTCTGCTGGAGCTTTGCGATTTTCTGCAGGACTTCGTCCAGTCGGTCATCAAAATGTTGTTTCGTGAGTGCCATAATTCTCGACTATAATGTCACTATGCCTTCAAAAATTTTCAAAAAAACATGGAGTGATACTGACTCGCAAGGGCCCCTGTATGGTAATAGAACCAACTATCCCTCGGGGCCCGCTTTCAGAAAATGCAGTGTTTGAGAAATCCAAATTTGACGTTTCTCCGACCAGCGTTAGTGAAACTATCCAATCAGTAATTATCCAATCTCAAATTCCACTTCTCGCCAAAAGTCTATCACCAACGAATTAATTGATACACATAGGACAGGATTATACGTCACTATAATCCTAAGCCAATTGTTGTTACGAAATTCACTGATTTAATAATGTTCATAAGTTATCCGCTTTAGATTTTAGATGTGTTTGCTCTGAACTCTGAAATAACTCTGAAATTGCTCTGAAGCCCCTCTTGCATATTATCCCCCCTCCCCCACACGTTGTTCATCAATAGGGTTGTTCGAAGTCATTTCATCCTCCCCCCTCTTGTATATTATCACCACCCCCCCCCCCCCCCCACATTGTTCAATAATAGGGCTATGGGAAACCATTTCAGTAGTTTGAAGTGGAAGTATGTAATCAGTGGGGGGAGGGTTCCCTGTTAATTCCCGGGTAAAATCATCTAAAAGCTGCAAAGTATTCGGACTTAGTAAAGGTAAGTTCCCCCCTGCTCAACTGTGCTATTATCTACATTTAAAAAATCAGTTAAAAAAAATCGTCAATATTATCTGGAATTTCGTTCACGATACCATCCAACGGTGAATTGTTGCAAATGAACTCCACAGGCACGTCTTCTTTTTCTCCAACTGACGAGCAGGGGGGATGGCGAATATGGAACCATGCAACCTATAAAAGAAAATAGCTTATTTTCAAAGTGTCTAAATCACCCAATATTTTTAAATTGAATTATTATTTACATATTTTTTAAACGCGCTTAGTAGTAGTAGCAGTATGCACATAGTAGCATTTGGTTAATCACTGTTCCCTACTCTATATATTCTGGAAGTTCCAAATTAATATAAGATATTTACAATCTAAAACATTACATAGTAGGTTTTGATTTTGTTCAAACAACCCCTCAAAAAAATTTCATATTAACCCTCTATCTGCTTGAAAAAAAACGGGCTCTTTACTTGATTTGAAATGGATAGTCTATCCCTTTCAGGCCATATCCTCTCATGATACACAACTCATTCCGGTAGAAAATTGTTTTTATAATATTTGTAGAAGCAAGGTGAAACATTTGTAAATAAAGCAGTTAATATCGCAAAGATTTTGCTGTTTACTATGGGAAATTATGACCGGAATATAGTGCCTTTTTATTTGGCTTCACTAAGAGAATTCAGCTGGCTGAATGTATGCAATAAGTAAACAATTCAAAGGGAGAACGTTATATTCCTTGGGGAGAAAAATACCTTTTAATATCTCTGACACGCTTTTACTGTGTTGAAAAATGGTGAAATGAAAGGCCTAAAAAAGATGTACGAAATAGGTAGATATTTCTATAATCAGATAGAAAGTAAAGGTAAAAATGCTTACATTCCCATATTCCGGCTGGACTTGTGTGCCAGATGGTCCTGGTAGCGCCTGTTTGGAGGATGGGCGGGGCAGCAGTATCAGTGGCTTGCATAGATGTGGTGGCGGCGGCGATGTCACTGGCTTGCACAGATGGGCTAGCGGGGTTCATCATCCTGTGAGCAGCCGCCCATTCTCTTTTCGGTTTTTTTACCAGACTGTATTGCTGCCTGTGTGGAGGACACAGGGGGCTGTTAAAGCGTGTCTCTGGATGGTTCAGCTATTACAGATTGTATAGATGGCGTGGAGGATTGGTGTAGTGCGCCCCTGGAAAACCCAGCATACCTTATGGACGGAAGGCCGTGATACTCCTACAGGAGTCACTTCATTTAGCCTAGCCCTCTTGCTTGGTGAGTGGCATTCTTCAAAATTGGCCTTAAAAGAAGAAAAAATTTAGTATGGAATGAATTTCCCCTTTTTACAGAAGAAAAAATTAGTACCCCCGCTCCTAACCAGAATTTATTGTCAGGCATAATATTGGTCTAGATAGCATTTATCTCAAAGAAGCCCTTCTCACATTTCAGTAAAGCAAAAGTAAAAACCCATAGCATAACTTTCGAAATGTTATAAGCTCAAGAAACAGAGGGTATTTAGATATAGGCTTTAAATTAGATAAAAAAAAATCGTTAAACCCAACAGCTTATAGGCCTAAAATTTGCAATCATAGGTTAAAAATGCTAGCTAATTTACGCATAATATAGTCTTCGTGCAACTCCTAAAGGCATTGCTTTCTAGTCTAATACTATCAAAGTTGAAACCATAGTTTTCACCCCCTCTGCCACTGAGAATATAAAAGACACTTTATCGAAAGAAAGCTAGAAAAAAGGAATAACATGCACTCTAAAGCATTCTTCAAAATGTCATTAAAAGAAGAAAAAAAAATTGGTATGGAAAAACGATTCCCCTTTTTACAGAAGAAAAATTAGTACCCACGCTCCAAACCAGAATTTATTGTCAAGCATAATTTTGTCTAGAAACCATTATTCTCAAAGAAGCCCCTCCCCCTTTTCAGTAAAGCAAAAAGTAAAAAACCCATAGCATAACTTTCGAAACGTTATAAGCTCAAGAAACAGAGGGTATTTAGATATAGGCTTTAAATTAGATAAAAAAGATCGTTAACCCAACAGCTTATAGGCCTAAAATTTGCAATCATAGGTTAAAAATGCTAGCTAATTTACGCATAATATAGTCTTCGTGCAACTCCTAAAGGCATTGCTTTCTAGTCTAATACTATCAAAGTTGAAAACCATAGTTTTCACCCCCTCTGCCACTGAGAATATAAAAGACACTTTATCGAAAGAAAGCTAGAAAAAAGGAATAAACTGATATGCATCTAAAGGACTGTTAGCATCACCCCCCCCGCCTTTTCACAAATTTCCATGTCCTAAAATATATGTCTTTTAATTTTGCAGACAACTTGTTCCCCTCTTAAAACCATAGTTTCACCCCCTCTGCCAAGAATATAAAAGACACTACAAACCAGAATTTTGTCAAGCCTAATAGCCTTACAACCTTATTCTAAAGCAATCCCTCCGCGCCTGTTTCAGTTAATTTGACTTGAAAAACTATCCTTTTCAGCATAAACTTTGCTATGCCGTTATCGTAATTCATGAGAACTAACAGCAGGATGTATTTAGATATAGGCTGTTAGGAATTAGATCAAAAAAAATCGTTAAGTCTTAGCGGTTATAGCGTCATAAGGGGGTTAGTAATCATAGGTTAACGGAAGTTGGCTAGCACTAATTTACGCATAATCAAGAATTTATCCAAAAAACTAAAGGCATTATTTCCAATGAAAGAATTAAAGTTGAAACCATAGTTTTCACCCCCCTGGTGGTTTACATGGTAAAAAAGAGTGTAATTTTACACGCTTTCCATCGAAATAAAGCATCACAAAGGAATGATATGCACTCTAAAGGACTGTTAGCGCCACCCCCCCCTTTTACATAATTTCCATGTCCTATTTGTCTTTTAATTTTGCAGACTTTGTTTTCACCCTCCCCTCTTCCATACACATGGAATTTCGCAAAAACGATTCTGTATAGTCTTTTAAAACAGAATTTTGCAGACAATTTTTTAGAAGAAACCATCTTCCATACAACATGGAATTTCGCAAAGGCAGCCTTACAAGCTTAATTAACAGCAATCTCTTTCCGCGCGAAACTGTTTTAATTTGACTTGAAAAAACTATCCTTTTCAGCTAAACATTTGCTAAGCCGTTATCGTAATTCCATGAGAACTAACAAGCAGGATGTACTTGTCGGGTGTTAGTAATTATCAGCTATTTAAGTCTTAGCGGTTTAGCGTCATAAGGGGGTTTTACCGAAGAGTTGACGGAAGTTGGCTGTCACTTTTATGTAGGATACAGAAACCAAGAATTTATCCAAAAAAACAGAATTATTTCCAATGAAATAATTAAATTTGTAAACGGGGAGGAGGAGTGGTGGTTTACATGTAAAAAAAAGAGTGTAATTTACGCTTTCCATCGAGTATAAACATCACATAGTGGTGATTTGTATTGGGGGGGGGGTGGTAATACCTTAGCTGAATTTGCATTTACTGGAGTGGGACTATGTAAAATGATTTTATTTGGAAATAACTAAGAAAATTTACTAAACAGAACTCACATTATTAATCATTGTAGCCAAAGTTTCCAAGTCATCAATATTCAATGCTTTATCCATGGTGTCTTAAACAGTATGATAGTTTAACCACAACGCATGTCCGTTTTATATACAAAATCTCAAGGGCGAGTTCTGATGGAATGTGAAACCTTACGTAACTTCCCTGATTGGCTTTGAGAAAGAGACACGTCATCTTGTTCCCGTTAGAATCAATAATTCCCCGCCGATTATGTAATCAATTTCTCAGAAAACTAGTTCCCCTCTTGTCGATCAATACATTGCCCCGTTAGAATTCAATGCGCATGTGCAAACTTCGTCCTGGAGTCAATACACTTAGAAACAAAAATAAATAGACCTTGAAAAAGGAGTCATTGACCCATTAGTGGATCTATAATCCTTAAATAAATTATACCCTGTCAGCGTTAGACTCAATTATAGATGGCAGCACATGTGTTCGTACCGCGTCTATTGGGTCCCTCCTACTAACGTAGTTGAAAGTTCTTGATATAATTAGGTCTTTAAGGATGACAGCCCCCCCCCCCCGCACTCAGGGTAAGGGTTAAAAGTTAGGCCATGGGGGGGCGTATAAGGTTTTTATTCAAAGCGTTGTCGTAGAAACTTCAAAAGGGCTCATTCGATTAAAAATTGAAAGGATAAAAACTGCCTTTTTTAATAGTTGAAAGTGATTGGAGAACCCCTCTCACGTCCAACATTTCCCCAAACACATCCGATCTAAATTTTGAGATATCCGTTTTGTTTAACGTAGTTGAAAGTCCTGGAAATTAGGTCTTTGAGCATGACAACCCCCTCACAGCCCTCAGGGCAAGGGTTGTAATTTATGCCGTGGGGGCATATAATGTGTTTATAGAAAGCGTTGTCGTAGAACTCAAAATCGGCTCGTTCGATTGGAAATTGAAAGGGCTAGTGCCCTTTTTGATAGTTGAAAGGGATTTGAGAGCTACTCTCACACCCCCACATTCCCCAAAACACATCCAATTAAATTGAAAGGGCTAGTGTCCTTTTTAATTGTCGAAAGTGATTGGAAGGCTTGACATTTTAATAGTAAAGATCGATGTGGGTACCATGTATTGTTATTTTTTTTTTAGACCAGGGCACTTCGTATCGAAGGAGTTGTCGTAGGAATTTTGAAAAGGGCTCATTCGATTGAAAAAAGAGAGAACTAATGATTTTTTTAATGCTCGAAAGTGATTGGAGGGCAACTAGTCCCCCTCCCACGCTCACCTCCCATTAGCCCGTTATGTTTAAAAACTAAATGTTGCCTTAAGATTAAATCAAAATGCACTGTGTTAATGCTAAATCCCAATAAGACATCTCAGCAGTATCCCAAGAACAACTGAGGGTATTATGTTCAAGCTTTCGGGGCTACTTATGCTCTTAAAATTTAACCAAATCAAAATAGCGTAAGTTTATCCAAGTTATCAAAGAAAGTAAACATATTTTTTTTGTGAATGGTATCAAGTTTTCCATTTCAGGTCAGTTCAACTAGAGGAGGTATGAAACTAAATTAAACACTACTATTTGTATCCAGATTTTTGAAAGGGTTTATGTTTTTAAAAATTGCTGAAAATTTTTCTCCAGCATACAAATAGAAGGCCAAACTATAAAGTCTTAAAAAACGAAAAGATTTAAAGTATTATTTTCTTTCATAGGCAGCGCAATCGCGCTGCCTAAGGAAAAAAAAAACGATATTGGCACACTGTATTATTTTTTTTCTGTAGACCAGGGCACTTTGTATCGAAGGAGTTGTCGTAGAAACTTTAAAAAGGGATCATTCGATTGGAAATTGGAGTGGCGTGTGCCCTTTTTAATAGTCGACAGTTATTGGGAGGCAACTAACATCGCTTCCACGCCCACTATTTCCCCAAAACACAGTCAAGCCATTTTCGAATCAAAACATCGATTTGAGATAGCCATTTTGTTCAGCGTAGTTGATTTCCAGATAGGAGTTATGTTCTTGAGGAGGACACTCCAGACAGCTCAGACAGACTTGAGGAGACACCCCACAGCTCAGGGCAATGGTTGTAAGTTATGCACCTGGGGGCATATAAGGTTTTTATAGAAAGCGTTGTCATAGAAACTCCAAAAAAGCATATCGATTGGAAATTCAAAGGGCTAGTGCCCTTTTTAATAGTCGAAAGTAATTGGAGGGCAACTAACCCCCCTCTCACGCCAACCTTTTCCCCAAACACATCCAATCAAAATATTGAGATAGCTATTTTGTTCAACGTAGTTGAAATTTCTGGAAATCAGGTCTTTGAGGATGATCAGGTCTTTCAGAAACTTTTTAGAAAGTTCAAAAAGGGCTCATTTGATTAGAAATTTAAATAGCTAGTGTTTTTTTTAATAGTGGAAAGTTATTGGACGGCCACTAAGACCCCTTCCACGCCCACCATTTATCCAAACGCATCCAATCAAAATTTGAGATAGCCATTTTGTTGAAAGTAGTTGAAAGGTCCGGATATTTTATTTTTGAGGATGACACTCCCCCCACAGCCCTCAGGTTAAGGGTTGTAAGTTATGCCCTGGGACATATATGGTTTTTATTGAAAGCTTTGTCGTAGAAACTTGAAAAAGGGCTCATTTGATTGGAAATTCACAGGGCTGGTGTCATTTTTAATAGTCGAAAGTGATTTGAGAGCAACTAACCCCCTCTCACGCCCTCCTTTTCCCCAAACACATCCAATCAAAATTTTTAGATAGCCTTTTGTTCAACGTAGTGAAATGTTTTAGAAATTAGGTCTTTGAGGATGATAACCCACTCAGAGCCCTCGGGACAAGGGTTGTAAGTTATGCCCTGGGGCATATAAGGTTTTTATAGATAATGATATTGTAGAAACTTCGAAAAGGGCTCATTCGATTGGTAATTAGAAGGGCTTGTGCCCTTTTTAATAGTCGAAAGCGTCTGGAGGATAGCTAACACCCCTCTCACACCCATCATTTCCCCAAACACATCCAATCAAAATTTTGAGATAGCCATTTTGTTCGACGTAGTTAAAAAGTCCAGAAATTATGTTTTTTAGGATGACACTCCCCCCACAGCCATCAGGGCAAGGGTTGTAAGTTATGCCCTGGGGGCATATAAGGTTTTTTTTTATAGAAAGCGTTGTCGTAGAAAATTCAAAATGGAATCATTCGATTGGAAGTTAAAACGGCTAGTGCCCTTTTTAATAGTAAGGGCAAGTAACACCCTCTCACGCCCACTATTTCCCCAACTACATCCAATCAAAATTTCGAGATAACCATTTTTTTAACGTAGTTGCTAGGTCCAGAAATTATGTATTTTGAGGATAACAACCCCCTCACAGCTCTCACGGTGAGGGTTGTAAGTTATGCCCTGGGGTATATAAGGTTTTAAAGAAAGCGTTGTCGTAGAAACTTCAAAAAGGGCTCATTCAAGTGGTAATTGAAAGGGCTAGCGCCCTTTTTAATAGTCGGAAGTGATTGGAGGGCAACTAACCCCCCTCTCACGCCCACCATTTCCCCAAACAAATCCATTCAAAATTTTCAGATAGTAATTTTCTTTTACGTAGTTAAAAGTTCTGGAAATTAAGTCTTTGAGGATGACAACCTCCCACACCCACCCCTCAGGGCAAGGGTTGTACGTTATGCCCTGGGATATATAAAGTTTTTGTAGAAAGCATTGTCGTAAAACTTCAAAAAGGCTCATTCGATTGGAAATTGAAAGGGTTAGTGCCTTTTTTAATAGTTGAAAGTGATTGGAGAGCCCCTCTCACGCCAAACATTTCCCCAAACACATTCGATTAAAATTTTGAGACAACCGTTTTGTTTAACGTAGTTGTAAGTTCTGGAAATTAGGTCTTTGAGGATGACAGCCTCCTCAGAGCCCTCAGGGCAAGGGTTGTAATTTATGCTCTGGGGACAAATAATGTGTTTATAGAAAGCGTTGTAACTCTAAAAGGGTTCATTCCATTGGAAAATGAAAGGGCTACTGCCCTTTTTAATTGTCGAAAGTGATTGGAAGGCTTGACATTTTATAGTACAGATCCATATGGGTACAATGTATTATTTTTTTTTTTTTTAGACCAGGGCTTTGTATCGAAGGAGTTGTCGTAGGAACTTCGAAAAGGGCTCATTCGATTGAAAATAGAAAGGACTAATGACCTTTTTAATAGTCGAAAGTGATTGGAGGGCAACTAGTCCTCCTCCACAAACCCATCCTCCCATTTGCCCATTATGTTTAAGAACTAAATGTTGCCTTAAGATTAAACCAAAATGCTAATTCCCAAAAAGGCATCTCAGCAATATCCCAAGAACAACTGAGGGTATTATGTTCAAACTTTCGGGGCGACTTCTGCTCTTAAAATTTAACCAAATCAAAATAGCGCAAGTGTATCCAAGCTATCAAAGAAAGTAAACAGTTTTTTTGTGAATGGTATCAAGTTTTCAATGTCAGGTCAACTGGAGGAGGTATGAAACTAAATTAAACACTACTATTTGTATCCAGATTTTTAAAATTGTTTATGTTGTTAAAAAATTGCTGAAAATTTTTCTCCAGCATACAAATAGCAGGCGAAACTATAAAGTCTTAAAAAAAAACAAAAACAGATTTAAAGTATTATTTTCTTTCATAGGCAGCGCAATCGCGCTGCCTAAGTAAAGAACGATGTTGGCATAAGGTATTATTTATTATTTTTTCTTAGAACAGGGCACTTCGCATCGAAGGAGTTGTCGTAGAAACTTCGAAAAGGGCTCATTCGATTTTAAAGTGGAATGTTTTGTTCACTTTTTAATAGTCTACAGTGATTGGAAGGCAACTAACACCCCTTCCACGCCCAGCATTTCTCTCAAACAAATCCCATCAAAATTTTGAGATAGCCGTTTAGTTCAGCGTAGTTATTTCCGGAGAGGAATTATGTTTTTGTGGAGGACACTCCCCCACCCCCAGATCTCAGGGCAAAGGTTTTAAATTATGCCCTGGGGGCATATAAGGTTCTTATAGAAAGCGTTGTCATAGAAACTTCAGAAAAAGCTCATTCAATTTGAAATTCAAAGGGCTAGTGCTCTTTTTAATAGTCGAAAGTGATTGGAGGGCAAACTAACCCCCCTCTCACGCCCACGTTTCCCCCAAACACATCCAATCAAAATTTTTGAGACAGACATTTTGTTTAACGTAATTGAAAGTTCCGGAAATTAGGTCTTTGAGGTTGATAACCCCCCCCCAGCCCTCAGGGCATTGGTTTAAGTTATGCCCTGGGGCACATAAGGTTTTATAGAAAGCGTTGTCGTAGAAACTTCAAAAAAGGGCTCATTTGATTGGAAATGGAAATGGCTAGTGCCCATTTTAATAGACGAAAGTGATTGGAAGGCAACTAAAACACCTTCCACGACCACCATTTATCTAAACACATCCAATCAAAATTTTGAGATAGCTATTTTGTTCAAAGTAGTTGAAAGGTCCAGACATTATATCTTTGAGGATGACAATCTCCCCACGGCCCTCAGGTTAGGGGTTGTAAGTTATGCCCGGGGGCATATATATAAGGTTTTTATTGAAAGATTTGTCGTATAAACCTTAAAAGGGGCTTATTCGATCGGAAAATCAAAGTGTAGTGCCCTTTCAATAGTCGAAAGTGATTTGCGGGCAACTAACCCCCTCTCACGCCCACCTTTTCCCATAACACATCCAATCAAAATTTTAAGATAGCCATTTTGTTCAACTTAGTTAAAAGTTTTAGAAATTAGGTCTTTGAGGATGATAACCCCTCCGAGCCCTCGGGGCAAGGGTTGTATGTTATGCACTGGGGGCATATCAAGAACAAAATGTTAAGATCAAGAAAGAAGTGTGGTCTCTATAACACGTAAGTACCAATCTTCTTTATTTAAAACTTGTCCATACCTTGGAAATTGAAGTGAACAAAAACAGTCGATTTGAACAAATTGATGTTAAAAATCGTTTTAATTAAAATAAAATTGTATTTTTGGCTTCAGTTTTCAATCTTTGCCATGATATTTCGTTCCCTTAAACAACAGGCATGTGGTAAAATATGCACATCTCATAAAACAAAAGCCCTATCAGCAATTATTTTGCCCCGAATTTTAAGTATAAAGAAAGTGGTTTTTCATGTTGATTAAATGTTTATCTCATGCCCCAGGTCGTATTCAGGTGGGTAGGGGTTGGAGCCGCCTCCCCATAAATGTTTGTCTGACTCGTAAAAAACGTAAAAAAATGAATATAAACAAAGTTTTTATGTGTTTTTAAGGTTATTTGTAACCCACGTCCCCCAGAAAAAAAAAATTCTAGTAACAACCTGGGCCATGTTAATTGTTCAGGTGATGGGGGAAAAAACTTCTTTTTCTTCCAACGAATTATGATTTATGACACTTTTTTCACAAAATTTTCGTTTTTTTTCGGTTTACCTCTACAAAATTTTTCACACTGATATGGCTTTCTTACTGCGGTCTTTTCAAAGATATTTGATCATTGAGGCAAGTCCGATTTCTAACACCGATTGTCTACTAAGCTTTAAACTTTTGGTTTTCCTTTTTAAGGTTTTTGAATTGTTGTAATTCCTTGTCAAAATATATACAGATATTTTTGCAATAACCAGTTTTGTTGCAGTTGAAGTAATTTAATGTATTTTTATACCGCTGTCTTTTCGAAGTTATCCCTACTTTTCACCCCATTATCCCCATTTTTCTTTCTTCTTCATTTTGGATTTTCTTAACTTCAGACAATTTACCAACGCCCTTTGCTTTTAGCTGCCCTTATTGGTCTAGTTTTAACGCCGAGCCTCTATGTTTTTAACAGAGGCTGATGCAGTATAGGTTCTTGGTTAGTGTCCTTATAAGCTCTAATGTCGTCCCGGCTTGTCTTATGTCATAATGAAATTCATGTCCTGACACTTTATTTTTTAAACAAAGGCATGTCAAAATCCCAAACTCAATTATCATAACTATCATTTTTAATTTTGGTAAGTTTTGACTCAACTGTCGTTTATCTTCTAACTCTAACCCTATTTTTCTTTCTTCTTCATTTTGGATTTTCATTATTACAGATATTTTGCCAATACCCTTTCCTTTAGTTACCCTTATGGTCTAGTTTTAAATGGCGGTCCAGGTTCTAGATTTGTTAATTGTTCAGGTGGTGAGGGAAAAAAAAACTTCCAACGATGTTCTTCCAACGATGTATCATTCATAACACTTGTAAATTTTCGTTTTTTTGGGTCTATCTCTAGACAGGTTTTTAATACTGATATGTCTTTTCATACTGCTGTCTTTTTAAAGATATATGATTATTAAAAATTGTCCGATTTCTAAAACCGATTGTCTAATAAGCTTCAAACTTTTGGTTTTTCTTTTTTATGGTTTTTGAATTGATTTAATCCCTTGTTAAAAATATATAGAAATATTTTTGAAACTACCAGCTTTTTTCACATAAGTGTGACGTCGTTGCAATGTTGCAATAATGTATACAAAAATGACATCACTGACATGAAATTTTTCCCAAAGTTAAGGCTTACAACGAATTTCTTTAGACTTCTGGTCTATCTAGATCGTTTTTTTTTTTTAGGCCAGAATATCCGAAGATACTAATTTTCCCGAAAAAATATGGAGTTGTTTTCGAGAAAAAAATATGTACATAATATAAATACATACACAATTATTGCTCACTTATAAAGATAGTATATATAATATATGTCATAGTTTTGCGTTTACTACACCTCTATACTTTCGGTAATTTTAATTTTATTATTAATATTCTTGAAAGTGCTGATAAACCGGGGACATTTAAATTGACACCTAAATTTTCTTTTTCTTGGAGTATTCTTTTGCTGCTAAACACGCTGAGCTGTGACGGTAATGATAGAATTTTCAGTTAAGCAGGAATACTCTTCAAAAATGGCATGTACTGCACCCGGTAGTCAAAATGCAACGAAAAAGAAATAGACATATTTCTTTCCATTAGATAAAAAGTTTGTCCTAATTTCATTGGTTTATACCAAAGTATAAACACATACAACGTGTTTATGTTTAGTATGTATTTACACATATGACGCATTTTGTGTAAACTTTGGTTTACACATATGACGCATTTTGTGTAAACTTTGGTTTACACATAAGACGCATTTTTGCAAACCAATCACACCATTTCTTAAGCCTATGCATGAAACGGAATCCCAATAGCCCATATTTCTTTAATAATTTGTCAGTTCCTGCGTAAAATTTTAAGCCAGAATTTTCAGCAGAAAGATAAATTTTACGTGATTGGTTTTCCCGTGTGAAATTTTAAGAATGTAAAAAGAACGCAAGATTTTTTACTCACAAAATTTGCATAAGCTTACTCTTTGTGTTTCTATGGTTCAATCTTAATTCTTTCAGAAAAAAAAAAAATTAAATTAACGCTCCAGGACTGAACAAAATCATTTTATGAGCACCATAGTTTTAAAATTATTGCCATATTATCCTGTCCGGTAATTTTCATTTTATTACTACTTCTAGTAAACCGTGCTAGTGCTAGTAAACTGGAAGTCAATTTAATCCTCAGATTCTTGTCCAACTGAAGGGGAAAGGTTGTCCGTCCCATCTGTGATAAATGGTAAAATATTTAATGTAAAGACGAATGGCAGTGGAGTTGATAGTGGAAGTGAAAATTAAAGCTTTTTTTACACACTAAAACCTATAACCAAGGTCTGGAATACAAAACGACTGTGAAATAAAGAAAAAGGAATGAAAAAAACACAAAAAAAGACTCCTCGTAATATAAAAAAAAATTCAGTTAAATAGCTTAATGAAAGAAAAAATGAATAACAGGATCATGTATGACAATAAAATTCAAAGTTGTGCTATAAAAAACTAATAGAGACCATTTATATACACCAATGGCATACATCAATAAAATAAAACTTATCCATTGATTTGTTGCTTCGGTACCAACGTGTTAAGTGAATCAAAGCTTACATTATCTAAAGTATGACACCTGTAGGATACTCCAAGCTCTTTCTGAAACGAAACGGTAGAAACCGAATAGGAAAATAATAACTAGGGAACAGAAACTCAGGCAAAAGCTATAAAAGGGTCCTTTGAACTCCATCCCCTTTATTGAGTGAAAATTTTTCATGTGCTTCAATTAGTTCCTTAACTACTCTATTTATCATGATTGATCAAGTAAAAGAAAATGATCAGCTGAACGAAGTTACAAACCGAAGAAGAGCGAGAAAGAGAGGTAGTTTCACATATTATAAGTTTAAGAGCAAAAAATTAAAATTATTACACTGAAATTCATTTTGTTCGCAGATCTTGTTTATTTACTTACTATTTCATTGCATACGTTGTGATTCTTATCTATTTTTTTCCAAAGTGCTTATGTCCCGGAGTTATCTTCAAATTAATCCAAAGATTGTTTTCTACCTGGAGGATCATTTGCACCACCACCGTGCTGAACTACGTGACTTAATTCAATTTCTTTGCACTTCATAGTTTTTCATTTACTACACAACTTTATTAAGGGGCGATCTTTAATTATTATTATTTTTGAAAATGATGATGAACTGGAGGTATTCGAATTAACTCCAAAAAATTTCTTTCAGCTGGAAGATCATTTTTTTGCCACCGACGGTGCTGAACTATGTGACTTGATTCAGAAGGCCTGTGGAGTATTATCATTGTTAATTGGGTGCCTGAGTACGCAATTTTCAAGATTCCATCCAGCATCCCGTTGCGAAAAAAACTCAAAATATTATGACGAATGAGGCTGAAGTAAATTTAATTATATTTCTCTTTAAATTCCTTGTTCAATTTCACTCTAGGGAAGATTTGCGGGGAGTCCTTCTATTCTTCGAATTTTTAAATGACTTCTGCAAAATAGCTTATATAGGGGAGTGACGTTTTTTTTGTCTAATTTTCTGAAAGGATAAGTTCTGAAATACTGTTTAAATGGGCTCACAATCTCGAAAACGGTTGTAGTATAGCTAATTATAAAATTAAATATTTTTTTTCTTATAGGGTTTCATTATATGTGTTTTTTAGATTCTCTTCTTGATGGTTTTTTAAATCCTTCTTATCATTTATTTTTTTTGCCACTTCTTTATCAGCTGACAACTCTTATTCAATTTCACTCTAAGAAAGATATGTGGGTATTCCTTTGTAATTGCATCGAAAATTACTTACGTTGATGTTTCTCATCTAGTGCATTTGCTATTTTTCCTACTTAATTTAAAAAATAGTTTTCAAAAAAAAAAAAAATATTTCCAAATAAAAAGTAAGAATTGCTTGTGTAATACAAGAAATGATGGATCAAGGAAATTTATTTAGATTTCGTGAGATAAAATCATTGAACTCCCTACTTTAAATAGCTTATTTTATTTCAAGACCAAAAACATGGCCGCTCTGAAAAGCAGAGGAGGATTTGTTAAATGTATTCCAGAGGAATATTCTACGCCTTCTTTTGGGTACCCGTCCGACCCAAACAGTAAGGTATTTCAAACAGTAAGGTGTAACGAAAAATGTGGTTCCATTCCACTCCCTAGGACTATAGCGAAAGAAACGTTGAGATGGCTAGGACACCTTCTGCGGATAAAGGACGACATATTGTCAAAGATTATTCTTTTCGGCCAATCAACGGGGGCCAAAATTAAAGCAGGTCCTCCAAAAATGGGATGAGAGGAGGTCGCAAGAAAAGGACTTAAGGGAGATTATAACTTCTTGGGAGAGTGTAAAGAAGGAGGGTTTGAATCGATTGGGACGGAGAAGGAGCGTGCGTAGCTTTGTTAGGCTTATGCGGCTGGGTTGCTGCATTGAGTTATTAGTAGTAGCAGTAGTAGTAATAAAATCAATCAAATGTATATTCTCTGTAAAATTCTTGGATTTGCAGTGTTGGCATCATTCTGTGATAAGTCCTGAAGCTTAGCATTTTCTTTAAAGTGCCAGTATCTTAAATATCATTCGCAAAAACTCTAATGAGCTTAATTATTATAGATGAAAAATGAAGAGAAAAGAAGAAAAGAAATAAGGATGGTAGGGGGAGAACATTGAATATTAACTGTTTCTTTGAGAAGTTTTAGCTTGAAAAATGAAATTTTACGAACTAGGGCACTGTGTACTCAGCAAAGAAGTCATCGGCGTCTATCATTTTCTGCTTCTCCTTAGAATCGTAATTTTCAATTCCCTTGATTACTGCACCGAATTCAAGAACGAAAACGAGAGATATCAAACAGTCCCTGGCAACAAACTGCAAATAAGGAGCCACCCGTGATAATAGTAGCCAAAACTTTAAGAAAGGGTTTTAATAGTTAAAAAAAAAGGTAGTTTTTTAGAGCTACGCTGAAAGGATTTATGAGTACAATAAATATGAAACTGGTTGCCTTTCAAAACATTTGAACCAAACATTCCATTGTTTAAAGTAAATACACATCAATAAGCTCCTCAATTCTTGACATCAAGGCCGTATCCAGGGGGGTAAAGAGTTTGACCCCCCCCCCCCAGAAATGTTTGTCATACTTGTAAAAACGTAACAAAAATGAATAGAAATACATTTTTGATGCGTTTTTTAAAGTTCTTTTGTCAGCTCCCCCCCCCGATGAAAAAATACTTTTTTGACCCCCCCCCCCCCGAAAAAAAACCTGGATATGGCCCTGCTTTAGATACTGTGAAAAATATTACCTTTTCTATTCCAATGGTACTTTGCTTGAGCAGTTTGTCCTTAAAGCATTTTGGACATAAAGTCAAACTTTTACGGCAAAGAGCGACGGGGGTTGAGGAGGGGGCATCCCCCTTATATACGAAATAGTTTTTGTTCCTTTTAACTTTTAACGTCATTCTTTGCTTCATTTGAAAAAACTTGTTTTTAATCTCATTTCTCTTTTAGGTGGTCATGTCTGTATCGTCTCTTTGTAGGATCTTGAATTCTAACTAATTATTTAAATACAGTTATCAAGTTAAATATATAAATTTTATGAGTTAAAACACCGTTTGGAAGGCTTTCATGGTATTTTCCCGCTTAGGTATTTGAAATCCTAGAAACATAATTTTCATTTTGCAGTGTATCTAAAAAGAATTGCATAATCATTTTAGTGTTTTTCTTAAATAGCTTTCATAAATCGTTATTTTTACCGTCTAGACTCTTTTTCATCACTTTTAATTGCCTAAAAAAATTTACATTTCAGGGTACCATTAAATAGAAAATACTTCTCACCTTCCATGTAGTCGGGAAACCACCATCTTAGTTTATTCTTTACGGCTTTCTGATTGTTAAGTTTGCGGCATTTAGATGACAAAAGAGAGTTGCTAATTTACTCCGAGAAACAGTAAAGTAAAAATGCTTACGTTGTCATTTTTAAAATCTTCTGGTACTTACGTGTTATAACGACCAAACCAAAGAAGAGAAGTTAGGTTAATACAAATGAAATGTACCAAAATATGATAATATATAAAAAATATAATACCTTAGCAACGCAATTATGAAAAATACAACAGAGAATTATGGAAAGCAGCCAGCCCAGAACGCATTGTATTAAATACCTAACCACCTCTATATAATAAATACTTAGGAAATATATAGCTGCATAGTATTTTATCTTGCTCAGGCTAAGCTGATTATCTCCGAGTGGACACAGAAAAAACTGGTCAAACAGTTCGTGGTAACGAACTGTAAGTAAGGAGCTGGTAACCGAAACTCTAGAAAACAGGATTTTGATATCAATAGATACATCAAAAGAATCAGATTTTAATGCTGATTTCAAATATATAAGTTTCATCAAGTTTAGTCCTATCCATCAAAAGTTACGCGCCTAAAAAAAATTTGGCTGTTTTTTTTTCGAAAAAAGGGGGAAAGACCCCCTAAAAGTTATAGAACCTCTATGAAAATCACACCATCACATTCAACGTATCAAAGAACCGTACTGTAGAGGTTTCAAGCTTCTATCTACAAAAATGTGGAATTTTGCATTTTTTTACCAGAAGAAAGATGACGGATGCGCGTTTATTTTTTTTTTTTTTTCCCAGGGGTGATCGTATCGACCCAGTGGTCCTAGAATATCGTGGGAGAGCTCATTGGAACGGAAATTAAAAGTTTCTAGTGCCCTTTTTAAGTGACCCGAAAAAATGGAGGGCAACAAGGCCCCCTCCCACGCTCATTGTTTTCCCAAAGTCACCCGATCAAAATTTTGAGATAGCCATTTTGTTCAGCATGGTCGAAAATATGATAACTATGTCTTTTAGGATGACTTAATCCCCCGAAGTCCTCGGGGAGAGGGCTGAAATTTTATGAACTTTAAACAATGTTAACACATAGTAGCCTATTGGTTTGGTTATTGGGAAGTATACAGACGTTTTCAGGGGATTTTTTTCTGGTAGTGGGGGGGGGGGGGGGTCGGGGGTTATGTGGGAGAATCTTTCCACGGAGGAAGTTTTCATGGGGGAAGAGAAATTGCTATGAAGGGGATGCCGGATTTTCCCAGCATTATTTAAAAAAAGATCAGAAATTAAATATAAAAAAAACAAGTTTTACAACTAAAAGTAAGCAGCAACATCAAAACTTAAAACGAACAGAAAATATTACATATATGATTGGGTTCATCCCCTAGTCAATACCTCGCTCTTTAAGCCAAAAGATTTTTTAGTACTTTCATAAGAGCTATTTATTCTGATTAACAGTTTTTTGTGATTGAGCGGTCATTTTTAAAGAATTGGAACAAAATTCGAACCTTAGCTTAAAGAGCAAGGTATTGACTAGGGGGTGAACCCCCTAATATACGTATTAAAAATATATGAATATAGAAGTTCGTTACGTAAGTTATTTGGTAAGTTACGTATATTTATTACTAATGAAAACGTTCGTAAATAAAATTAAACAAGTTTCGAGAAAGCCATTGAACCAAATAAAAGTAAAAATTAATATGCAAACTTTTATTGTTTTAAAAATTAAAGTTGTGTGACAGATTCATATTTTAGCGTAAAGAGCGAGGTATTGAGGAGGGGACAGCCCCTTTCATATACGAACAATTTCTGTTCGTTTTAAATTTTAATGTCGTTCCTTACTTTCAGTTAAAAAAAAAAACTTTCAGTTTTTTTTTTATTTAATTTTTGTTTTATTAAAGATCAAGAACAAAGTGTGGTCTCTATAACACGTAAGTACCAATCTTCCTTATTTAAAACGCGTCCCACACCTTGGAAATTGAAGTGAACAAAAACAGTCGATTTGAACAAATTGATGTTAAAAATCATTTTAATTAAAATAAGTTGTATTTTTGGCTTCGGTTTTCAATCTTTGCCATGATATTTCGTTCCCTTAAACAACAGATATGTGGTAAAATATGCACATCTCATAAAAAAAAACCTATCAGCAATTATTTTGCCCCCGAATTTTAAGTATAAAGAAAGAGTTTTTTTTCATGTTGATTAAATGCTTATGTCATGTCCCAGGTCGTATCCTGGTGAGTAGGGGTTTAAGCCCTCTCCCCATAAATGTTTGTCCGACTCGTAAAAACGTAACAAAAATGAGCATAAACAAATTTTTTATGTGTTTTTAAGGTTATTTGTAACCCATGTTCCCCCGAAAAAAATTTTGGATACGACCCTGGTCATGTTATCCCAAAAAGTCTCCTAATTCTCAAAGTCTGTCCACAGAGTAGAAAATAAAGCACACAAAACTGTCGTTTTGAGGCAAGTTATATTGCAAATAGTTAAATTCGAGCTAACTGAACTGTTTGAATCAGATTTAAATTCTTACAGCAACTCGTTTTCTCAAACAGCTGCAATGTTGCAAATTATGCACATCTCATAAATACATCCCTATCAGCTATTATTTTGTATCTGAAATTAAATATAGGCAAAGGTGTAATTGCACATTATTTCAAATGCTTATGTTATGTCTTTCTAACACGTCTCCTGATACATAAAGTCTGCCCACGCCGTGAAAACTAGAGTATGCAAAAATAGGGAATTTGAGCAGACTTATGTAACAAATAGTTTTAATTCAACCAAATTGCATTGTTTGTATCAGTTTTGAGTTCCTTCTGCGATTATACGTTTTCGTTAACAACTGCAGTTTTGCAAATTATGCACATTTCATAAATACTACCCCAATCATCTACTATTTTGCACCTGAAATTAAGTACAGACAAATGATTAATTTCATGTTATTCAGATGCTTATGTTGTGTCTTTCCAACACGTCTGCTTGTTCGTAAAGTCTGCCCACACGTGGAAATGGAAGCAAACAAAAACTGTCAATCTGAGTAAACTGATGTTACAAATGCTCTTAATTTGACCAAATTGTATTGTTTGTAGCACTTTTAAATCTTTGGAGCGATTTTCGTTTTCTTAAACAACTGCAGTATTGAAAATCATGCATATTTCATAAACACAATTCCGATCAGCTACTATTTAGCTCCTTATGTCTCGAGAAATATTTTATGATAGCAAAGGCAATCGCTATCATAAAATTTTCGGACCAAAGGTTCCGAAAAAAAATGTTAGGAGGAGGAAAACTGCCAGTAGTACTAGATGTTGGTAGTGTTAATTAGTTTTGCTTATTGATTTTTCAGTAGATTCGTCAGCTGTTTCAACTTGGATTGTTACCAGGCACGTGTACATGGAGGGGGCGGGTTTTAGGCATATTGCTTTTACTGTTTCAGTTTGCTATAAGTTTTACTATTTCAGTAAATTCTTCTGCTGGCTCAACTTGGATTGTTACCCAGGCACGAATACATGGAGAGGGGGCGGTTTGTAGCCGTATTGCTCGTTGAAAATGCTGCGAATGCATTTACTCCAGATTCTTTGTCCCCCAAAATTTCGAAACATACCTTTTTCTGTATTTTCATTGAAAAATACCTCTTTTTTTTTTTTTTTTTTTTTTTTTTGGTTTTTTTTTTTTTTTTTTTTTTTTTTTTTTTTGATTTTTTTTTTTTTTTTTTTTTTTTTTTTTGCATTTTTGCGGAACAAATTGCCCTTCCCACTACATTTTCGTGAATAGGTGCAACTGCTCTCACAAAAGGATATAAATAATTTTCTTCCTTTCTATTACTGCTTTATAAGTTATATGACAAAGCAGGGAACCTTAACCGAGAAGCAAATGAGCTTATTAATATGTCGTTACCTGATTTGATTTTTTTTTTCAACTATATGATGGCTCCTGTGGGCCTTCTAAGCAGTCCATCTCTTGTCTCTGATAATTCTACTTATCGCCTTTGCAATTTGGGCGACATTTGAATTCCATTCTCTCCATCAGTCAGGTTCAAAGCACAAATATGAATGAACAGTAGCAAAATGTCTTACACTCTCCATTAAAGATTTTTGATACACACAAATCAAGTCCACTTTTCACGCTAGCGCAATGACAATTATTAAGCATATTACGACGGGAATGATTTGATCGAATGCCAAGTAGCAACTGAAACTATTGCTCTGTCTTACTGGGAACTACCCATTCAGCGCGCAATGGTGTGTGTCATTTTTGAGGAAACTTTTCGCTACTTTTCGTATATATATTTATGCTATGAGTCAGGTCGGGCTGAAGCATAAATTCTTCATGCTTCAGCATGAAGAATTATGACTGTTTGATCCTGAACAGTCAGGGGAAAAAAATCCCCTTACTGTTTTTCGTGCTGCATGGAATACTCTGCTTGAGTCAGCTGCATGTTGATATAGTCCATCGCCCATGGTACTTTGGCATTGAGACAATTCGTCAGTTTCTTTTCATTAATGAAAAAAATTCCACAAATAAGTTTTTTTTTTAAAAAAAAAGTAAAGAACTCCATTAAACCAAAAATGAACGAAAATAGAATCAAATTACCTACCAAGCATACAACTAGCACAAATCAGTATCAATAAATAAATGAAACCCAAAACAAACAGAAAATCATAGGCAGCGCAATAGCGCTGCCTAAGTAAAGAACGATGTTGGCAAAATGTATTTTTTTTTTTTGGGGGGGGGGGTAGACCAGGGCACTTTGTATCGAAGGACTAGAGTATCCGACTTGTCGTAGAAACTTCAAAAAGGACTCATTCGATTGGAAATTGGAGTGACTTGTGCCCTTTTAATAGTCGAAAGTGATTGGAAAGCAACTAAACACCACTTCCACGCCCACCATTTCCCCAAACACATCCAATCAAAATTTTGAGATAGCCATTTTGTTAAGCGTAGCTGATTTCCTGATAGAAATTATGTTTTTGAGGAGGACACTCCCCCACAACCCTCAGGGCAAGGGTTGTTAGTTATGCCCTGGGGGCCTATAAGATTTTTATAGAAAGCGTTGTCGTAGAAACTTCAAAAAGGGCTCATTTGATTGGAAATTCAAAAAAGGGCTCATTTGATTGGAAATAATAGTCGAAAGTGATTGGAGGGCAACTAACTCCCCCTCTCACGACGCCATGTTTTTCCCAAACACATCCAATCAAAATTTCGAGATAGCCATTTGGTTAAACGTAGCTGAAAGTTCTAAAAAATGAGGTGTTTTAGGATGACCACCCCCCCCCCACAGCCCTCAGGACATGGGTTATAAAAGTTATGCCCTGGTGGCATATAAGGTTTTTTATAGACAGCGTTGTCGTAGAAACTTCAAAAAGGGCTCATTCGATTGGAAATTGAAATGGCTAGTGCCCTCTTTAATAGTGGAAAGTGATTGGAAGGCAAGTAACACACCATCCACGCCCACCATTTGCCCAAACACATCAAATCAAAATTTTGAGATATCCATTTTGTTCAATGTAGTTTGAAGCTCTGGAAATAATATCTTTGAGCAGGACAATCCCCCCACAGTCTTCAGGGCAAGGGTTATAAAAGTTATGCCCTGAGGGCATATAAGGTTTTTATTGAAATCTTTGTCGTAGAAACTTCAAAAAGGGCTCATTCGATTGGAAATTCAAAGGGCTAATGTTCTTTTTAACAGTCGAAAGTGATTGGAGGGCAACTAACCCCCTTCTCACGCCAACCTTTTCCCCAAACACATCCAATCAAAATTTTATAGATAGCCATTTTGTTCAACGTAATTTAAAACTTTGGAAATTTGGTCTTTAAGGATGACCCCCCCCCCCCCCCACAGCTCTCAGGGCAAGGTTTGTAAGTTAAGCCCTGGGGCAAATAAGGTTTTATAGAAATTATTGTCGTAGGAACTCCAAAAAGGGCTTATTTCGATTGGAAATTGAAATGGCTAGTGTCCTTTTTAATAATCAAAAGTAATTGGAGGGAAACTAACCCCCCTCTCACGCCCAACATTTCCCCAAACACATACAATCAAAAAAACTTTTGTAGATAGCCATTTTTTCAACGTAGTTGAAAGTTCCGGAAATTAGGTCTTTGAGGATGACAACCCCCTTCCCACCCCCAGAGCCCTCAGGGCAAGGGTTGCAAGTTATGCCCTTGGGGTATATGAGGTTAATGTAGAAGGATTTGTCGTATAAACTTCAAAAAGGACTCATTCGATTGGAAATAGAAAGGGCTAGAGCTCTTTTTTATAGTCGAAAGTAATTGAAGAACAACTAACCCCCCTCTCACGCCCACCATTTCCCCAAACACATCCAATCAAAATTTTGACATATTCATTTTGTTCAACGTAGTTGAAAGTTCTGGAAATTAGGTCTTTGAGGATGACAACCCTCCCCCCACCCACAACCCTCAGGGCAAGGGATGCAAAATGCCCTGGGGGCATATATGGTTTTTATTGAAATTTTTGTCGTAGAAACTTCAAAAAGGGCTCATCTGATTGGAAATTGAAAGGGCTAGTGCCCTTTTTAATAGTCGAAAGTGAATGGAGAGCAACTAATCCCCCCCCTTACGCCCACCAATTCCCCAAATACATTCAATCAAAGTTTTGAGATAGCCATTTTGTTCAACGTATTTGAAAGTTCTGGAAATTATGTACTTGAGGATGACAAACCCTCGAGAGCTCCCAGCGCAAAGGTTTTAAGTTAAGCCCTGGGGGCATATAAGGTTTTTATAGATAGCGTTGTCGTAAAAAATTCAAAAGGCGCTCATTCAATTAGAAATTGAGAGTGCTAGTGCTCTTTTTAATGGTAGAAAGTGATTGGAGGGTAACTAGGCCCCCTCTCACGCTCACCATTTCCCCAAGAACATCCAATCAAAATTTTCAGATAGCCACTTTGTTCAACGTAGTTGAAAGTTCTGGAAATTCGGTATTTGAGGATGACATTCCCCCATAGCCCTCAGGGCAAGGGTTGTAAGTTATGCCCTGTGGGCATATAAGGTTTTTATTGAAAGCTTTGTCGTAGAAAGCTGAAAAAAAGCCTCATTTGATTGGAATTCAAAGGGCTAGTGTCCTTTTAAATAGTCAAAAGAGATTGGAGGGCAACTAACCCCCCTCTAACGCCCGCCATTTTCCCAAAACACATCCAACCAAAATTTTGAGATAGCCATTTTTTTCATCGTAGTTGAAAGGTTTAAAAAAATTCTATTAAATGTTTTCACTTTTATAACTTTAAGAAATAAAAAACTAATTAAGATTCTAAGTAATAAATATCAGCATATGAATATTAAACTGACAATGCACATTTTTTCAGTGAATTCACCTGAATTTTTTTAGTAGAGTACAAATTATATTCTGGCTTTTAGAAAGCATAGGGTTTAGAAACCCTACTCAGATTAATTTCTGCTCGTTTTGAGTTTGACTTATTTCAATTTATTTTTATATTGGGTTTCATTTATTTATTGATACTGATTTGTGGTAGTTTTATGCTTGGTAGATTATTTGATTCTATTTTTGTTCATTTTTGGGATAATAGAGCTCTTTCCTTTTTTTGGAAAACTTTTTTTGTGCAAAAAGTTTTTTTTTGATTAAATAAAATAAATAAACAGAGTCAAGCTCAAAACGAGCATGAATTAATATGAGTAGAGCTCTAAACCTCATGCTTTCTAAAAGCCAGAATACAAATCGTACTTTACTGAAAAAAATCAAATGAATTTACTGAAAAAAATGTGCATTGTCAGTTTAATACCCATGTGCTGATATTTATTCCTTAAAATCTTAATTAATTTTTGACTTCTTAAAGTTACAAAAGTGAAAACATTTAAAAGTATTTTTTCAGTAAAGTTCAAATTATATTATGGCTTTTAGAAAGCATGGTGTTTAGAGCCCAACTAATATTAAGTTTTGCTCGTTTTGAGTTTGACTCTGTCATTTATTTTCATTTCTGTTTGTTTTTGGGTTGAATTTATTTTATTGATACTGATTTGTGGTCGTTGCTTGCTTTGTAGATAATTTGATTCTATTTTGTTCATTTTTGGTTTAATGGAGTTCTTTACTTTTTTTGTAAAACTTATTTTGTGGAATTTTTTTTTTTTAATTATTTTCTGTTCGTTTTATATTGAGCCTCTCACTAAAGTTAAACAACCATCCCTTCTATTAAAACCTGGGTATAACTTACAGTCCTTGCCCCTAATCTCTGGGGTTTGTTTCAACCCCAAAACCCTTGTTATATTATATTTAGACTATTTTGAATAGAATGGCTATCTCAAAATTTCTATTAGATGCATTTTGGGACAATACGACGTGTGTGGGGGGAGGGGGTAACTGCTCTCAGATCACTTTGACTCTTAAGAAGACCACTAGAAACGCCTGACTACCAACGCAATGAGTCCCCTCCGAAGTTTATATGACCGCACACTTTATATAAAAACCTTATATGTCCCAAGGGCATAACTTACAAACCCTTGCCCTGAGGACTGGGAGGATTTCTTATCCTCAAAAACATAATTTCCATATCTTTCTGATACGCTGAACAAAATGGCTATCTCAAAATTTTGATTTTAAGCGTTTGGGGAAATAATGGGAATGGGGGGGGGGGAGCATTTGCCTTCTGATCACTTTCGACTATTAAAAAGGATAATAGTCCTCTCATTTTTCATTCCAATGACCCCTTTTTGAAGTTTTTACGACAACGCTTTCTATAAAAACTTTATATGCCCCCAGGAACATAGCTTACAATCTTAGCCCCTAGGGCTGTGGGGGGAGGGGTGGTTGTCATACTCAAAAAACAGAATTCGCGGACCAGTCAACTACGTTCAACAAGATGGTTATATCAAAATCTTGATCGGAAGTGTTTGGGGAAATGATAGGCGGGGGGCATTCACCCTTCGATTGCTTTTGACCATTAATAAGAGCACTAGTCATCTCAATTCCCAATTGAATGAACCTTTTTTGAAGTTTCTACGACAACACATTCTATAAGAACCTTATATGACCCCAGGGCATAGCTTACAACCTTAGCCCTGAGGGCTGTGTGTGTGTGTGTGGGGGGGGGGGGTTCATGCTCAAAATATAATTTCTGGACCCTTCAACTACGTTCAACAAAATAGCTATATCGAAATGTTGATCGGAAGTGTTTGGGGAAATGATGGGTGTGGGGGGGGGGGCATTCGGCCTCCAATCGCTTTTGACTATTATTAAGAGCACTAGCACTCTCACTTCCCGATTGAGTGAGCCCTTTTTTGAAGTTTCAACGGCAACACTTTCTATAAAAACCTTGCAAGCCCCCAGGGCATAACTTACACCCTTTGCCTCGGGGGCTGTGGGGGGTTCATCATCCCCAAAAACATGATTTATTGACCTTTGAACTACGTTGAACAAACAAAAATGGCTATCTAAAAATATTGATTGAATGTGTTCGGGAAAATGATAGGCGTGAGAGGGAGTTAGATAACCTATAATCACTTTCGAGTATTAAAAAGGACACTAGCCCTTTCAATTTCCAATCGAATGAGCACTTTTTTGAAGTTTCTATGACAGCACTTTCTATAAAAAAAAAACCTTATATGGCCCCAGGGCAAAAAACTTAAAACCATTGCCCTGAGGGTTGTGGGGCGGGGGGGGGTTCATCCTCGAAGACCTAATTTCCAGAATATTAAACTACGTTAAATAAAAGGGTTATCTCAAAATTTTGGTTGGATGGGTTTTGGGGAAATGGTGGGCGTGAGAGGGGGGGGTCTGTTGCCCTTCAGTCACTTTCAACTACTAAAAAGATCACTTGCTCTCTAAATTTCCAATCGAATGAGCCCTTTTTTAAGTTTCTACAAAACCTGTTTCTGTAAAAACTTTATGTGCCCTAACTCTCAACTACGTTGAAAAAATGGCTATCTTAAAATTTTGATTGGATGTATTTGGGGGAATTGTGGGCGTGAGAGGGGGGACTTAGTTGCCCTCCAATCACTTTCTACTATTAATAAGGGCACTAGGGCCCTTAATAAGGGTCATTTCAATTTCCAAATGAATAAACCCTTTTTGAAATTTTTACGACAACGCTTTCTATAAAAACCTTACATACCCCAGGTCATAATTTACAACCTTTGTCCTGGGTGATTTGTGGGGTTTGTCATCCTCAAAGACATAATTTAAGGACTTTTCAACTACCTTGAACAAAATGGCTATCTCAAAATTACGATTGGATGTGTTTGGGAAAATGGTGGACGTGAGAGGGGGGTCAGCTGCCCTCTAATCTCTTTCGACTATAAAAAAGGGCACTAGCCCTTTTAATTTCCAATCAAATGACCCGTTTTAGAAGTTTTATGACAACGCTTTCTATAAAAACCTTATATGCCCCAGGGCATAACTTACAACCCTTTCCCTGAAGGCTCTGAGGGGGTTATAATCCTCAAAGACCTAATTTCGAAAACTTTGAACTGCGTTGAACAAAATGTATATTTCAAAATTCTGATTGCATGTGTTTGGGGAAATGGTGGGCGTGAGTGGGGGGCTAATCGCCCTCCAATCACTTTTGACTATTAAAAAGGGCACTAGACATTTCAATTTCCAATTGAATGAGCCCTTTTTTTAAGTTTTTATGACAATACTTTCTATAAAAAAAACCTTATATACCCCTAGGGCGCAACTTACAACCCTTGCCCTGAGGGCTGTGGGGGGTTTGTCATCCTCAATGACCTAATTTCTAGAGCTTTCAACTACGTTGAACAAAATGGCTATCTCAAAATTTTGATTGGATGTTTTTTTTTGGGAAATGGTGGGCGTGAGTGGGGGATTGGTTACCCTCCAATCACTTTTGACTGTTAAAAAGGGCACAAGTCCTTTGAATTTCCAATTGAATGAGCCCTTTTTGAAGTTTCTACGACAACTCTTTCAATAAAAACCTTATATGCCACGAGGGCATAAAGTACAACCCTTGCCATAAGGACTTTGGGGGAGTGTCCTCCTCAAAGATATAAGTTCTAGATCTTTAACTACGTTGAAAAAAATGGCTATCTCAAAATTTTGATTGAATGTGTTTGGTGAATTAGTGGTCGTGGAAGGGGTGTTAGTTGCCTTCCAATTACTTTCGACTATTAAAAAGGGCACAAGCCCTTCCAATTTCCAATCAAAAGAACCCTTTTCCAAGCATCTATGACAACTCCTTCGATAAGAAGTGCCTTGGTCTAAAAAACCAAGAAACCAAAAAAAAAAAAAAAAAATAATAATAATAATAATACACGTACATTGTGCCAACATTGTTCTTTACTTAGGCAGGGCTATTACGCTGCCTATGATTAAAGTATCTCCTTTGTTTCTTTAGTGTTTCTTTGTTTCTTTTTGTTTCTTTGTTTCTTTATCAATGATCTGCTCCTTTTGAATCAGTTTTTTTTCAGATGTGTAGGAAATCAATTGCCTCAATTAAACTTCCAATTTGATCTACTTATTTATCGATCAATAAAGCAGAAATAAGACTCTAACTCTTCGGATTGTTTGAGGGCACCAACACTGAACTTGTATGTGATAGAGATTTCTCGGCTTAATATATCTACGAAATTAATTTCAGTTTTATTGTTTCATAAATATTTTAATTTGGTCACTATTTTGCTCTTTTCAAAATATTCTTTTCAAATGTGTAGAAAATAAATTAAGTAAAGCAGGACTTCAAACTTAAGCAATCTATTCAGCTTCAGGAAATTACTGAATTTTTAATTCAGCTTCGGCATTATTGTTTTATGATGTTAACCTCTCAAAGAAAAAATACTTAAAAGACTGAATATATATATATATATATATATATATATATATATATATATATATATATATATATATATATATATATATATATATATATATATATATATATATATATATATATATATATATATATATATATATATATATATATATATATATATATATATATATATATATATATATATATATATATATATATACCCCAACAAAGTTAACTTATACCAATTGACATAAAGACGAAGAACTGCAAACAGAAAAATTATTGTTTGGCAAATATCTTTTTGTCAGCTGGTCACAAATTTGTGAATTTTTGAACTGTGACAGACCCGTGACAAAGAACAAGAAAATAAAAGCAGAATGACATTGTCGCGACTGCTCGTAAATATTGCGGTGCACTTACAAACAGAAAACTGACAATGTTTTTTATATATGTACCTGAATGAGTTATATTTTCTTTTGCTAACTTCAAACTTCGGTATGACATTCCTCGCACACAAAAAAAAAAATGTCGTGAACTGAAAATGTTTTGTTTCTCTGTGTGTGGTAATTTCTCTTGTTGAATTGAAAAGCACACCTTTGTTTGATGAATTTCCTTGAAACTGCTTGACAGTGCTCACGCAAAGCAGGAACAACAAATGGAAGATATAACAAAAATGCTGCCATACTAATCATAAAACTAATTTTCAGTTTTGTCAGAATGAGTTTTATTGAGAAGTCAAATGACCTCAGCGTCGGCAAAAGAGTAGCGCTGACTTTACAAAGAGAGCTGTGTTACCCATGAGTATTTTTTTTCGCTAGCCACTTCATATAAAAAAAAGGTCGTAAAAACTTAGGAGGGGCTAGTTCAAAAGGAAATTTAAAGTTCTAGTACCCTTTTTAAGGACCAATGTCAGCGCAACCATCCCCACTCTGTTGCCTTTGTTGTCCACTGGAACTGCTTGAACTTCTGCACCCTCGAAGAGCATTGGCCGTTCGAATCAGAATAATTGAAAGGCAAAAAAATGTGGCTCTAAGAGGACATTACCCCGATAGTAAGGACTCGTAGTTATACAATTGTCCCACTCTGCATAAACGCAATAATGTTGAAAAATCAAACTTGGTTAAAACAGCAGTTTTTACAAGGATTTAAACAGTAATTTTTGTAGATACAAACATACTTCGTGATCCCTCTCCCCAACGACCAGCCTTTAGGCAGAAAGGTAGGCGTTTTATACCTTCAGATCAGAATCTTGCGCACATTGGACGCTGCAAGTGGAAATAAATGTCTGGTCTGCAAACGGACTCGACGCAAAAAAGAGTCCTTCTGCAGATACAAAACGGGTCCATTTTTGCATTGTCTCTTAACAGTGCAAAAATGAGCTAGCTCCTAACTAAATGCAAAAATCTTATAAGTCCTTACCTATCGGTGAAGTAGAACCTGAAAAAAATTCTTGCCGCTCTGGAAAAACGATCCAAGTCTTGAATCCCAGAGATCTGTGGCCCGTACAAAAATGAGGTAGTAAAGTAAGCCAAGTCCCGCCTTGATAAAAGTCTTAATTTGGTTTTCTTAATTTTTAATATAGTCTTTTGGTCACTGTATTGTTTCTTTTATAAACATTCTTTGAAATATATAGAAAATAGAATTATTGAACAAAACAATCAACTTATGCAATCGATATAGTTTTCACTAAAGTACAAACGACGCTAAAGCTTTTTTAGGGGTTAGAAGACTGGCAGTGCCAATTTGATTTTTGGTTTTAGACCCTTGTAAAAAAAAAAAAAAAAAAAAAAAAAAAAAAAAAAAAAAAAAAAAAAAAAAAAAAAAAAAAAAAAAAAAACATGCACAAAAGTTCAATTCAATACATGCGCCCCAAGAAACTAACTTGGTCATATTTTAACCAAAAGATCAATCCGTAGCCCAAGCTGCGGACTGACTCGATGAATAAAGAGCTAGGTCCTGACTCGAGGAAAAAAAAAAGACAAGTCCAAAGAAACAGTACAAAATAGCCTGATGAGGTAGAAATACGAGCTATCTTCTGACTTGGTGGAACAATGAGTTAGTTCCCGAGTCAATACAAAACTGAGTTTAGTCCTGAATAAAATACTTCTTGGACTTCCCGACTAGGTGGCGAGCAAAAGATGTTAAGCCTAAAACAGAAGTTTTCTGTTATCCAAGAGCTTGACTATCGAGCTTGACCATGTTAATGGCGTGACTAAAAGTGTTAAAAATTGAATAAGGAATAGTAAAATTGCTAGTTTTTGGGGAACCCTTAACAAAGCCTCCTCTTCTGTATACGAGCCTAGCTATCATTTGTTAGCCAAAAACTATCCCTTGTCTATCTTTATTTGACATTAAAAGAAGTTGGGGGGGGGGGTGGTTCAGACCCATATGTTCTTTTAAATATCATTCGAAACGACATTTTGAAATGTAATTTAGTTGATCTAAGGTAAAGTTTAATAACTTTGTGTATATATTTGATGGTATCTATTTTAACTTATTCTCTGTGCTCCAAAATATAAGCGCACGAAAGTATTCTGAACATTTTTCCCGATTAATTGGAAGACCAAAAATTTAGTAGTTCACGTTCTTTTTAACTCAACTCAATTCAGTGCTACCAAAATAGGGGGGCTTCAAATTTCCCCCGCGCCCGGGAAAGTATGAAAAATACAAAGTCAATAACATTCGGGAAGTATTTGACGCTATTCGACAAAAAAAACTTTATTTAAACCTTAGACACCTCTCCACTGGAAAGATTTTTCCCCCCAATTTATCCACCTTGGAAGAAAACTCAAGTAACTATCCTTGACTCTTACTTGTTTTCATATTTCATTAATTTGTTAGCTTAACCGACAAGCTGGTCGTAAGCGGTTGGGGTTGGGAGGATGTAATAAAGAAAGCGTTTTCCCTGTATTTTCTTACATTTTTCAATAATTCATCTGGTTTTGTGTGTGTGTGTGTTTTTTTCGGACTTTGGCACTTAACGGAAGTAAATCATAGATTATGTATTACAAAAACAAACAGGTCCAGTGAATTTGATCCAATGAACAGTTTAGAGAGTCTAAAATTTACTGATGCAGATGATGAATGAAATAGTTTTAGGAATGCAGTTTGTGAAATAGATGATGTGATGTCTTAGTGAGGTGAGCTAAAAGCGTAGCTAGGAATATTAGTGAAAATGCTTTAAGTGTAGTAAAGAGGAGTAGAGGCTTGTACAGAAGATTTGAATAATAGATAATATGAAAACAAATGGAATGTAAGCAAAGTGGAGAAAGCATTGAAATATGAATTAAAGAGATGTGAATTTGAGCAGGGGAAGATCCAGGATTTTTTTTAGGGGGGCGGAAAATAGGTTGATAAAAAAAAATTTAGGGGGGGGGGGGGGCGCAGAATAGGCTGATCCAATAAACTTGCGTTAGGAGCAAGTTTAATTAACACAAAACTTGGGTTAGATAAGTAAATTACACTACTTTAGACTACGCTATGGGGGAGGGGAGCCCTCGCCCCCTGGATCCGCCACTGAAGTGGAGGTCATGGATAATATTCCTGAAGATCTGGAAGATGTAGCCAGGCGCCAAACTAGTAAAATATTGTTTTGGCATCTAAAAAATTAAGAGCGAAAAGTCGATCTGAACTTCTCAAACAGTTCGTGGTAACGAACTGTAAGTAAGGAGCGACACGGCTAAATAGTGACCAAAAGTCTAAAAAACAGAATTTTGATAATTAATATATATATATATATATATATATATATATATATATATATATATATATATATATATATATATATATATATATATATATATATATATATATATATATATATATATATATATATATATATATATATATATATATATATATATATATATATATTATATATATATATATATATATATATATATATATATATATATATATATATATATATATATATATATATATTATATATATATATATATATATATATATATATATATATATATATATATATATAATATATATATATATATATATATATATATATATATATATATATATATATATATATATATATATATATATATATATATATATATATATATATATATATATATATATATATATATATATATATATATATATATATATCTATATATATATATATATATATATATATAATATATATATATATATATATATATATATATATACATCAAAGGAATTGCCGTGTTGTGTTGATTCTAAATATGTAAGATTGATTAAGTTTAGTATTACCAGTCAAACACTGCTTGCCTGAGAATATTTGTCTGATCTTCTGGAAAGGGCGGAAACACCCCTTAAAAGTCAAGCGAACTGAACGAAAATCACCATCATCAAATTCAGTGTATCTGAGAACCCTGTTCTACAAGTTTCAAGCTCTTATCTGCAAAAATGTTGAATTTTGTATTCTTTGCCAAAAGAAAGATCACGGATACGTCTTTATTTGGTTTTTTTCTCTCTCTCTTTCTTCCCAGGGATGATTGCATTGAACCAATAGTTCTAGTTAGAATATCAGAAAGGGCTCATTTGAAGGAAAATTAAAAGTTATAGAGCCCTTTTTAAGTGACCAAAAAGATTGGACGGCCACTAGCCTCCCGCTCGTCCCTTTTTTCCTCAAAGTCATCCGACCAAAATTTTTAGATAACCATTTTGGTCAGCATAGTTGAAAGGCCCAATACCTATGCCTTTGGATAACACTATCTCCCATAGCCCCTGGGGAAAGGTATTTAAGTTATAAAGTTTGCCCCTTGTTTACGTATTTTTATTTCAAAATAAAAAGTATTTTTTATTGAGAAGTATGCATACGTTTTTCAAATGAGTAGGATGTGAATTTTCTACTGGTAGGATTACCTACGATGAGAATCGTCCATAGGGAGGGAAGTTTCCTGAGGGGGAGGAACTTTCCTGCAGAAATTGTACATTGAGGGAATTTGCCAGAAACCACATACGAATTTATTTTTTTTAGTCTTACTTTCTCTTTGCTGACTCAATTTTACATATGGAGATATTAAGTAGAATTGTCCGGGGGATATTTTTACCGGTTTAGGCTTGTCTAGAGTATCTTTCTGTTGGAGTTGGTTTTCATGAGATAAATTCTCCAGATAGAATTTTCTGTTGGAGTAACTTTCTATTAGGGACTGGCATACTTACGGGAAAACTTTTCCACGAAGAAGGGGATTCCCGGCACTATTTTATAAACAATCTTTTTAAATGAAAGTATTTTTTAAATGATAGTGCTCAAAGAAATTTTTTTTCATCTGGAGCCGTCCACAAGAAATCCATCGGGGGGGGGGGGGAATTTTCAGCTAGAATGGAATTGTGTGAGAGGGATTTCCCTTGCGAAAGGGGGTTATTTTACGTGGGAATAACTTTAAATGGAGGGATTGTCCGTGGGGAGAAGGAATTGTCTATGGAGCTGGATTTCCCAGTATTATTAAAAAAACAATCGGAAATTAAATAAAAAAAAGTAGGTTTTTTCATCTGAAAGTAAGGAGCAACATAAAAACTTACAGCAGACAGAAATTACTACTTAAGTAAAGGGAGCTGCCTTCTCCTCAACACCTCGCTTTTTACGCTAGAGTTTAACTTTTTGTCCCAATTCTTTAAGAACGACTCATTAAACACACGGGGCGTTTAATTAGAATAAAGGCTTTGTTAAATGTTCTGAGAAAAAAAAAATATTAAGAATAAAGAGCGAGGTATTGAGGAGAGGGCAGCTCCTCTTATATAAGTAATAATTAATGTTCGGTTTAAGTGTTGATGTTGCTCCTTACTTTCAGATGAAAAAAACTTGTTTTTTTATTATTTAATCAAACAGTTCGTGGTAATGAACTGTAAGTAAGGAGCGACCCGGCTCAATAGTAACCGAAACTCTAAAAAGTGGAGTTTTGATACTAATAAATACATCAAAAGAATCAGATTTTAATGCTGATTCCAAATATATAAGTTTCATCAAGTTTAGTCACACCATCATATCACACCATCATATTCAGCGTATCAGAAAACCCTACTGTAGAGGTTTCAAGCACCTATCTACAAAAATGTGCAATTTTGCATTTTTTTGCCAGAAGAACAATCACGAATGCGTGTTTATTTGTTTTTTTGTTGTTGTTTTTTTTTTCCCCAGGGGTGATTGTATCGACCCAGCGGTCCTAGAATATCGTGGGAGGGCTCAATGGAACGGAACTTAAAAGTTCTAGTGTCCTTTTTAAATGACAAAAGAAATGGAGGGCAACTAGGCCCCCTCCCACGCTCTTTTTTTCCAAGGTCACCCGATAAAAAATTTTGAGATAGCCACTTTGTACAGCAAGGTCGAAGATATGACAACTATGTCTTTTAGGATGACTTAATCCCCCGAAGTCCCCGGGAAAGGGCTCAAAGTTATGAACTTCACCCAATGTTAACATATAGTATTGGTTATTGGGAAGTATACAGACGTTTTCAGGGGGGAATTTTTGTGGTAGGTGGAGGGGGGGGTGTCGGGGTCATATGGGAGGAAATTTCCATGCAGGAAGTTTTCATGGGTGAAGGGTCATTGCCATGAAGGGGATACCGGATTTCCGAGCCTTATTAAAGTAAAAGATCAGAAATTAAATTAAAAAAAAAACAAGTTTTTCAACTGAAAGTAAGGAGCAACACATCAAAACTTAAAACGAATACAAAATATAACGTATATGATTGGGTACTTCCCTAGTCAATACCTCACTCTTTAAGCCTAAGATTTTATAGTACTTTCATAAGACGGCCTTTGTAATTAAGGGGTCATTTTTAAAGATTTGGGACAAAATTCGAACTTTAACTTAAAGAGCAAGGTATTGACCTAGGGGGCGAACCCCCTAATATACGTATTAAAAATCTATAAATATAGAAGTTCATTACGCAAGTTAATTCGTAAGTTGCGTATATTAGTAGAGAGGGGGGTACCAGCCCCACTGGGGCACCAAATATGGGCATAGAGTCCCTAGAGAGAAACACGTGGTTAATGGGGTCAATGACCTCTTTCTCCAGGGGTGTTTTGGCCAAGTGCCGGCTAGGGAAGAATGTTATGATGTCAGGAAAGAGTATTTGTTGTTTTTGGCCAAGTGCCCGCTAGAGGAGAATGTTATGATCTAGGAAAGAGTATTTGTTGTTGTATGCAAGGGGAGAATGTTATGATCTAGGAAAGAGTATTTGTTGTTGTTGTTTTTGGCCAAGTGCCCGCTAGGGGAGAATGCTATGATCTAGGAAAGAGTATTTGTTGTTGTATGCTAGGGAAGAATGTTATGAGTTTCCAGGAAACCGTTAGATCACGTGTTTCCTTCTCAGCCAATCAGAGGGCTTGTTTTACATAACAATTCGACCTTGAGATTTCGTATATAACGGGCATGCAATGTGATTAAATTATCAGAAAGTATTTTGACATAGTTAACAACAATGGATAAATTTGATGAATTAGAAGCCATGCCAACTTCAATTTTGCAATGTAAGTTCATTTTCATTTTTTATTTTCAAAATAAGATTATTTTCCTTGATCACCCTCCAGTATATTCACGTAAATCCCCCCCCCCCCATACAATACAAACATCACTATACAATCTTTATACTCGATAGAAAACGTAAAATATATTCTTTTTACCCTTAAACCTACCCCCCCCCATTGTTTTACAACCAAAATTCTCATAATAGAAATAATTTTCTTTTTGTTAAATGTATGCAATTTTAAGTGTTCTATATCCTGGCTAAAAGCGACCACTGACTTCCGTCAAATCTTAAAGCATTGTCGTTCTGTTTTGACATAATGCTCTACGCGAGGTTAAAATTAGCTGTCACCCTTTTCCCTCTGTGTTTACGAACGTGGCGGTCAAAGTCAAAGGAACTGTTTCACCGTCAAAATTAAAACACTTTGAGGCAATTGCAATAATTAAGCGCAGACGCAATGCTCTATTTTGGAGAAGTGAAACGGATTTTTTCAAGCTTTCTTTCGATAAAGTTTCTTTTATATTCCCAGGAGGGGAGCGTGAATCCAGGATTTTTGCTGGGGAGGGGGTTAGCACTTTTAATAGTGACAAAATAGAAATGAAAAGATAATGGTTTTTATCATAATTGTTTTCTATTTCAGTGTCAAACCATTTCTCCTCGATATTTTAGTGATTTTAACTATAGCATTTGAATAAAAGGCAGTAAGACGCTTTTAATGGTGACAAAATAGAAATGAAAAGATAATTGTTTCTTACTTCAGTGTCTAACCATTTCTCTTCGACATTTAGTGATTTTAGCTATAACATTTGAATAAAAGGTAGTAAGATATATTCTTTATTGATATGCCTTTCGCTTGAATAAATCGCAAGATTAACTCAATGAGAGGGTAGACCTAGGGCAGGTTAATTTTCCTAACTTTAGGGGAGGGGGGGGGGGGGTAAAAAAAATTCTGTAGAAGGGGGTACTAATTTCCTTCTTTAAAATAAAGGGGGAAATTATTTTGATACTAATTTTTTCTCTTCTTTTTCAGGCAAATTATGAAGAATGTATTTCGGTCCCTCCAGCTGTAAAGAGAGCTAGGGATAATGCAAATTATGAAGAATGCACACCTCCTCCTACTAAGAAAGCAAGAGAGGGCGATGCAGCCCCTGTAAGAGCATCAGTTGTTCAATATGACCGTTGGCCGAAACCCCCCAGCTCCACGCTGCCTGCCCAAGTGCAGCCATCTGTGCAAGCCCCTCTTAATCGAGCCTCAATGCTGCCTCGTCAAGTTTCAGCCTCTGCTGCACGACCCCGGTATATCGCTAGCCCGGCTGCGAAAGATAGTGATGAACATGATATGATCCATTTGAACCCCAGTCATACAGCAGGGCTTTCAGGACAAGATACAATGCCTGGGCCTTCAAGACAAGCCGTAGGCCAAATATCGGCTCCTTCTCACGCAATATCTGAGCTATCAGCTCCCCATCAAGTGTCAGTGCACTCTCCTCAACTGTCTCCGTCAACACCTGAGCCTTCCATGCAAGATAGAAGGGTTGGCTCCTTCAGGCAAGTCATAGACCAACCAATGGCTCCCTATCATGTAATGGCCAAGCCTCCAGCTTCCAGTCAAGTGGTTGATCAATTTGAAGACGTGAGTATTTTTTTTTTCAATCAAATAAGCTATTTTTTAGCTGTTAGAGACCCTTTTACTCTTTACTTTTGTCTTTTCACTTTTTTCTATTATTCAGGACCAAGAAATATCTAAACAAACCGATTTTTCAACCTAATACAGCCTTGTCGAGGACATTAAAATGTTATTTTCACTATTATCCCCCCAACCCTTTTTTTCACTGTTCCATCCACTCAGAGATACCTAGATATAATTTTTTTGCTTGTCAAACTGCTCTTTTTCTAATCTTTACTATTTTCTATCCATTCCCCCTATCTCTTCGCCGCTATCTCATAAGCGAATATTTTTAGGTACCTTTGAAACTCTGTGAATGATATTTTTCACATAGTTTTAAGAGAGAGATTATTCCTTTTATCTATTGCACATATTGGCTTTCTAATTTGCACTGAATATTTTTAAATAGCTTTCAATCTTGCCAAGATTTTAGTGAGGGGAAAACCAAGTTAACGGTTCCCGGCATTTTCCTCGTCTGAAGTTCAATCTTGGAAATCGGAACACTCGCGCGCGATAGGTTACAATAATTGTGTGATGAGTTCACCGAACCAGTATGGAATTAGAGAGAAAATAGCGATTATTTCAACTTTTGACGGACATTATGTAAAGGGGGCTGGGAACCATGTGGTGGGGGGGCCAGAGAAGCACCGCGGGATGCGCTGCGGGAAGCGACGCGAGCCCGAGAAGCACCGCGGGATGCGCTAAGGTCTCGAGATGCGCTGCGGGCCCGAGAGGCGCTGCTGGATGCGCTGCGGGCCCGAGAAGCGCTGCTGGATGCGCTGCGGGCCCGAAAAGCGCCGCAAAAAAATGGCTGATTTGAACACTTTGAAAATAAACTATTTTTTGAACAAATTGCCGCCTTCTATGTAAAGCGATGTTTTAGATTGTAAATATATTAAGTTGGAAATTGACCGCTTTCAGTTGAATTAACCAAATGCTATTAAGCTGACTTTAAATAATAATCCAAATTTTAACAGTAGGGGTGATTTGAACACTTTGAAAATAAACTATTTTTGAACAAATTGCCGCCTTCTATGTAAAGCGATGTTTTAGATTCTAAATATCTTAAGTTGGAAATTGACTGCTTTCAGTTGAATTAACCAAATGCTACTACTAAGCGCTGACTTTAAATAATAATCCAAATTTTAACAGTAGGGATGATTTGAACACTTTGAAAATAAGCTATTTTTCATTTATAGGTTGGACGACCATTGGTCCCTTACTCACCATCGTCATCGAGTGAAGGAGAGGAAGAACTCATTGAAGGGGCAATGGAGTTTCATGACATTCAGGACAATGAAACATCAGCTATCAATGACTGGCATGGTATCATTAACTCTGATGAAATACCTTTTAATAATTTTCTAAGTAATTATTTCAATGTAGAACCTAGCACAGTTGAGCAAGGTAATGTTCCTAGTTCAGAGGGGGACTTGCCTTTGCTAAGTGCAAACACTTTACAAATTTTAGAGGATTTTACAGGGAACCCTCCCCCCACTGATTACCTACTTCCACTTCAAACAACTGAAGTGGAGCATAGCCCAAATATTGTTGAACAACTTGGGGGAGGGGGTAATATACAAGAGGGGGATACAACTTTTCTAGACTTTCAATTATCGAATACAATTTTAAATAATATAGTTGTTTTCACTGCAACTTTTGGGGATCCCTTCAATTCACTTATGGGGGAAATTTTGTGTTTGATCCTGTAGAAATTGTGCATGCATATGTAGATAAAATTCGTGCACTACTGGAGAACCAAATTCAGTTGTGGGGAGGTAGGGATTCAAGTAAGGTTTCTATTGTTTTAAAAGGTTTTTATTTTAAATGAGGGGAAAAGTGAATTTTATTATCATTATATACATTCCGAGATGCGCGTAATTTATCCGAATTTAGAAAATTTTGAGGGAGTTTTTTCCGAGTGGGTAGCACAAATTATAGCGCATCTCGAGAACTATAACGAAAATGGGAGAGGGTCTGTAGTTTTATTTATTGAAAATTTAAGTGTAAATATATGTAAATTTAAGAAAGATTTTATTTTAAGAGGGGGGCATAGGGACACGGGTACAGTTTTAAAATATAATCCAGATCTAGAAGGTTGTCGTGGTGTCCAGAAGATCCGTTTTGAAAGAGATCAAAATGTTTCATGTATGCTTTCCTCATATCAGCATTTCAGCCTCTAGCAGATGACGCTACCAAGAGGAATTTAGATCACTGGGCTGTACATGGGAAGGAAGGGTCCGATTTCCCAATTGTAGATTTCTCTTGTTTAGAAGGAAAATACCCAGTAACGCTACGATCTATTGATATTTTTGAAAGGGCTAATGCCCATTTAAATATCGGCGTTACTGTGGTTCAGTATGAAACTGAATTTGAAGATGGGGTTCGTTCTAAAAAGAAGGGGTGGTCTTCCCCGTAAGGGGCCCGTCAGTTGATTTGGTCAAACACACTGGGTTTGGTTGTTGTATACACCAACTAGTGGCCCTACCAATTCAATTGGCCCTTTTAATCCGATTACCGACATTAGTAGAGTTCTGGGGGTGGTAGGGATATAGGGGTACGTTTTTACTGTCCAACATGCCTGTCACAATTCCGTAGTGATATAAAACTACGGGATCATATGAAGCATTGTAGACGGCATGGATATCAGACAGTGGAAATGGTTTCAGGGGGTAGGGCCATTCTACGCTTTAAAAATTTTCCAAAACTCCCTCCTCCAATGCAACAAAATATCTTTAGACTGTGAAGCTAAGCTGGTGGAGGTGAATGGTCCCCAATATCCAAACCGTATCAAAGAGCACCAGGCCATTGCAGTGTCCTATGCTCATGCGCAAAGAGACTGTTCTAACACCATGCGGTTGTTAGAAATTGTTGAGACATTGGATGAGAACGAATTCATGGTCAAGGCACTGACTAAACTAATTGGAACGGCTAATGGCGCTATTTCTCGTTTGAGAAATACCCATTATCCAATGGTGCTGTCTGCAGAGGATCGTCTCGCGATTAAAAATCAAAAAATATGTTGGGTTTGTAAGGGGGGGTTTGTAGAGGGGGATAAGGGGACTAAAGGGAAAAGAGGGGGGAGGGGGAAAGTCAGAGACCATGATCACTTGTGGCAGGAAATATCATCTGGGGGTAGTAATTTTAGGGGGGTAGCGCATCAATCGTGTAATTTAAATGTTAGCCAACAGTTTTTTATCCCTGTTTTTATCCATAATTCAAATTATGACTTAAAATTTATTTTACCAGCACTGGCACGTATGCACAGGGAGGGAGGGGGAGTAGACAGTCCATGGGTAAATAATTCATTTACCTATAACATTATTCCCAAATCGGCCGAGAAGTTGGTGCTTCTCGAACTGAAATGGCAGGTAGTGGATAATGGACATACTTGCTGGAATAAAATCAGGTTTTTAGATTTTTTTAGTTTTTTTCCCAAGGCATTGAGTCAATTGATTCAAGTGCAGAAAAGCGACAATTTTGATAGCTTTCCCTTGCTTAAACAGCACTTTCCAGACAGTGAAATGTATGACTTATTAACCAGCAAAGGTGTATACGCGTATGATTATTACTGTTCTGGCGCTCGCTTAAGCGAGGTGAAACTACCTCCAATTGAAGCTTTTTACAATTCACTGACCAACAGTGAATGCACAGCCGAGGAGTATGAGTTTGCCAAGAAGGTGTGGGCTAAGGGGAATTGTAAAAAATGGGTGGGATTATTGTAGACTGTACTTGGCCAGTGACGTTTTAACTCTGTTGGATATAGTCTGTAAGAACACAGACCAAATCTATTCAGAGTTCGGGTTAGATATAGGATATTATTTTTCCACACCCCATTTAGTGATGGATTTAATTTTAAAAATTAGTAGGGAGGAAAATAGGCCTAATCACAGATGTAGATCAACACCTTTTTGTAGAGCGTTCAATGAGGGGGGGGGGGGGTATGTTTTTCACGGGGACCGCGTCTTGTCAACCGATCCGAGCGGACAAAGCACCGGTGTAAAGTCAAATGCAGTGTTCTTGGACATGAACTCATTGTACCCCTCGGCAATGTCCCACTACTCTTTGACGTGTGGGAACTATCAACGGCTTGAGAATCCTTGTGAGTTCCCCGACATTACCACCGTCGAGGACAATGGGCCACAAGGATGGTTCTTTGAAATTGACGGTCACATTCCACTGGCGCTTCACGACTCAGTCAAAGATTTTGTTTTTTCCCTGTATCAATCGACCAGTGACCAGGGACTCGCTGAGCCCCTACAATCGATCATTGGTTGAGGATATGGGGATGCATTTGACCCCCTCTAAGCAAAAACTGATTGCTGATTTGGACCCTAAGGAGAATATCGTTGTTCACCATGTGCTTTTGCACTGGATGGTGAACAATGGTTTCAAGATCACTAAAATACATAGGGTCCTGCAGTTCAATCAGTGACCATACTTGAAAACATTTATCGATACTTTTGTCGATAAACGCTCTAGGGAAAACTCCACAAGGTAGAGAAGGAATTGTACAAGCTCATTCTAAATTCAGCGTTTGGCAAAATGTGTGAAAGCGTATGTAATAGATCCCGCTGCGACGTCGTGACTGACCCTCTAGAGTGTGCACGAATTATTGCCGATCCCAATTTTACATCGTTCACGAGCATAGAGACTGGCATGGTTCTTCTACACAGGCGAAAGCGAAATGTGGTACTGAACCAGAATATAGCAGGCGGTAGTTCAGTACTAGAAATTTCAAAAAAGCTCATGTTGTCGTCCTTTTACAATGTGTGCAAGGTGCAATGGCCACGGGAGGGGGAGGTTCAAGTTTACTATGGGGATACAGATTCTCTGCTGTTAAAGGTAAATGGGACTGAAGATTTATTGGGTGATTTAGAAAAGGGGGAACACATCAGCTCGCGGATGGACTTCACCAACTGGAATCCATCCCTCTACCCCGAGTTGGTGAAACGTCAAGCCCCCAACCAACTATTAATGTTAAAATCAGAGACGGGGAGTGATTTGATATCCAGGGGGGTCTTCCCGGGTCGTAAAGTTTATTGCGTTAAAACACACAGTGGGGATGAAAAGAAGACATGTAAAGGGGTGCCTACACATTTTGTAAAGAGCAATTTCAACATGAGCGTGTACAGAGACTGTGTAGAAAGTAGCCTAGTGCCGAGAGCACAAGTGCTTGCAATTCGCTCTCTACAGTATAGAAATTATACTGTGAGAGTGGAAAAAATGCAATGTCATGTATATCTGACAAAGTCTATGTGCTCGAGAATGGTGTGAGTGTCATGCCTCATGGCCACTATCGTATTTCAGACCGAGTTGAATGCATAGACTATCGTAATCAACTTGGTCTGGATAAATTAACCTAATCTAAACTAACCAACTAACCACCACCACCACTGACCCAACTAACCCAACCACTAATCCTGTAGCAGTGACGACAACTATTGTTTTCACCTCCGCGGCTCCCGGGGGGTGGGGGCCCTTCCCACGGCCGGCTCCCGGGGGGGGGCCTACCTTTAAATTCACTGTAATGTGTTCAACTGTGCTAGTTCATGTTCCAAGTGTATTTTGTTGTACAGAAAAGTGTTTAAAGACAATAAGTGCTGTAGATGGACAAAAGTGTTGTACAGAAAAGTGTTTAAAGACAATAAGTGTTATGATGGATGTTGTACAGAAAGTGTTTAAAGACAATAAGTTTATATGGACAAAAGTGTTTATTTATAAAGTGTTATCATTGTTCATGTTGAACAAATAGAGTTTTCATGTTAACCATGAAATTTTTTCAGGTTCTTGTTGAACAAGCGTTATTTTTATCATTGTTCATGTTGAACAAATAGAGTTTTCATGTTGACCATGAAATTTTGTCAGGTTCTTGTTGAACAAGTGTTATTTTTATCATTGTTCATGTTGAACAAATATTTGTTTTCATATTGCCTTAATAAATGCTGCCATGAAATATTGTTTTTTGTTGTTCTTGAATAGATAGATCTATGGGAAAATTATTGCTACTTATTCATTGGACACGTATGATTTACAGTTAGTCATAGTCCGACTGTTGTCAACAGCATGTATCAATTTAAAACACCCTTCAGATCGTTTCTGTGTGGGCCCTCAATGTCGGGGAAAACAATACTCTTAACTAAAATAATTCAAAATTGCGATAAAATGTTTTTGGAAAAAACGCCGAAAAAAAAAAAATACTATTGCTATAGTATTTGGCAGGAGTCCCTATGATCAAATAAAAGCTATTGCCACAACCATACCAATACAATTCATACGAGGACTTGATGTTTTCAATATTATTGAATCGAACTCGTGGCTGATTATTGATGATCTGGCTGAATCATTGAACAGTTCTCACAGGAAATGCTACAGCTGTTCACTGTTCGCTCTCATCATGAACACATTTCCATAACCCTAGTTCTACACAATCTGTTTCATCAGAGCAAATGTATGCGAACCCTTGCTTTGAATTGCACTATCTATATTATCTATCGAGTCGTTCGTGATTCTAGCTCACTAATAACTCTCAATAAACAGATATACCCCGGCGCCCCAAAATTTCTGTTGTCAGCGTACACTCAGGCGACTAGCAAGTCCTACGGTTACATTTTGCAGGATCTTAATCAGAGCACACCCGAGGATCTACGTGTAGTCACCGACATTTTCGACAATGAAATTACAGTATATCTTCCGGTGAACAGTAGAAATGACTATTAGTTGACGTTATGACACTGAAGAAACTACAAGAACAATGGCCTTTATTTTCCCTTTTAGGCACTTCAAAACCATAACTAAAAATAAACTAACTAAAACTAAACTAAAACTATACTAAAATCTAAACTAGAACATTAAAATAAAACTAAACTAAACTAAACTAACTAAAACTCTAAACTAAAACTAAACAATAATCTAAAACTAAACTAAAAATAAACTAAAACTGAACTAAGCTGCTAAATTAAAAACTCTAACTAAAACTCTTATGTAAAACGAAAACTCTTAACAAAAAAAAAAACTAAAAGTAAACTAAAACTCAAACTAAAACTCATAGGTAAAACTCTAGCGAAAAACTAAAACTTTAATCTAAAACTAAACTAACTAAAACTAAACTAAAAATAAATTCTAATCTCTAAACTACTAAACTATAACTCTAACTAAAAAACGAAACACTAATCTAAAACTAAACTAAACTAACTAAAACTCTAAACTAAAAACTAAACACTAATCTAAAACTAAACTAAAATTAAACTAAAACTGAACTAAGCTACTAAATTAAAACTTAACTAAAAACTCTTATGTAAAACGAAAACTCATAACAAAAAAAAAAAAACAAAAGTAAACTAAAACTCAAAATAAAACTCATAGGTAAAACTCTAGCTAAACTAAAACTTTAATCTAAAACTAAACTAACTAAAAACTAAACTAAAAATAAATTCTAATCTCCTAAACTACTAAACTATAACTCTAACTAAAACTAAACACTAATCTAAAACTAAACTAAAACTAACTAAAACTCTAAACTAAAACTAAACCCTAATCTAAAAACTAAACTAAAATTAAAACTAAAAACTGAGCTAAGCTACTAAAATTAAAACTCTAACTAAAACTCTTATGTAAAACTCTAGCTAAACTAAAACTCTAATCTAAAAACTAAACTAAAACTAAACTAAAAAATAAAGGTAATGAATAAACTTAAAATAAACTAAAAATCTAAACTAAATAAACTAATAAAATAATAAAATAAAAAATCTAGACTAAACTAAACCAAAAACTAACTAAAAATCTAAACTATAACTCTAACTAAAACTCTTAAACTACTAAAACTAAGTAAAACTCTAAGCGAAAAACTAAACTACTAAAACTAACTAAAATCTAAACTACTAAAAAAAAACTTAAAATTCTACACTAAAACTAAACACTAATTTAAAACTAAACTAAAATTAAAAAAAAAACTGAAAAAACAAAAACTAAAAACTCTAAAATAAAACTAAACATTAAAAAACTAAAACTAAACTTAACTATTAATCTAAAACTAAACTCTAGCTAAAAACGTTTAAACTAAAACTGAACTATAACTAAACAAAATATAAATTATAACACTAAACTAAAACTAAAACTAGAACTAAACTAAAAATCTAAACTACTAAACTAACTAAAAATTTAAACTGTCTAACTAAACTAAAAATCTAAACTACTAAACTAACTAAAAAATCTGAACTATAACTCTAACTAAAAAATCTTAACTACTAAACTAACTAAAACTTTAAACTAAAACTAAACATTAATATAAAAACTAAACTAAACTAAAACCAAACTAAGCTACTAAATTAAAACTCTAACTAAAACTCTTTAGCAAACTGTAGCTAAACTAAAACTCTAATCTAAAACTAAACTAAACTAAAAAACTAAACTAAAAAAAACTAAACTACTAAACTAACTAAAATCTAAACTACTAAAAACTAAACTAAAAATCTAAAACTACTAAAAAACTAAGATCTAAACTTTTAAACTAACTAAAAAAAAACTAAAAAAAAAACTAAACACTAATCTAAAACTAAAAAAAAAAATTAAACTGAAAATCTAACTAAAAACCTAAAAGAAAACTAAACAAAACATTAAACTAAAAACTAAAACTAAAAAAAAAAACTACTAAACTAACTAAAAAAATCTAAACTTTTAAACTAACTAAAATTCTAAACTAAAACTGAACAAAAACCTAAAACAAAAACTAAATTAAAACTGAAAATCTAACTAAAAAACTCTAAAATAAAACTAAACTTTAAAACTAAAAACTAAATTAAAAATCTAAACTAAAACTAAAAAAAACTAAAACTAAACTAAAAAAAAAAAATTAAAACTCTAACTAAAAAAATAAACTAACTAAGATCTAAACTTTTAAGCTAACTAAAATTCTAAACTAAAACTAAAAACACTAATCTAAAACTAAAATAAATTAAACTGAAAATCTAAACTAAAAATCTAAAAAAAAAACTAAAAATTAAAAGAAAAAAACTAAAACTAAAAAATCTAAACTACTAAACTAACTAAAAACTAAACTTTTAAAAAAAACTAAAATTCTAAACTAAAAAAAAACACTAACCTAAAAACAAAACTAAATTAAACTGAAAATCTAACTAAAACTCTAAAATAAAACTAAAAAATTTTTAAACTAAAAAACTAAAAAAAAAAATCTAAAAACTAAACTAAACTGAAAAAAAAAATAACTGCTAAATTAAAAAAAACTCTAAAAAAAACTCTTTAGAAAAAACTCTAGCTAAACTAAAAACTCTAAACTAAAAAAAAAAAAACTAAAAACTAAACTAAAAAAAAAGGTAATAAAAAAAACTTAGAATAAACTAAAAAAATCTAAACTAAAACTCTAAAATAAAATCAAACAATAAGCTAAAAACTAAACTAAAATCTAAACTAAAAAAAACAAAAACTAAACTAAACTGTTAAATTAAAAAAACTCTAAACTAAAACTCTTTAGAAAAACTCTAGCTAAACTAAAAAAAAAAATAACTAAAAAAAACTAAAAAATAAAGGTAACTAAAATAAAAAAAAACTAAAAATAAAAAAAACATAAAAAAACTTAACTAAAAATAAAAACTAAAAACTCTAAAAAAAAAACTAAACATTAAACTAAAAAAAAACTAAAAACTATAAACTAAACTAAAACTACTAATTAAAACTAAAAAAACTAAAAAAAACTAAACACTAAAAAACTAAAAAAAAGAAAAAAAAAATAAATTAAACTGAAACAAAACTCTAAAAAACTAAACTCTAAAATAAAACTAAACTAAACTAAACTAAAAAACTAAACTAAAAAAAATAAAAAAACTAAAAAAACACTACTAAAAAAAAAAACTAAACAAAAATCTAAAACTAAAAAAAACTAAACATTAAACTGAAAAACCCATCTAAAAAAAAAAACTAAAATAAAACTAAAACTTTAAAACTAAAAACTAAACTAAAAAAAACTAAAACTAAACTGAAAAAACTAAACTAAATGCTAAAAAAACTTAAAAAAACTAAAACTCTTTAGTAAAACTAAAAATAAACTAAAACTAACTAATATAAAAAAACTAACTAAAAAACTAAAAAAAAAAAAAATAAAGGTAAAAAAAACTAAAATAAAAACTTAAAATAAAAATCTAAAAAAAATAAAAAAAAAAAAAAACAAAAAAAACTAAAAAAATAAACTAAAAAAAACTAAACTAAACTAAAAAAAACTAAAACTAAACTAAAACTAAAACTAAACTAAAAAAAAAAACTCTAACTAAAAACTCTTTAGAAAAAAAACTCTAAAAAACTAAAAACTTTAAAACTAAAAAACTAAACTAAAACTAAACTAAAACTAAACTAAAATAAAAAAAAACAAAACTAACTTAAAATAAAAAAAAAAAAAACTAAAACTAAAAACTAAAATCAAAAATAAAATAAAAAAAACTAAAAAAAAAAAAAACTAAACTAAAAACTAAACTAAAACTAAACTAAACTAAAAAAAAAAACTCTAACTAAAAACTCTAAAGTAAAAAAAAAAAGCTAAACTAAAACTAAAAACTCTAAAACTAAAAAAAACTAAACAAAAAATAAAGGTAATAAAAAACTTAAAATAAACTAAAAAAAACTCTAAAAAAAAAAAAACAAAAGCTAAACTAAACTAAAATCTAAAACTAAAACTAAAAAAAAAAAAAAAATTAAAAAACTAAACTCTAAAAACTAAACTAAAACTAAACTGCTAAAAAAAAAAAAACTAAAAAAACTAAAACTAAAATAAATTAAACTGAAAAATCTAAAACTAAAAAACTCTAAAGTAACTAAAAAACTAAACTAAAAAAAACACTAATCTAAAACTAAAACTAAAATTAAAAAACTAAAACTGAAAAAAAACTCTAAAAGAAAAACTAAACATCTAAACTAAAAAACTAAACTAAAACTCTAATCTAAAACAAAAAAAACTAACTAAAACTAAAAACTACTAAACTAACTAAAATTAATAAAACAAAACTAAAAAACTAAAAACTACTAAATCTAAAAAACTAAAATCTAAACTAAAATAAATTAAACTGAAAATCTAACTAAAACTCTAAAAGAAAACTAAACATTAAACTAAAACTAAACCAAACTAAAACTAAACTAAACTGTTAAATTAAAACTCTAACTAAAACTCTTTAGTAAAACTCTAGCTAAACTAAAACTATAATCTAAAACTAACTAGAATTAAACTAAAAAAAATGTAATAAATAAACTTAAAATAAACTAAAACTCTAAAATAAAACTAAACATTAAACTAAAAAACTAAAAATATAAAACTAAACTAAACTAATTCTAAACTAAAAAACTAAACACTAATCTAAAACTAAAATAAATTAAACTGAAAATCTAACTAAAACTCTAAAAGAAAACTAAACATTAAATCTAAACTAAACCAAACTAAAACTAAAAACTAAAACTGTTAAATTAAAACTCTAACTAAAACTCTTTAGTAAACCTCTAGCTAAACTAAAACAATAATCTAAAACTAACTAAAACTAAACTAAAAATAAATGTAATAAAGATAAACTTAAAAAAATAAACTAAAACTCTAAAATAAAACTAAACATTAAACTAAAACTAAACTAAAAATAAACTAAAACTAAAAAAACTAAACTAAACTAAACTAAACTGCTAAATTAAAAAACTAAACTACTAAACTAACTAAAATCTAAAACTACTAAAGTAACTAAAACTAAACTAAAACTAAACACTAATCTAAAACTAAACTAAAATTAAACTAAAATTGAACTAAAACTCTAAAAACAAAACTAAACATTAAACTAAAACTAAACTAAAACTCTAATCTAAAACTAAAACTAACTAAACTAAAACTAAACTACTAAACTAACTAAAATTCTAAACTAAAAAAACTAAACACTAATCTAAAACTAACATAAATTAAACTGAAAATCTAACTAAAACTCTAAAAGAAAACTAAACATTAAACTAAAACTAAACTAAAAATCTAAACTACTAAACTAACTAAAATCTAAACTTTTAAACTAACTAGAATTCTAAACTAAAACTGAACACTAACCTAAAACAAAACTAAATTAAACTGAAAATCTAACTAAAACTCTAAAATAAAAACTAAACTTTAAACTAAAAATAAATTAAAAATCTAAACTAAAAACTAAACTAAAACTGGACTAGACTGCTAAATTAAAACTCTAACTAAAACTCTTTAGTAAAACTCTAGCTAAACTAAAACTCTAATCTAAAACTAACTAAAACTAAACTAAAAATAAAAGGTAATAAATAAACTTAAAATAAACTAAAACTCTAAAATAAAACTAAACATTATACTAAAACTAAACTAAAATCTAAACTAAACTAAACTAAAAATACTAAACTAAAACTGCTAAATTAAAACTCTAACTAAAACTCTTTAGTAAAACTCTAGCTAAACTAAAACTCTAAACTAAAACTAAACTAACTAAAAAATACTAAACTAAAAATAAAGGTAATAAATAAACTTAAAATAAACTAAAAATCTAAACTAAAACTCTAAAATAAAATTAAACATTAAACTAAAGCTAAACTAAAAAATCTAAACTAAACCAAACTAAAACTAAACTAAACTGCTAAATTAAAACTCTAACTAAAACTCTTTAGTAAAACTCTAGCTAAACTAAAACTCTGAATCTAAAGCTAAACTAACTAAAACTAAAATAAAGGTAATAAATAAACTTAAAATAAACTAAAAATCTAAACTAAATAACTAATAAAATAATAAACTAAAAATCTAAACTAACCCAACCTGCAATCCTCTTTTTCTAATATTTCCGCCCCCTGATTGACTTAGAAGGAGATGTAACCGACTCGCTGATTGGCTGAGAAGGAAACACGTGATCTAACGGTTTCCTATTTCTGGAAACTCATAACATTCTTCCTAGCATAAAACAACAAATACTATTTCTGGATCATAACATTTGCCTCGAGCTTACAACAACAAATACTATTTCTGGATCATAACATTCTTCCCTAGCATACAACAACAAATACTCTTTCCTAGATCATAACATTCTCCCCTAGCATACAACAACAAATACTCTTTCCTAGATCATAACATTCTCCCCTAGCGGGCACTTGGCCAAAAACAACAAATACTCTTTCCTGACATCATAACATTCTTCCCTAGCCGGCACTTGGCCAAAACACCCCTGGAGAAAGAGGTCATTGACCCCATTAACCACGTGTTCTCTCTAGGGACTCTATGCCCATATTTGGTGCCCAGTGGGGCTGGTACCCCTTCTCTCTACTTATATTTATTACTAATAAAAACGTTCGTAAATAAAATTAAACAAGTTTCGTGAAAGTCATTTAACCAAATAAAAGTAAAATTAATCAGCAAATTTTGTTTTAATTATTCATGTCAAAATCTGCATTAATTCAAAAACGTTCAAAAATTAAATTTAAAAAAAAACAATTTTTTTTAACTGAAAGTAAGGAACGACGTTAAAAACTTAAAACAAACAGAAATTATTCCGTATATGAAAGGGGCTGTCCCCTCCTCAACACCTCGCTCTTTACGCCACAGTTTGACTTTCTCACAACTACATTTTTTTAAAACAATAAAAACTTTAGCGTAAAGAGCGAGGCGTTGAGGAGGGGACAGCCCCTTTCATATACGGAATAATTTCTGTTTGTTTTAAGTTTTAACGTCGTTCCTTACTTTCAGTTAAAAAAACTTTTTTTTTTAATCTCAGTTAAAGATAGTATGGAGGGCCACAATTAATGGTAAGGAAGAAATAAAAGAGACACAGGCAAACCCATTTTGAAAATACGCTAAATCGTAATAAAGCTACAAAAAAAGATATAGGAAAGAATTAAAAAAAATTGTGACGCTTGGAAGTGAAGGAAGGTTTATTTTGTGAGGAAGAATTAGTGACAAGGCTAAGAGGATTAAAAACGATTAAGCCCCGGGTGCTAATAGTGTGGTAAATGAATTTTTAAAATTTGGTGGTTGTGAAGTTAGAGATAGATTGTTGAAGATTATGAATATGATTTATGAAAAAGGGAAAATACTTTGCGATTTTAGGAAAACTTTAATTAGTCTCCTATGTAAGGGGCGAGCGGGAGGCTAGTGGCTGTCCAATCTTTTTGGTCACTTAAAAAGGGCACTATAACTTTTAATTTTCCTTCAAATGAGCCCTTTCTGATATTCTAACTAGAACTATGGTTCAATGCAATCACCCCTGGGAAGAAAGAGAGAAAAATCTTTCTTTTGGCAAAGAATACAAAATTCCACATTTTTGGAGATGAGAGCTTGAAACTTGTAGAACAGGGTTCTCAGATACACTGAATTTGATGATGGTGATTTTCGTTCAGTTCCCTTGACTTTTAAGGGGTGTTTCCGCCCTTTTCAGAAGATCAAACAAATTTTCTCAGGCAAGTAGTGTTTGACTGGTAATACTAAAACTTAGTCAATCTTACATATTTGAAATCAGCATAACACGGCAAATTCCTTTGATATATATATATATATATATACTATTATATATATATATATATATATATAATATATATATATATATATATATATATATATACTATATATATATATATATATATATATATATATATATATATATATTATATATATATATATATATATATTATATATATATATATATATATATATATATATATATATATATATATATATATATATATATATATATATATATATATATATATATATATATATATATATATATATATATATATATTAATTTAAAAATTCTGTTTTTTAGAGTTTTGGTCACTATTGAGCCGTGTCGCTCCTTACTTACAGTTCGTTACCGCGAAACTGTTTGAGAAGTTCAGGTTGACTTTTCTCTCTTAATTTTTTAGATGCCAAAAAACAATATTTTACTAGCTTTGCACCTGGCTACATCTTCCAGATCTTCAGGAATATTATCCATGACCTCTACTTCAGTGGCGAAATCTAAGGGGGCGAGGGCTCCCCCTTTAGTGTAGTCTAAAGTAGTGTAATTTACTTAATTAACCCAAGTTTGTGTTAATTAAACTTGCTCCTAACGCAAGTTTATTGGATCAGCCTATTCTGCGCCCCCCCCCCCCCCCTAAATTTTTTTATCAACCTATTTTGCGCCCCCCTAAAAAATCCTGGATCTGCTCCTGTTCCAATTCACACCTCTTTAATTCATATTTTAATGCTTTCTCCACTTTGCTTACATTCCTTTTGTTTTCATATTATCTATCATTCAAATCTTCTGTGCAAGCCTCTACTCCTCTTTACTACACTTAAAGCATTTTCACTAATATTCCTAGCTACGCTTTTAGCTCACCTCACTAAGACATCACATCATCTATTCACAAACTGCATTCCTAAAAAAACTATTTCATTCATCATCTGCATCAGCAAATTTTAGACTCTCTAAACTGTTCATTGGATCAAATTCACTGGACCTGTTTTTTTTGTAATACATAATCTATGATTTACTTCCGTTAAGTGCCAGAGTCCGAAAAAAACACACACACAAAACCAGATGAATTATTGAAAAATGTAAGAAAATACAGGGAAACGCTTTCTTTATTACATCCTCCCAACCCAACCGCTTATGACCAGCTGGTCGGTTAAGCTAACAAAAATTAGTGAAATACGAAAACAAGTAAGAGTCAAGGATAGTCACTTGAGTTTTCTTCCAAGGTGGATAAATTGGGAGGAAAAAATCTTTCCAGTGGAGAGGTGTCTAAGCTTTAAATAAAGTTTTTTGTCGAATAGCGTCAAATACCTCCGAATGTTACTGACTTTGCATTTTTCATACTTTCCGGGCGCGGGGGAAATTTGAAGCCCCCCTTTTTCGGTAGCACTGAAATGAGTTGAGTTAAAAAGAACGTGAACTACTAATTTTAGTCTTCCAATTAATCGGGAAAAATGTTCAGAATACTTTCGTGCGCTTATATTTTGGAGCACAGAGAATAAGTTTAAATATATACCATAAAATATATACACAAAGTTATTAAACTTTACTTTAGATCAACTAAATTACATGTCAAAATGTAGTTTCGAATGATATTTAAAAGTACTTATGGGTCTGAAACACCATCCCCCCCCCCAACTTCTTTTAATGTCAAATAAAGATAGACTAGGGATAGTTTTTGGATAACAAATGATAGCTAGGCTCGTATGTAGAAGAGGAGGCGTTGTTAAGGGGTTCCCCAAAAACTAGCAATTTTACTATTCCTTATTCAATTTTTAACACTTTTAGTTACGCCACTAACATGGTCAAGTTCGATAGTCAAGCTCTTGGATAACAGAAAACTTCTGTTTTAGGCTTAAAACCTTTTATTCGCCACCTAGTCGGAAGACCAAGAAGTACTTATTCAGGATTAAACTCAGTTTTGTATTGACTCGGGAACTAACTCATTGTTCCACCAAGTCAGAAGATAGCTCGCATTTCTACCTCATCAAGATATTTTGTACTGTTTCTTTGGACTTGTCTTTTTTTTACTCGAGTCAGGACCTAGCTCTTTATTCATCGAGTCAGTCCGCAGCTTGGGCTACGGATTGATCTTTTGTTTAAAATATGACGAAGTTAGTTTCTTGGGGCGCAAGTATTGTATTGAACTTTTGTGCATGTTTTTTTTTTTTTTTTTTTTTTTTTTTTTTTTTTTTTTTTTTTTTTTTTTTTTTTTTTTACAAGGGTCTAAAACTAAAAATCAAATTGGCACTGCCAGTCTTCTAACCCTCAAAAAAGCTTTAGCGTCGTTTGTACTTTATTGAAAACTTGATCGATTGCATAAGTTGATTGTTTTGTTCAATAATTCTATTTTCTATATATTTGAAAGAATGTTTATAAAAGAAACAATACAGTGACCAAAAGATTATATTAAAAATTAGGAAAACCAAATTAAGTCTTTTATCAAGGCGGGACTTGCTTACTTTACTACCTCATTTTTGTACTGGCCACAGATCTCTGAGATTCAAGACTTGGATCCTTTTTCCAAAGCGGCAAGACATTTTTTCAGGTTCTACTTCACCGATAGGTAAGGACTTATAAGATTTTTGCATTTAGTTAGGAGCTAGCTCATTTTTGCACTGTTAAGAGATAATGCAAAAATGGACCCGTTTTGTATCTGCAGAAGGACTCTTTTTGTGTGTCGAGTCCGTTTGCAGACCAGACATTTATTTCCACTTGCAGCGTCCAATGTGCGCAAGATTCTGATCTGAAGGTATAAAACGCCTACCTTTCTGCCTAAAGGCTGGTCGTTGGGGAGAGGGATCACGAAGTATGTTTGTATCTACAAAAATTACTGTTTAAATCCTTGTAAAACTGCTGTTTTAACCAAGTTTGATTTTTCAACATTATTGCATTTATGCAGAGTGGGACAATTGTATAACTACGAGTCCTTACTATCGGGATATAATGTCCTCTTAGAGCCACATTTTTTTGCCTTTCAATCATTCTGATTCGAACGGCCAATGCTCTTCGAGGGTGCAGAAGTTCAAGCAGTTCCAGGGGGCAACAAAGGTAACAGAGTGGGGATGGTTGCGCTGACATTGGTCCTTAAAAAGGTACTAGAACTTTAAATTTCCTTTGAACTAGCCCCTCCTAAATTTTTAAGACCTTTTTTTATATGAAGTGGCTAGCGAAAAAAAAAAAAAACACTCATGGGTAACACAGCTCTCTTTGTTTAAAATACATATGATTTTATTAATAATATTATGGGTATGAACCATCAAGGACCGCAAGCACCAATGACCCTAACAGTCAAGGACTTAAACCTCCAAGGGATCCCTCTCCCCAACCACAAAAGAACCCCCCCCCACTCCAACTTATTGAGGTCACCCTTAAAATACATCTGATTTTCTAATAACATTTTAATTTTAATAAAGGTGGGCTTTAGTTTCAAGAAATACGAACATCCACGTTTAAAATATATGTGATTTTATTAATAAAGTGGGTTTTGATTTCCAGAAATATTTTATTAATAATATTTGGTTATTTTTTTAATAAGGTTTGGGCTTTAGTTTTCAGAAATAACTTTACTTCTCGACTGTGTTCTGTATAATACACAAGCACCAGTTGAGCAGTGTTGTCATTATAAAATATGCTTTAGCATTCTAGTATACTAAAAAGTTGATACTAATAGAGATGTAGACGCCAAGAAATGAATTTTAATAAAGAAATTCAGAACAATCCTTAGAAATCAACTAGCGAGATGATTATGGGTATGAACCATCAAGGAATGCAAGCACCAATGACCCTAACCATCAAGGACCTCAACCTCCAAGGGAACCCTCTCCTCAACTACCAACGGGTCCCGCCCTCTAACTTATTGAGGTCACCCTTAAAATACTTCTGATTTTATTAATATCATTTGATTTTTAATAAATTTGAGTTTTTAGTTTCAATAAAAACGAACATCCACATCTAAAATATATATGATTTTGTTAATAAATTTGGGTTTTAATTTTTAGAAATATGCACATCCAAGTTTAAAATAGATGTGATTTTATTAATAATATTTGATTATTTTTTTTGATAAGGTTTGGGTTTTAGTTTTTGGAAATAAGAACAATTACGTTTAAAATACATATAATTTTATTCATAATACATGATTTATATTAAAGTTGGGTTTTAGTTTTCAGAAATATGAACATTCCCGTTTAAAATACATCTGATTTTATTAATGATATTTGATTTTTCCAATAAAACTCGGGTTTTAGTTTCAAGAAATACGAACATCCACGTTTAAAATATATGTGAGGGTATTAATAAAGTTGGGCTTTAATTTTCAGAAATACGAACATCCCCGTTCAAAATACATCTGATTTTATTAATAATATTTGATTGTTCTAATAAATTCGGGTTTTAGTTTCAAGAAATACGAACATCCAAGTTTAAAATATATGTGATGTTATTAATAAAGTTTGGTTTTAATTTTCAGAAATACGAGCATCCACGTTTAAAATTCATGCAATTTTATTAGTAATATTTGATTAATTTTTAATAAGGTTTGGGTTTAATTTTAGGTTTTCGGAAATATGAACAACCACGTCTAAAATACATCTGATTTCATTAATAATATTTGATTTTTTAATAAAGTTGCATTTTAGTTTTCAGAAATAAGAGCACCACGTTTAAAATACATATGATTTTATTATTAATATTTGATTTTTTTTAAAATTGGGTTTTAGTTTTCCGAAATATGAACATCCCCGTTTAAAATACATCTTATTTTATTAATAATATATGATATTTTAATAAAGTTGGGTTTTAGTTTTCAGAAATAAGAACATCCACGTTTAAGAAACATATAATTCCATTAATAATATTTGATATTTTAATAAAAATGGGTTTTAGTTTTCGGAAATAAGAACAACCACGTTTAAAATGCACGTGATTTTATTAATAATACATGATTTTCTATTTAAGGTGGGTTTTAGTTTTCAGAAATATGAACATCCCCGTTTAAAATACATCTGATTTTATTACTAATATTTGTTTTTCTAATAAAGTTGGGTTTTAGTTTTCAGGAATATGATCATCCACATTTAAAATATATGTGATTTTATTAATAAAGTTTGGTTTTAATTTTAAGAAATATGAAATCCAAGTTTAAAATACATGTTATTTTATTAATAATATTTGATTATATTTTTAATAAGGATTGGGTTTTAGTTTTTCGGATAGAAGAACAACCACGTTTAAAATACGCGTGATTGTATTAATAATGAATGATTTTTTTTTAAGTTGGGTTTTAGATTTCAGAAATTAAATTCCTAAATATGAACGTCCAAGTTTGAAATACATGTGATTTTATTAATAATATTTGATTTTTTTAAAATAAAGTTGAGTGTTAGTTTTCGGAAATAATAAAAAAAACCACGTTTAAAATACACGTGATTTATTAATAATACGTGGTTTTTTTTTTTATTAAATTTAGGTTTTAGCTTTCAGAAATATCAACATCCCCGTTTAAAATACATCTTATTTTATTAATAATATTTTATTTTTCTAATAAAGTTAGGTTTTAGTTTTCAGAAATAAAAACATCCACGTTTAAAATTTCTTATTTCCCAAAACTAAAACAATATCAAATATTATTAATAAAATCATATGTATTTTAAACGTGGATGTTCTTATTTCTGAAAACTGAAACCCAACTTTATTAGAAAAATCAAATATTATTAATAAAATCAGATGTGTTTTAAACGGGGATGTTTCATATTTCTGAAAACTAAAACCCAACTTTAATAAAAAAATGTATTATTAATAAAATCACGTGTATTTTAAACGTGGTTGTTCTTAATTCCAAAAACTAAAACCCAACTTTATTAAAATATCCAATGTTGTTAATAAAATCACATATATTTTAAACGTTGCTGTTCTTATTTCCGAAACCTAAAACCCAACTTTATTAAAATATTAAATATTATTAATAAAATCATATGTATTTTAAACGTGGATATTCTTATTTCCGAAAACTAAAACCCAACTTTATTAAAATATCCAATGTTATTAATAAAATCACATATATTTTAAACGTTGCTGTTCTAATTTCCGAAAACCAAAAAACCCACTTTCTTAAAATATCAAATATTATTAATAAAATCAAATGTATTTTAAACGGGGATGTTAATATTTCTGAAAACTAAAACCCAACTTTATTAGAAAAATCAAATATTATTAATAAAATCAGATGTAGTTCAAACGGGGATGTTCATATTTCTGAAAACTAAAACCCAATTTTAATAAACAATCAAATATTATTAATAAAATCATATGTATTTTAAACGTGGTGCTCTAATTTTTGAAAACTAAAACCCTAATTTACTAAAAAATTAAGTATTATGAATAAACCCGATGTATTTTAAACGTGGATGTTCGTATTTCTTGAAACTAAAAGTCATTTTTATTAAAAAATCAAATATTATTAATGCAATCAGATGTATTTTAAACGTGGATGTTCGTATTTCTTGAAACTAAAATCTAACTTTATTAGAAAAATAAAAACTTTATTAATGAAATCGTATGTATTTTAAAAGGGGATGTTCATATTTTTGAAAACTAAAACCCAACTTTATTAGAAAAATCAAATATTAGTAATAGAAACAGATGTATTTTTTAAATGGGGCGATGCTCATATTTCTGAAAAAACTAAAAACCCAAATTTAATAAAAATCAAATATTAATAGTAAAATCATCTGTATTTCAAACGTGGTACTCATATTTCTGAAAACTAAAAAATCGCAAACCTTATTTAACAAAAATCAAAAAAATATTATTATTATTAAAACGAATGTATTTTAAACTTGGATGTTCATATTTCTAGAAATTAAAACCCAAATTTATCAATAAAATAACATATATTTTTTTAAACGTGGGTGTTCGTATTTCTTGAAACTAAAAACCCAACTGTATTAAAAATAAATTATTATTAATAAAATCCGATGTATTTTAAGGGTGACCTCAATAAGTTGGACGGGGACCCCTTGGTGGTTAGGGAGAGGGTCCCTTGGAGTTTGGGGTCCTTGATGGTTAGGGTCATTGGTGCTTGCTGTCCTTGATGGTTCAAACCCATAATCATCTCGCTAGTTGATTTCTAAGGATTGTTCTAAATTTGTTTATTAAATTTCATTTCTTGGAATCTACATCTGTATTAGTATCAACTTTTTAGTATACTAGAATGCTAAAGCATATTTTATAATGACAAACACTGCTCAAATGGTACTTGTGTATTATACAGGACATAGTTGAAAAGTAAAGTTATATCGCCCACATCCCATATTGTGTACTTGTCTATTGTAACGACCACAGCTGAGAAGTAAAGCTATGTCTTTTCTTGGTGCCTATGGCTCTATTATTTTCAATTTTTTAGCGTTAACTCACAAAACATCTTCTTGACATCGCTACCGTTTCCATAGATTGATACCAGTGATGTTATCCTAGCATTTATGTCAAGTTTCCTAAGACTTACCATTCTCTCAGACTTACTTAACTGGTACGCGCTTTAACTCTTTTATCCCTTTTATACGATTCAATTAAAAATATGAATAATATCTAGCTCTGTTTCACCCCTATGAAAATGAAATAACTTTTTATCATTATCAGATACCACTAATAATGCAATCGATTCTTGGCGAGATGCAAAAAAATGTACCCAATACCTAAGACTTATCATCCTCTCAGACCTACCTTAACTGGTACGCACTTTTAACTCTTTTATCCCCTTCATACAATCCAATTAAAAATAGAATACTATTGAGCTTTGTTCCACCCCTATGAAAGTTCTACTTGAAGAATATTCGATTATCTACATATCTGGTATTTATCTGCTATGTGATTTTATTAATAATATTTGATTATTTTTTAACAAGGTTCGGGTTTTAGTTTTTGGAAATAGGAAACAACCATGTTTAAAATACACATGATTTTATTAATAATATCATGGGTATGAACCATCCAGGACCGGAAGCACCAATGACCCTAACCATCAGGGACCTCAACCTCCAAAGGGACCACTCTCCCCAACCCAAGGGGTCCCCCTCCACTTTATTGAGGTCACCCTTAAAATACATCTTATTTTATTAATAGCATTTGATTTTTAATAAAGTTGGGTTTTAGTTTCAAGAAATACGAGCATCAACGTTTAAAATATACGTGATTTTATTAATAAAGTTGGGTTTTAATTTTCAGAAATACGACCATCCAAGTTTGAAATACATGTGATTTTATTAATAATATTTGATTATTTTACTAATAATAAGGTTTGGGTTTTAGTTTCCGGAAATAACTTTACTTCTCGACTGTGTTCTGTATAATACACAAGTACCATTTGAGCAGTGCTGTCATTAAAAATATGCTTTAGCATTCTAGTATACTAAAAAGTTGAAACTAATAAAGATTTAGATGCCACAAATGAATTTTAATAAAAGAAATTCAGAACAATCCTTAGAAATCAACTAGCGAGACGATTATGGGTATGAACCATCAAGGACAGCAAGCACCAATGACCCTAACCATCAAGGACCCCAAACTCTAAGGGACTCCTCTCCCTAACCACAAGGGGTCCCCCATCCAGCTTATTGAGGTCATCCTTAAAATAGATCGGATTTTATTAATAACAATTTATTTTAATAAAAAGTTGGGTTTTTAGTTTCAAGAAATACGAACATCCACGTTTTCAAATATATGTGATTTTATTGATAAATTTGGTTTTCATTTCTTAGAAATATGAAATTCCAAGTTTAAAGTGCATATGATTTACTATTAATATTTGATTTTTATTAAAGTTGGGTTTTAGTTTTCAGAAATATGAGCATCCCCATTTAAAATACATTTGTTTTTATTACTAATATTTGATTTTTCAAATATTAGTTGGGGTTTAGTTTTCAAATATATGAACATCCCTTTTTAAAATACATAAAATTTTATTAATAATGTTTTTATTTGTCTAATAAAGTTGGGTTTTAGTTTCAAGAAGTATGAACATCCACGTTTAAAATGCATCTGATTGCATTAATAATATTTGATTTTTTAATAAAAATGGGTTTTAGTTTCAATAAATACGAACATCCACGTTTAAAATACATCGGGTTTATTAATAATACTTAATTTTTTAGTAAAGTTGGGTTTTAGTTTCAGAAATAAGAGCACCACGTTTAAATAAAATACATATGATTTTATTAATAATATTTGATTGTTTATTAAGATTGGGCTTTAGTTTTCAGAAATATGAACATCCCCGTTTGAACTGCATCTGATTTTATTAATAATATTTGATTTTTCTAATAAAGTTGGGTTTTAGTTTTTCAGAAATATGAACATCCCCCGTTTAAAATACATTTGATTTTATTAATAATTTTTGATATTTTAATAAAGTTGGGTTTCAGTTTTCGGAAATAAGAACACCAACGTTTAAAATCTATGTGATTTTATTAATAACATTGGATATTTTAATAAAGTTGGATTTTATTTTTCGGAAATAAGAATATCCACGTTTAAATTACTTATGATTTTATTAATAATATTTGATATTTTAATAAAGTTCGGGTTAAGTTTTCGGAAATAAGAACAGCCACGTTTAAAATACACGTGATTTTATTAATAATACATCATTCTTTTTTATTAAAGTTGGGTTTTAGTTTTAAGAAATACGAACATCCCCGTTTAAAATACATCTGATTTAAATAATAATATTTGAATTTTCTAATATAGTTGGGCTTTAGTTTTCAGAAATAAGAACGCCCATGTTTAATATACATATGATTTTATTAATAATATTTGATATTGTTTTAGTTTGGGAAATAAGAAAATTTTAAACGTGGATGTTCTTATTTCTGAAAAGTAAAACCTAACTTTAGTAGAAAAATCAAATATTATTAATAAAATGAGATGTATTTTAAACGGGGATGTTGATATTTCTGAAAACTAAAACCTAACTTTAATAAGAAAATCATGTATTATTAATAAAATCTCGTGTATTTTGAACGTGGTTGTTCTTATCTCCGAAAAACTAAAACCCAAACCTTATTTTAAAAAAATCAAATATTATCAATAAAATCACATGTATTTCAAACTTGGATGTTCATATTTAAGAAAATTAATTTCTGAAATCTAAAACCCAACTTTAAAAAACAAATCATTCATTATTAATACAATCACGTGTATTTTAAACGTGGTTGTTCTTATTTCCAAAAAACTAAAACACAATCCTTGGGTTTTAAAAAAATAATCGAATATTATTAATAAAATCACTTGTATTTTAAGCTTAGATGTTCATATTTCTGAAAATTAAAAACCAACTTTATTAATAAAATCACATATACTGATCATATTCCTGAAAACTAAAACCCAACTTTATTAAAAAAAATCAAGTATTATTAATAAAATCACATGTATTTTTAACGTGGGTGTTTTTTTATTTATGAAAACTAAAACCCAACTTTATTAAAAAAAAATAAAAGTATTATTAATAATTACATATATTTTAAACGTGGGTGTTCTTATTTCTTAAAACTAAAACCCAACTTTATTAAAATTTCAAATATTATTAATAAAATCATATGTGTTTTAAACGTGGATGTTCATATTTCTGAAAACTAAAACCCAACTTTATTAGAAAAATCAAATATTAGTAATAAAAATTAGATGTATTTTAAACGGGGATGTTCATATTTCTGAAAACTAAACCCACCTTAAATAGAAAATCATGTATTATTAATAAAATCCCGTGTATTTTAAACGTGGTTGTTCTTATTTCCGAAAAACTAAAACCCATTTTTATTAAAATATCAAATATTATTATTAGAATCATATGTTTTTAAACGTGGATGTTCTTATTTCTGAAAACTAAAACCCAACTTCATTAAAATATCAAATATTATTAATAAAATAAGATGTATTTTCAACGGGGATGTTCATATTTCTGAAAACTGAAACCCAAGTTTATTAGAAAAATTAAATAATATTAATAAAATCAGATTATTTTAAACGTGGATGTTCATATTTCGGAAAACTAAAACCCAACTTTAATAAGAAAATCAAATATTATTAATAAAATCATATGTATTTTAAACGTGGTGCTCTTATTTCTGAAAACTAAAATCCAACTCTATTAAAAAATCAAGTATTATTAATAAAACCCGATGTATTTTAAACGTGTATGTTCGTATTTCTTGAAACCAAAATCCAACTTTATTAAAAAATCAAATATTATTAATAAAATCAGATGTATTTTAGACGTGGTTGTTCTTATTTCCGAAAATTAAACCCGAACCTTGTTAAAAAGTAATCAAATATTACTAATAAAATCGCATGAATTTAAACGTGGATGATCGTATTTCTGAAAATTAAAACCAAACTTTATTAATAACATCATATATATTTTAAACTTGGATGTTCATATTTCTTATAACTAAAACCCGACTTTATTAGAAAAATCAAATATTATTAATAAAATTAGATGTATTTTTGAACGGGGATGTTCGTACTTCTGAAAATTAAAGCCCAACTTTGTTAATAACATCACATATATTTTAAACGTGGATGTTCGTATTTCTTGAAACTAAAACCCGACTTTATTGGAAAAAATCAAATATCATTAATAAAATCAGATGTATTTTAAACGGGGATGTTCATATTTCTGAAAACTAAAACCGAACTTTAATATAAATCAGGTATTGTGAATAAAATCATATGTATTTTAAACGTAATTGTTCTTATTTCCAAAAACTAAATCCCAAACCTTATCAAAAAAATTAATCACATATTATTAATAAAATCACATGTATTTGAACTTGGATGTGCATATTTCTAAAAATTAAAAACCAAAATTTACCAACAAAATCATATATATTTTAAAGGTGGATGTTCTTATTTCTTGAAACTAAAAACTCAACTTTATCAAATGTCAAATGATATTAAAAATCAGAAGTATTTTAAGGGTAACCTCAATAAGTTAGAGGGTGGGACCCGTTGTAAGTTGGGGAGAGGGTTCCCTTGGAGGTTGAGGTCCTTGATATTTAGGGTCATTGGTGCTTGCAGTCCTTGATGGTTCATACCCATAATCATCTCGCTAGTTGATTTCTCTAAGGATTGTTATGAATATTTTTATTAAAATTCATTTCTTGGCATCTACATCTTTATTAGTATCAACTTTTTAATATACAAGAATGCTAAAGCATATATTTATAATGACAAGACTGCTCAACTGGTACTTGTGTATTATACAGAACACAGTCGTAGAGAAGTAAATTTATTTCTGAAAACTAAAACCCAAACCTTGTTAAAAAAAAAATAACCAAATATTATTAATAAAATCAAGTGTATTTTAAACTTGGATGTTTGTATTTCTGGAAATTAAAACCCAACTTTATAATAAAATCACATATATTTTAAACGTGGATGTTCGTATTTCTTGAAACTAAAACCCATCTTTATTAAAATTAAAATGTTATTAAAAAATCAGATGTATTTTTAAGGGTGACCTAAATAAGTTGGAGTGGGGGGGCCTTTGGTGGTTGGGGTGAGGGATCCCTTGGAGGTTGATGTCCTTGACTGTTAGGGTCATTGGTTCTTGCGGTCCCTTGATGGTTCATACCCATAATATTATTAATAAAATTATTCATATTTTAAACGTGGTTGTTCTTATTTCCAAAAACTAAAACCCAAACATTATTAAAAAAAATAATCAAACATTATTAATAAAATCACATGTATTTTAAACTTGGATGTTCATATTTCTGAAAAATAAAACCCAAATTTTATTAAAAATCAAATATTATTAATAAAATCAGATGTATGTTAGGGGTGACCTCAATAAGTTGGAGGAAGCTCCTTGGTGGTTTGGGAGAGGGTCCCTTGAAGGTTGAGGTCCTTGATGGTTAGAGTCATTGGTGCTTGCGGTCCATGATGGTTCATACCCATAATCATCTCGCTAGTTGATTTCTAAGGATTGTTCTGAATTTCTTTATTAAAATTCATTTCTTGGCATCTGCATCTTTATTAGTATAACTTTTTAGTATGCTAGAATGCTAAAGCAGATTTTAATAATGACAACACTGCTCAAATGGTACTTGTGTATTATACAGAACACAGTCGAGACGTAAAGTTATTTCCAAAAACTAACACCCAAACCTTATTTAAAAAATAATCAAATATTATTAATAAAATCACATGTATTTTAAACTTGGATGTTCGTATTTCTGAAAATTAAAACCCAAACTTTATTGATAAAATCACATATATTTTAAACTTGGATATTCGTATTTCTTGAAACTAAAACCCCAACTTTATTAAAAATAAAATGATATTAATAAAATCATATGTATTTTAGGGTGACCTCAATAAGTTGGATAGGGAGACCTCATAGTGGTTGGGGAGAGGAGTCTATTGGAGTTTGAGGTCCTTGATGGTTAGGGTCGTTGGTGCTTGTGGTCCTTGATGGTTCATACCCATAATTATCTCGTGAGTTGATTTCTAAGGATTGTTCTGAATTTCTTTATTAAAATTCATTTCTTGGCATCTACATATTTATTAGTATCAACTTTTTAGTTATACTAGAATGCCAAAGATTATTTTATTTTGACAACACTGCTCAAATGGTACTTGTGTATTATACAGAACACAGTCGAGAATTAAAGTTATTTCCGAAAAACTAAAACCCAAACCTTATTAAAAAAATGATCAAATATCATTAATAAAATAACAAGTATTTTAAACTTCATATTTCTGAAAATTAAAACCCAACTTTATTAACAAAATCACATATATTTTAAACGTGGATATTCGCATTTCTTGAAACTAAAACCCGACTTTATTAAAAATCAAATGTTATCAATAAAATCATATGTCTTTTAAGGGTGACCTCAATAAGTTGGAGGGGGGGCCTTTGTGGTTGGAGAGAGGGTTCCCTTTGAGGTTAAGGTCCTTGATTGTTAGGGTTATTGGTGCTTGCAGTCCTTGATGGTTCAGACCCATAATCATCTCACAATTTGATTTTTAAGGATTGTTCTGAATTTCCTTATTAAAATCATTTCTTGGCATCTATATCTTTATTAGTATCAACTTTTTTGTATACTAGAATGCTAAAGCATATTTTATAATGACAAACACAGCTCAAATGGTACTTGTGTATTATACAGAACATAGTTGAGAAATAAAGTTATATCGCCCACATTCCATATTGTGTACTTGTCTATTATAACGACCACAGCTGAGAAGTAAAGCTGTGTCTTTTCTTGGTGCCTACGGCTCTATAACTTTCAATTTTTTAGCGTTAAGTTACAAAATCTTCTTGACATCGCTACCGTTTCCATGGATTGATACCAGTGATGTTATCCTAGAATTTATGTCAAGTTTCCTAAGACTTACCATCCTGTTCAGACTTACCTTAACTGGTACGCGCTTTTAACTCTTTTATCCCTTTCATACGATTCAATTAAAAATATGAAATAATATCTAGCTCTGTTTCACCCCTATGAAAATGAAATAACTTTTTGTCATTATCAGATACCGCTAATAATGCAATCGATTCTTGGCGAGATGCAAAAATGTACCCAATACCTAATATTTATCATCCTCTCAGACCTACCTTAACTGGTACGCACTTTTTAACCTCTTTTTATATCCCCTTCACACAATCCAATTAAAAATATGAATACTATTGAGCTTTGTTCCACCCCTATGAAAGTTCTACTTGAAGAATATTCGATAATCTACTTATCTGGTATTTATCTGGTATGTGATTTTATTAATAGTATTTGATTATTTTTTTAACAAGGTTCGGGTTTTAGTTTTTGGAAATATGAACAACCATGTCTAAAATACACATGATTTTATTAATAATATTATAGGTATGAACCATCCAGGACCGGAAGCACCAATGACCCTAACCATCAGGGACCTCAACCTCCAAGGGACCCCTCTCCCAAACCCAAGGGGTCCCCCCTCCACTTTATTGAGGTCACCCTTAAAATACATCTTTACGTTGGGGATTTTATTAATAGTCAATAGCATTTGATTTTTTTAATAAAGTTGGGTTTTAGTTTCAAGAAATACGACATCCACGTTTTTAAAATATACGTGATTTTATTTATAAAGTTGGGTTTTAATTTTCAGAAAACTTCTCGTACTTGCATCCAAGTTTAAAATACATGTGATTTTATTAATAATATTGATTATTTTACTAATAATAAGGTTTGGGTTTTAGTTTCCGGAAATAACTTTACTTCTCGACTGTGTTCTGTATAATACACAAGTACCATTTAAGCAGTGCTGTCATTATAAAATATGCTTTAGCATTCTAGTATACTAAAAAGTTAAGATACTAATAAAGATGTAGATGCCAAGAAATGAATTATAATAAAAAAAATGAATTATAATAAAGATTTTTAGATGCCAACAAATGAATTTTAATAAAAAAAATTCAGAATAATCCTTAGAAATCAACTAGCAAGATGATTATGGGTATGAACCTTCAAGGACAGCAAGCACCAATGACCCTAACCATCAAGGACCCAAAAATCCAAGGGACCCCTCTCCCTAACCCACCGAGGGGTCCCCCCCTCCAACTTATTGAGGTCACCCTTAAAATACCATCGGATTTTTTATTAATAACAATTTATTTTTAATAAAGTTGGGTTTTTAGTTTGAAAGAAATACGAACATCTACGTTTTAAAATATATGTGATTTTATTGATAAATTTGGGTTTTAATTTCTAGAAATATGAACATCCAAGTTTAAAATACATATGATTTACTCTTAATATTTGATTTTTATTAAAGTTGGGTTTTAGTTTTTCAGAAATATGAGCAATCCATTTAAAATACATCTGTTTTTATTACTAATATTTTGATTTTTTCCAATAAAATTGGGTGGGTTAGTTTTTTTTAGAAAACAAATATATGAACATCCCCTTTTAAAATACATACGATTTTTAATGATTAATAATGTTTTTATTTGTCCAATAAAGTTGGGTTTTAGTTTCAAGAAATATGAACATCCACGTTTAAAAATACATCTGATTGCATTAATAATATTTGATTTTTTAATAAAATAACGATGGGTTTTAGTTTCAAGAAATACGAAACATCTACGTTTAAAAATACATCGGGTTTATCAATAAAACTTAATTTTTTTAGTAAAGTTGGGTTTTAGTTTTCAGAAAACTAAAAAGCACCTCGTTTAAAATACATATGATTTTATTAATAATATTTGATTGTTTATTAATAAAGTTGGGTTTTCGTATTTTTCAATCCCCGTTTAAACTACATCTGATTTTGTTAATAATATTTGATTTTTTCTAATAAAAAGTTGGGTTTTAGTTTTCAGAAATATGAACATCTACGTTTAAAATACATTTGATTTTATTAATAATTTTTGATATATTTTAATAAAGTTGGGTTTTAGTTTTCGGAAAATAAGAACATCAACGTTTTAAAATATATGTGATTTTATTAATAACATTGGATATTTTAATAAACTTGGGTTTTAGTGTTCGGAAAAATAAGAATATCCACGTTTAAAATACTTATTTGACCTTATTAAAAATAATATTTGATATTTTAATAAAGTTGGGGTTTTAGTTTTTGGAAAATTGTTTCTATAATAACAACAGCCACGTTTAAAATACACGTGATTTTTCTATTAATAATACATGATGTTTTATATTAAAGTTGGGTTTTAGTTTTTCAGAAATAAGAACATCCACATCGATTATACATATGATTTTATTAATGATATTTGATATTTTTTTAGTTTTGGGAAATAAGAAAATTTTTAAAACGTGGATGTTCTTATTTCTGAAAACTAAACCCTAACTTTATTAGAAAAATCAAATATTATTAATAAAATAAGATGTATTTTTAAACGGGGAAAAAAACTAAAACCTAACTTTAATAAGAAAATCATGTATTATTAATAAAATCACGTGTATTTTAAACGTGGTTGTTCTTGATTTATTTCCGAAAACAAAAACCCAAACCTTATTTTTTAAAAATCAAATATTATTAATAAAATCACATGTATTTCAAACTTGGACGTTCATATTTAAGAAAATTAGTTTCTGAAATCTAAAACCCAACTTTAAAAACAAACGCATTCATTATTATTAATACGAGATGCAAAAATGTACCCAATACCTAAGACTTATCATCCTCTCAGACTTACCTTAACTGGTACGCACTTTTAACTCTTTTATCCCCTTTATACAATCCAATAAAAATTTGAATATTATTGAGCTTTGTTTCACCCCTATGAAAGTTCTACTTCAAGAATATTCGTTAATCTACTTAATAAAAATGGGTACTCTAACAAAAAGAAAGGGAACATTTTCGATTTCGAAACAATTTAATTGTGCATGAGGCATAGTTAACAACAATAATATAATACACATATTCAATTACCGATATAACTTATTGTCCTCGATATGCTTCACTATTGCATTTAAAGCACTTTGCAGTCTATGTATAAGTACAATCCTCTTCAGACTATGTCGATTTGGGGTATACACAACTTTTAACAACCTCATCATACATTGTAATAATTTCGTCATTCGTTACCCACTTGGTTTGATCCCAATCAATATCACGGATTTTATTGTTCTTTTTCCTCAATGGGATTTTTATCTTATACATGTATCCCGAGAAGGAATATCTATTGGAACCCAGCTGCTAAAAAATCGAAATTAATCCTCAGGATTGTGTATTTTTATTCGGAATATCTCACAATTAAAATCCTCCAAATCGAAGAATGGAATATCCGATTTGTGTGTTTGACAATTAAAAGTTTATCAGTGGGTACATTGCCTTTCGCGCATAGTGCTGTCACACACCGAAAAAACTACATATTTCTCCAACTTCCAGTTGTACCGTGGATAGATCCTTCCCTCCTTCATAGAATAGGGGAATCACTCTATCATATAATCCTAGTTTGTTTATAATCCGTATTACATACTCCACTTGTCTCTATTGTAAGCATACATATTATAGTTGATGTGCCAGTGATAGCAAGAGACTTCACTATAATCTGTAGCCAACAATAAAAATGCACATTCAAAAACTTATACCGCAAGCTGACTTCTTTAAATCAATGATTTCACAATCGAGAACACCATACATCTTTAAAGTTTCTGTATTATATAGATTCAACTGATAATCAAATTCAATTTATTGACTGAGATACAAAAGCATCAAACACCAAAGTTATAATGACAATGTTCCCATGGACAAATTGTGTCATAGCAGATAAAAGAATTTGCGTGCAGTCACAGATGTTTTTGACGAAAAAATTACGTAACATTCAAGCTAATCAGTGTCTCAGAAATCTGGTGATGTCACCTTTTTCGCCAAGTATTCCTAGCCATCTGATTGGCCTAGAAATAGGCATATGATCTTGTTAGCCCTAGAAATAGGCACGTGATCTTGTTTCGCCCCGTGGTAATACCACTCCCCTACTTATGTACAAGAATAACATTACTGCAATTAAGGTTGGAATTGAGGTTAGTAGCTGGCTTCGTATTGAATCAGGCGGCAAGCAGGGTTGCGTTCTATTCACGTTTATATAGATCATCTTGATGAAGTTTATCCAAAGGAGCCAGCAGAGGCTTATGGAAGAGCACGGGATTAAAATGGGGAAGTATAGCGTTCCTAGTCTTAGACTATGCTGATAATTGGAGCATCCTAGGTGAAAATATGAGCTAAAAGAAACAGATTTTGGGAGTTCGGGTTTTTTGTGAGAAAACGTTTGAAAATTAATGTCAGGAAGACTGGGAATATGTAAGGCTGAAGAGGTGGCATTGGGTAACGAGAAAATTGATCATGTTGACAGCTCCACTTCCCTAAGTAGTATTATTAGTAAAGAAGGTGGACGCATTGAAAGATGCTAAAAGTAGAAGAATCAATGCCCAATTTTTCTTCTTCTCACAGTTCAAATAAATTTTGAATCATTAGTAAATAAATCTGCGAACCAAGACTAGAATACTGGTAGCAAAAGTGATGACAGTGGTCAAGTATGGCAATGAAGCGGGGCGCTTTGAAAGACAGAGGAAGCTTTGGCGCAAGTTTTCCAAAGAAATTGGCTTCGGATTGTTTTGGGTACCCTTCTGACTGATGCAGAGAGGTGCCAGGGTAGCTTACAAAGAGTAAGCTCCACCAAAGTTGTGATTCAGCCCCACTTTCTTGGGCTATTATGAGAGAAAATTTAAGATGGCTATGACACGTTCTACACGTGAAGGATGAAAGATTACAAAAAATGATCCTTGTCGGACAACCATCTAGGGTAAAATGCAGGTCGGAACTTCTTGGGAGGGTATAAAGAGGGAGGCTTTGAATAGATCAGGATTGAGGGGAGCGTGCGTAGCTGTGTTTGGCTCAGGTGGCTTTGTGCTACAGTGAGTTGCTAGTAATAGCTGTAGAAAGATCCCTTCAGAATAAAAAGAGCCAAATTGGACGTCCAAAAAAGTAAGCTTTTCCTTAAAGCCTTGATAAATGGGCTCTTCGCAAAAACAAATGGATGCATCAAAAATTACCTCAAGACTATACTTAATGTGTGACTAAACTTAATGAAATTTATATATTTGAATTCAGCATAAAAAGGCCATTTCTTTTAATATATCTATTGGTCCGTTTTTCAGAGTTTCGGCTATTATTGAGCCGGGTCGCTCCTTACTTACAGTTCGTTACCACGAATAGTTTGATAATATTCAGGGACACCAATTAGGAGGGAGAAGGAAAGATAAATTACCCGCTTATGATTTGATTAATAAATTGTCTTATATTTCATAAAAGAAAATAAAACAGTGAAATTCTCCCACGTTTTGAAAAATTCCTTTCCTGTGTCTTCATTAAAACAAATTGTAAAAAAATCCTTGACCCCTTCCCCTCTTGTATCCTTATAAATTGGTGTCCCTGGAAATAACTGGAGTCTGACGGGGAAACAAATATAAACTCTTCCCAGTTGATCTTCTTGCTATATATTTTCGTCTTATTTTTGATGTTATTTATTCATAATTAATTGAACATAAATTTCCTTGACCCCCATTAATATAGAATCCCCATTAAGGTTCCTTGGCTTGTAAAAGAGGAGAAGACATACGAATCAACTAAGCACTAAATCAGGGAGAGAAAAGAAGAAGATTGTAACAACACAATAAACTACACAATATATTATAGGCTATAGACTGCAATTAATGATTTTTAGAGTTTGTAAGCCCTTACTCAGGAATCTTTGAAAAGGTGGATGTAATTAGCATTATGACATTTTATATTGTCTTAAAAATAAGGAGAGATGTATGTATGAATATGATAATGACTAGAGTCAGAACGAAAAAAGATATAAACAATAGATAATTACGGGTATAATTGCTATCACTTTAATCGCGAATCAGAAACTTGAAACTCTCAGCGCATATTAACATTACCATCGTATCCAAGTAAAATAAATTCATCTCTGAGATTATTTAGGATAGGAAAGGCTAATTGACAATATACCAAACCTAATGAACCATTGTATGTGAAGAATGCGAATCAACAAGTTCTTAAAAAGTGGGCTGAGATACAAATCATAAATTCAGTTTGATATTACGCTTGATCTGAGCTAATACGAAATTTATGCCATTAAACGTCTCGTTCGAAAAATGGCTGAAAACATTGCCCTATTATTGTGCTTTATCTTTTTCCTACATGTCAAATTGATTAAAATGATTATTGTCCTGTAATCAGTTGCCTATTGCAAATATATCAGTGGCCGTTTATTCATGTCGTTTAATGATTAAAGCCTGAATTATGACCAGATTCAAGTTACTATCATTTCTTGCTGTACTGGTGGCTTGTACTATTTTAACCTCGTGGATAAGTTCTGAGCGATATATGGCGAGATAAATCAAATGTCTTCAAATAATAGACCGACGCATTTGCATCTATAAGCCAGGTTTTACATAATACCTGTTGTTTTCTGTGAATAAATCATCCTTTGAGTCCAAGCAATATTAACTGTAAAATTTTGAAATTATGTTAAGTCGGAAATAGAGCCTCCCAAATCACGGATTAAGTGTGGTTCTGACAGTTAAGTTGGATTTAACTTTGGAAGCCCAACTTCGCATCGCCCGACTAAACAAATATCTTCACGCGAACGAAAATTCGATATGTTTTCTTTTCGTTTTATACTTGAACAATCAGTTTTTTCGACCAGCAATATTGTATCAACAAACATTATAACTTCCTGATTATGCACCGGGAAGAAACTGGAATTCATTTTTAGACAGGCTATACATTTTGAGTACCTGCCCAAAATAACAAACATGCCTTTCTTAGATAGGAAGATAATCTAGAAAGACTTTAAAAAATGTAGCTTTCAGTCTGACATATCAGCCGGAATTCATTAGACGATGTAACTTGTTTTTGTTTTTTTCTACAAGCACAACTATACATCAATATAGCACGACCATATATCATTTTCAATTATATCGTGTTAACAAACTGTATACAAGGAGCACAGTTCATATAATTATCTGTCTACTGTATATTCTGTCCTACTGTGGCAAGGAGCGACGCGGCTCAATAGTAACGAAACTGTAAAAACAGAATTTGAATACCAATATACATCAAAAGAATCAACTTATTATGCTGATTCCAAATATATAGGATTCATTAAGTATAACGTTACCATCACAGGCTAAGAGCCTGAGAAAATGTGTCTGATGTTCGAAAAAAGGAGGGAAACCCCCTAAAAGTCAAAGAATCTTAATGAAACTCACAACATCAGATTCAAAGTATTAAAGAAACCGTACTGTAGAGGTTTTCAAGCTCCTGTCTGAAAAAATGTGGAATTTTGTAGGTTTTGCCAGAAGAAAGAGTATTTATTTGTTTGTTTTTCTTATTCCCGGGGATGATTATATCAACCAAATAGTCTTACAGTGCAGGGAGAGGGCTCTTTCTGACGAAAATTTAAAAGTTGTGGCGCTTTTTTTTAGTGAAAAAAAAGATCGGAGGGGCAACTACGCCTTTACCCTCTTACGCCTTTTCCCCAAAAAAAATTTGCGGAAAAAAAATTTGAGAAAAGCCATTTTATTTAAGCTTAACGAAAAGGCCCAAAAACTATACCTTTGAAGATAACATAATCCCGCTCCGTTTTTTTTTTTTTTTTTTAGGTTTTTAAGTTATAAAATTTGCCCATTGTCTACGTATAGTATTTGATATTGGGAAGTATGCATACATTTCTAGGGTAGGAGAGGGGGTGAATTTTCACCTGGAGGGATTTTCCACGGGGAGAATTTTCCATGGGGATGGAAGTTTCTGGGGGGTGAACTGTTCAGAGGACATTTTAAACTGGGTGAATTTTCCAGAATTCCTATACGAAATTCTTTTTATTTGTCTTACTTTCTCTTTGCCGGCTCAATTTTATGCGTGGAGATGTTAAGTGTAATTGTCCGGGTAAATTTTCACCAGTATTGAATTATTTAGAGGATCTTTACAAGGAGAGATGGGATTTTTTCCGTGGAGGTGGAGCTGGATTTCCTTGTACTGTTAGAAATACGATCAGAAATTAAATAAAAAACAAGTTTTTTCAACTGAGAGTAAGAACCAAGATTTAAAACTTCAAACGAGCATAAATTGTTTGCATATGTAAGGGGGGCTGCCAGTAGAGGGGGAGGTGCTACTCCCATTGCCCACCCTGCTGCCACCTACAACTTTTTTTACATAATTTATTCAAGGATTATCAATCGAGTCTAATGGGGGTCAAGGTCAATCGATCTGTTGTTGTTTGGCCACGTGCGAATGACATGCGGGGTGATTTACATAATCGGCGGGGAAATTGTTTATTCACGAAGAGGGAATTAGGAAACATTAAGGCTTCTTTAATCTTTAGGCCCGTCACGAGTAGCACCTGTGAACTTGATTTACATAATCGCTAGGGGAAATTATTGATTCACGAAGGGGAGAATTAAGAAACATTAAGGCTTCTTTAATCTTAGGTCTGAGGGATAAACGTTCTTTAGGTCAGAGAGAAAAATTAATATTCTATTTTCAAATAGGGCTTCATTGATCTTTAGTGTCAGGAATTATAATTGACATCACTTGTTATCTTGGAATTATGCGGGAGTCTAAAGAGATAGAAATTCTATTTTTAAATACGGCTTCACGGAGCTTTAAGTCGGAGAGATAAATTGATATTCTAACGAAACCAAATAGTTTAGCTAGGAACATTTATGAGATGAAGAGATTGACGTAGGAAAGGGTTTCCTAGAAATTTGAAATGTGAAAGCACAGAGATGCCAAAAAACAAAAGGAACACACAGAAATTACTTTTAGGGGATTATTTGGGCGAAACGGTTTTAGACAGGTTATGGAATTATTTTCGGCGAAACCGTTAGAGACGTTTTAAAAGATCATTTTAGAAAGGGTTTTAGAAGAGGTTTTGAGTGTGGTCGTTATAGTAAACAAGTTCTATTTGAACAGTGTCGTGAGGTCCTCTACCCAACCCCAAAGGGCCCCGATCGCCCTACCCCGATCCAAAGGGTTCCAATCCCCATACCCCAATCCAGAAGGAACCACCCGGTCCCCAAAGTTCCCTGGGCTCCCACCCGGCCCCCCAGACCCCCAAAGGCCATCCCCGGGCTCCGTCTTTCGTTGATGTATGTTATCTGAAACCTATGATTTGGGGTGTATGGGTTGCTATTTTTTACTTTTCTGAGTTGGATTTCTTAGTCTTTCATAGGTATGTGTTGTCTGAAACCTATGATTTGGGATGGGTGGTTTGCTATTTTGACCTTTCTGAGCTAGATTTCTTAGCCTTTCATAGGTGTGTGTTGTCAGAAAATTATGATTTGGGATGTGTAGTTTGCTATTTGGACTTTTCAGAGCTAGAATTCTTAGTCTCTCATAGGTGTTTGTTGTCTGAAACTTCTAGTTTGAGATGAGTAGTTTGCTATTTCAGACTTTTATGAGCTAGGCTTTCCTAGTATATCGTAGGTGAATGTTGTCAGAAAATTATGATTTGGGATATGTAAATTTCTATTTCGGGCTTTTCTGAGCTAGATTTCTTAGTCCCTCATAGGTGTTTGTTGTCTCAAACCTATAGTTTGGGATGAGTAGTTTGCTATTTTTGATTTTTCAGAGCTAGGTTTCTTAGCCTTTCATAGGTGTGTCTTGTCAGAAACTTATGATTTGGGATATGTAAATTACTATTTTTGACTTTTCTGAGCTAGATTTCTTAGCCTTTCATGGGTGTTTGTTGTCTGAAATCTATAGTTTGGGATGAGTAGTTTGCTTTTGGACTTTTCAGAGCTGGATCTCTTAGCATTTCGTGGGTGTGTGTTGACTGAAAACTTATGATTTGTGATATGTAAATTACTATTTCGGGCTTTTCTAAGCTAGATTTCTTAGTCTTTCGTTGGTGTGTGTTGTCTGAAACCTATGATTTGGGATTTGTAGTTTTGCTTTTTGGACTTTTCAGAGCTAGGATTCATGGTCCCTCATAGGTGTTTGTTGTCTGAAACCTATAGTTTGGGGTGAGTAGTTTGCTATTTCAGGCTTTTCTGAGCTAAGGTTCTTAGTATTTCATAGGTGTGTGTTGTCTGAAACTTATGACTTGAGGTGACTAATTTGTATTTCAGGCCTTTCTGAGCTAAGGTTTCATAGTATTTCGTAGGTGAATGTTGTCTGAAACTTATGATTTGGGATGTGTAAATTACTATTTCGGGCTTTTCTAAGTTAGATTTCTTAGTCTTTTGTTGGTGTGTGTTGACTGAAACCTATGATTTGGGATATAAGGTTCTTAGTCTTTCGTTGGTGTGTGTTGTCTGAAACCTGGTGTGTGTTGACTGAAACCTATGATTTGGGATATAAGGTTCTTAGTCTTTCGTTGGTGTGTGTTGTCTGAAACCTATGATTTGGGATTTGTAGTTTGCTTTTTGGACTTTTCAGAGCTAGGATTCATAGTCCATCATAGATGTTTGTTGTCTAAAATCTATAGTTTGGGATGAGTAGTTTGCTATTTCAGGCTTTTCTGAGCTAAGGTTTCCTAGTATTTCGTAGGCGTGTGTTGTCTGAAACTTATGATTTGAGGTGTGTAATTTGCTATTTCAGGCTTTTCTGAGCTAAGGTTTCATAGTATTTCGTTGGTGAATGTTGTCTGAAACTTATGATTTGGGATATGTAAATTACTATTTCGGCATTTCTAAGCTAGATTTCTTAGTCTTTTGTTGATGTGTGTTGTCTGAAACCAATGATTTGGGATGGGTGTGTTTGCTATTTTTGACTTTTCTGAGCTGGATTTCTTAGCCTTTCATAGGTATGTGTTGTCTGAAACCTATGATTTGGGATGGTTAATTTGCTATTTTTGACTTTTCTGAGCTAGGTTTCTTAGCCTTTCATAGGTGCGTGCTGTCAGAAAATTATGATTTGGGATTTGTAGTTTGCTTTATAGACTTTTCAGAGCTAGGATTCTTAGTCCCTCATAGGTGTTTGTTGTCTGAAACCTATAGTTTGGGATGAATAGTTTGCTATTTCAAGCTTTTTTGAGCTAAGGTTTCTTAGTATTTCATAGGTGTGTGTTGTCTAAAACTTATGGTTTGAGGTATGCAATTTTGCTATTTCCGACTTTTCATAACCAGATTTCTTAGTCTTTCGTAGGTATGTGGTGTCTGAAACCTATGATTTGGGATGTGTGGGTTGCTATTTTTTGACTTTTCTGAGCTGGATTTCTTAGCCTTTCGTAGGTGTGTGTTGACTGAAACCTATGATTTGGGAATGAGTGGTTTGCTATTTTTGACTTTTCTGAGCTAGATTTCTTAGCATTTCATAGGTGTGTGCTTTCAGGAAATTATGATTTGGGAGGTGTAGTTTGCTTTTTGGACTTTTCAGAGCTAGAATTCTTAGTCCCTCATAGGTTTGTTGTCTGAAACTTCTAGTTTGGGATGAGTAGTTGGATATTTCAGACTTTTCTGAGCTAAGGTTTCTTAGTATTTCGTAGGTGAAGCTTCCACGTCAGTTTTAAGTTCACCAAGACATAAAAAATTTAAAGTTCAGTTCTAATTTTTCCACAGAAGATAGGAAAAGTTATACTATGATTGTGATTATTTTCTATGAAGATAGAAAGTTTCACTCTAATTCTAAATTTTCTTAAATTCAGTTCCAACTTTTCTCAAAGAGATGAAAAACTTTAAAGTTCAATTTAAAATTTTCTCAACGAAGTCATGGAAAGTTCAAGTTCTCTTCTGAATTTTCTCAATGAAAAAGAAATTAGTCATTGATCATTTCTATTTTTTCAAATAATATAAAAAATTTTCCACTTTAGTTCAGATCTGTCTCGAAGAGATGAAAAATTTAAAATACTATTCCAAATTTTTCACAGAAGATAAAAAAGTTCAAGTTCTCTTCGGAATTTTACCAAAGAACACAATTCAATTCTAATTTCTCCAGAGAAAACAAAAAATCTTCCACTTCAGTTCTTTATTTCACAAAGACATAAAGAAATTTAGAGTTCAATTCTAAATTTTTCGGTGGAAGATAGAAAAAGTAATACCATACTTGTGAATATTTTCACGGAAGATAAAAAGTTCTAGTTCAATTTTAAATTTTCTTAACGAAGTGAAGAAAAGTTCAAGTTCCCTACTGAATTTTACCAAAGAACACAATTCAATTCTAATTTATCCAGAGAAAATAAAAAATCTTCCACTTAAGTTCTTTATTTCACAAAGACATAAAGAAATTTAAAGTTCAATTCTAAATTTTTCAGTGGAAGATAGAAAAAGTAATACCATACTTGTGAATATTTTCCCGGAAGATAAAAAGTTCTAGTTCAATTTAAAATTTTCTCAACGAAGTGAAGAAGAATTCAAGTTCTCTTCTGAATTTTACCAAAGAACACAATTCAATTCTAATTTCACCAGAGAAAATAAAAATCTTCCACTTCAGTTCTTTATTTCACAAGGACATAAAGAAATTTAAAGTTCAATTCTAAATTTTTCGGTGGAAGATAGAAAAAGTAATATCATACTTGTGAATATTTTCACGGAACATAAAAAGTTCTAGTTCAATTTAAAATTTTCTCAACGAAGTGAAGAAAAGTTCAAGTTCTCTACTGAATTTTACCAAAGAACACAATTCAATTCTAATTTCTCCAGAGAAAACAAAAATCTTCTACTTAAGTTCTATATTTCACAAAGACATAAATAAATTTAAAGTTCAATTCTAAATTTTTTCATTGGAAGATAGAAAAAAAGTAATACCATACTTGTGATTATTTTCCCGGAAGATAAAAAGTTCTAGTTCAATTCAAAATTTTCTCAATGAAGTGAAGAAGAATTCAAGTTCTCTTCTGAATTTTACCAAAGAACACAATTCAATTCTAATTTCTACAGAGAAAGTAAAAATCTTCCACTTAAGTTCTTTATTTCACAAAGACATAAAGAAATTTAAAGTTCAATTCTAAATTTTTCCATGGAAGATAGAAAAAGTAATACCATACTTGTGAATATTTTCTCGAAGAGATGAAAAATTTAAAATACTGTTCCAAATTTTCCACAGAAGATAAAAAAGTTCAAGTTCTCTTCGGAATTTTACCAAAGAACATAATTCAATTCTAATTTCTTCAGAGAAAACAAAAATCGTACACTTCAGTTCTATATTTCACAAAGACATAAAGAAATTTAGAGTTCAATTCTAAATTTTTCGATGGAAAATAGAAAAAGTAATACCATACCTGTGAATATTTTCTCGAAAAGATGAAAAATTTAAAATACTCTTCGGAATTTTACCAAAGAACACATTTCAATTCTAATTTCTCCAGAGAAAGTAAAATCTTCCACTTCAGTTCTATATTTCACAAAGACATAAAGAAATTTAAAGTTCAATTCTAAATTTTTCGGTGGAAGATAGAAAAAGTAATACCATACCTGTGAATATTTTCTCGAAAAGATGAAAAATTTAAAATACTGTTCCAAATTTTTCAAGAAGATAAAAAAAGTTCAAGTTCTCTTCGGAATTTTACCAAAGAACACAATTCAATTCTAATTTCTCCAGAGAAAATAAAAATCTTCCACTTAAGTTCTTTATTTCACAAAGACATAAAGAAATTTAAAGTTCAATTCTAAATTTTTCGGTGGAAGATAGAAAAAGTAATACCATACTTGTGAATATTTTCCCGGAAGATAAAAAGTTCTAGTTCAATTTACAATTTTCTCAACGAAGTGAAGAAAAGTTCAAGTTCTCTTCTCAATTTTACTAAAGAACACTATTCAATTCTAATTTCACCAGAAAAATAAAAATCTTCCACTTCAGTTCTTCATTTCACAAGGACATAAAGAAATTTAAAGTTCAATTCTAAATTTTTCGGTGGAAGATAGAAAAAGTAATACCATACTTGTGAATATTTTCACGGAAGATAAAAAGTTCTAGTTCAATTTAAAATTTTCTCAACGAAGTGAAGAAAAGTTCAAGTTCTCTTCTGAACTTTACCAAAGAACACACTTCAATTCTAATTTCTCCAGTGAAAATAAAAATCTTCCACTTCAGTTTTAAGTTCCACAATGAAATAAAGAAATTTAAAGTTCTATTCTAAATTTTTAGATGAAAGATAGAAAAAGTAATACTATGATTGTGATTATTTTCAATGAAGATCAAAAGTTTCACTGTATTTATAATTTTTCTTAAATTCAGTTCTGATTTTTCTCAAAGAGATGAAAAATTTAAAGTTCTGTTCCAAATTTTTCATAGAAGATAGAAAAAGTTATACATTGATTGTGAATATTCAACATGAAGATAAGGAACTCCACTTTAATTCAGAGCTTTCTCGAAGAAGTGCAAAATGTTCAAGTTCTCTTCTGAATTTTCTTAAAGAAGAGAAAAAAATTAGCTCAATTCTGAATTTTACCACTGAAAATGAAAAAACCTTCCACTTCAGTTCATAATTTCTCAAGACATAAAAATTTAAAGTTCAGTTCTAAATTTTTCTGTAGAAGATAGGAAAAGTTATACTATGATTGTGATTGTTTTCCAGTGAAGATAAAAAGTTTCACTTTAATTCTAATTTTTCTTAAATTCAGTTCCGATTTTTTGCAAAGAGATGAAAAATTTAAAGTTCTGTTCCAAATTTTTCATAGAAGATAGAAAAAGTTATACATTGATTTTGAATATTCGACATGAAGATAAGGTGCATCACTTTAATTCTGAGTTTTCTCGAAGAAGTGCAAAATGTTCAAGTTCTCTTCTGAATTTTCTTAAAGAAGATAAAAAAGTTTATCTCAATTCTGAATTTTACCAATGAAAATGAAAAAAGCTTCCACTTCAGTTCTTAATTTCTCAAAGACATAAAAATTCAAAGTTCTCTTCTAATTTTTCCAAGAAAATAAAAAAGGTTCCACTTCAGTTCTGGTTTTTTCTCAAAGAGATGAAAAATTTAAAGTTCTATTCTAATTTTAAATTAAATTTCAGCTCCTTTGTCTTATGGATTTACCCATCAAATTTTTAAATTAGAAAATGAGTGACTCCTTCTATTATTACAGACAATCGTTCAAACTCGTTCATCTAACCTCCAAAACAATAGGTTAGGTTAGGTATAAATAAATATTAATAAATAAATAGAAACATTTCTACATGTTTAAGTTAGGTTAGGTTAGGTTAACTTATCATGAGCGCTCATGATAAGTTAACCTAACCTTTTCTGGGGGTATGGTTAGGTTAGGTTAGGCTAGATTAAGTTAGGTTAGATTAGGTTAGGTTAAGTTAGGTTAGGTTAGCCTACGTACGCTTCACTTAGGTTAGCTTAGGTTAGGTGAGAGACAGGCAAAAAGTTAGGTACGCGCGCGTACGTAGGCTAACCTAGCCTAACCTAACTTAACCTAACCTAACTTAATCTAACCTAACCTAATCATACACCTAACTTTTGCCTGTCTCTCACCTAACCTAAGCTAACCTAAGTGAAGCGTACGTAGGCTAACCTAACCTAACTTAACCTAACCTAATCTAACCTAACTTAATCTAGCCTAACCTAACCTAACCATACCCCCCAGAAAAGGTTAGGTTAACTTATCATGAGCGCTCATGATAAGTTAACCTAACCTAACCTAACTTAAACATGTAGAAATGTTTCTATTTATTTATTAATATTTATTTATACCTAACCTAACCTATTGTTTTGGAGGTTAGATGAACGAGTTTTGAACGATTGTCTGTAATAATAGAAGGAGTCACTCATTTTCTAATTTAAAAATTTGATGGGTAAATCCATAAGACAAAGGAGCTGAAATTTAATTTAAAATTAGAATAGAACTTTAAATTTTTCATCTCTTTGAGAAAAAACCAGAACTGAAGTGGAACCTTTTTTATTTTCTTGGAAAAATTAGAAGAGAACTTTGAATTTTTTATGTCTTTGAGAAATTAAGAACTGAAGTGGAAGCTTTTTTCATTTTCATTGGTAAAATTCAGAATTGAGATAACTTTTTTTTTTTGCTTCTCTTCTTTAAGAAAATTCAGAAGAGAACTTGAACATTTTGCACTTCTTCGAGAAAACTCAGAATTAAAGTGATGCACCTTATCTTCATGTCGAATATTCAAAATCAATGTATAACTTTTTCTATCTTCTATGAAAAATTTGGAACAGAACTTTAAATTTTTCATCTCTTTGCAAAAAATCGGAACTGAATTTAAGAAAATTAGAATTAAAGTGAAACTTTTTTTATCTTCACTGGAAAACAATCACAATCATAGTATAACTTTTCCTATCTTCTACAGAAAAATTTAGAACTGAACTTTAAATTTTTATGTCTTTGAGAAATTATGAACTGAAGTGGAAGGTTTTTTCATTTTCAGTGGTAAATTTCAGAATTGAGCTAATTTTTTTCTCTTCTTTAAGAAAATTCAGAAGAGAACTTGAACATTTTGCACTTCTTCGAGAAAGCTCTGAATTAAAGTGGAGTTCCTTATCTTCATGTTGAATATTCACAATCAATGTATAACTTTTTCTATCTTCTATGAAAAATTTGGAACAGAACTTTAAATTTTTCATCTCTTTGAGAAAAATCAGAACTGAATTTAAGAAAAAATTATAAATACAGTGAAACTTTTGATCTTCATTGAAAATAATCACAATCATAGTATTACTTTTTCTATCTTTCATCTAAAAATTTAGAATAGAACTTTAAATTTCTTTATTTCATTGTGGAACTTAAAACTGAAGTGGAAGATTTTTATTTTCACTGGAGAAATTAGAATTGAAGTGTGTTCTTTGGTAAAGTTCAGAAGAGAACTTGAACTTTTCTTCACTTCGTTGAGAAAATTTTAAATTGAACTAGAACTTTTTATCTTCCGTGAAAATATTCACAAGTATGGTATTACTTTTTCTATCTTCCACCGAAAAATTTAGAATTGAACTTTAAATTTCTTTATGTCCTTGTGAAATGAAGAACTGAAGTGGAAGATTTTTATTTTTTCTGGTGAAATTAGAATTGAATAGTGTTCTTTAGTAAAATTGAGAAGAGAACTTGAACTTTTCTTCACTTCGTTGAGAAAATGTAAATTGAACTAGAACTTTTTATCTTCCGGGAAAATATTCACAAGTATGGTATTACTTTTTCTATCTTCCACCGAAAAATTTAGAATTGAACTTTAAATTTCTTTATGTCTTTGTGAAATAAAGAACTTAAGTGGAAGATTTTTATTTTCTCTGGAGAAATTAGAATTGAATTGTGTTCTTTGGTAAAATTCCGAAGAGAACTTGAACTTTTTATCTTCTGTGAAAAATTTGGAACAGTATTTTAAATTTTTCATCTTTTTCGAGAAAATATTCACAGGTATGGTATTACTTTTTCTATCTTCCACCGAAAAAATTTAGAATTGAACTTTAAATTTCTTTATGTCTTTGTGAAATATAAGACTGAAGTGGAAGATTTTACTTTCTCTGGAGAAATTAGAATTGAAATGTGTTCTTTGGTAAAATTCCGAAGAGTATTTTAAATTTTTCATCTTTTCGAGAAAATATTCACAGGTATGGTATTACTTTTTCTATTTCCATCGAAAAATTTAGAATTGAACTCTAAATTTCTTTATGTCTTTGTGAAATATAGAACTGAAGTGTACGATTTTTGTTTTCTCTGAAGAAATTAGAATTGAATTATGTTCTTTGGTAAATTCCGAAGAGAACTTGAACTTTTTTATCTTCTGTGGAAAATTTGGAACAGTATTTTAAATTTTTCATCTCTTCGAGAAAATATTCACAAGTATGGTATTACTTTTTCTATCTTCCATGGAAAAATTTAGAATTGAACTTTAAATTTCTTTATGTCTTTGTGAAATAAAGAACTTAAGTGGAAGATTTTTACTTTCTCTGTAGAAATTAGAATTGAATTGTGTTCTTTGGTAAAATTCAGAAGAGAACTTGAATTCTTCTTCACTTCATTGAGAAAATTTTGAATTGAACTAGAACTTTTTATCTTCCGGGAAAATAATCACAAGTATGGTATTACTTTTTCTATCTTCCAATGAAAAAATTTAGAATTGAACTTTAAATTATTTATGTCTTTGTGAAATATAGAACTTAAGTAGAAGATTTTTGTTTTCTCTGGAGAAATTAGAATTGAATTGTGTTCTTTGTTAAAATTCAGTAGAGAACTTGAACTTTTCTTCACTTCGTTGAGAAAATTTTAAATTGAACTAGAACTTTTTATGTTCCGTGAAAATATTCACAAGTATGATATTACTTTTTCTATCTTCCACCGAAAAATTTAGAATTGAACTTTAAATTTCTTTATGTCCTTGTGAAATAAAGAACTGAAGTGGAAGATTTTTATTTTCTCTGGTGAAAATTAGAATTGAATTGTGTTCTTTGGTAAAATTCAGAAGAGAACTTGAATTCTTCTTCACTTCGTTGAGAAAATTTTAAATTGAACTAGAACTTTTTATCTTCCGGGAAAATATTCACAAGTATGGTATTACTTTTTCTATCTTCCACTGAAAAATTTAGAATTGAACTTTAAATTTCTTTATGTCTTTGTGAAATAAAGAACTTAAGTGGAAGATTTTTATTTTCTCTGGATAAATTAGAATTGAATTGTGTTCTTTGGTAAAATTCAGTAGGGAACTTGAACTTTTCTTCACTTCGTTGAGAAAATTTAAAATTGAACTAGAACTTTTTATCTTCCGTGAAAATATTCACAAGTATGGTATTACTTTTTCTATCTTCCACGAAAAATTTAGAATTGAACTCTAAATTTCTTTATGTCTTTGTGAAATAAAGAACTGAAGTGGAAGATTTTTGTTTTCTCTGGAGAAATTAGAATTGAATTGTGTTCTTTGGTAAAATTCCGAAGAGAACTTGAACTTTTTTATCTTCTGTGAAAAATTTGGAATAGTATTTTAAATTTTTCATCTCTTCGAGACAGATCTGAACTAAAGTGGAAAATTTTTATATTATTTGAAAAAATAGAAATGATCAATGACTAATTTCTTTTTCATTGAGAAAATTCAGAAGAGAACTTGAACTTTCCATGACTTCGTTGAGAAATTTTTAAATTGAACTTTAAAGTTTTTCATCTCTTTGAGAAAAGTTGGAACTGAATTTAAGAAAATTTAGAATTAGAGTGAAACTTTCTATCTTCATAGAAAATAATCACAATCATAGTATAACTTTTCCTATCTTCTGTGGAAAAATTAGAACTGAACTTTAAATTTTTTATGTCTTGGTGAACTTAAAACTGACGTGGAAGCTTCACCTACGAAATACTAAGAAACCTTAGCTCAGAAAAGTCTGAAATATCCAACTACTCATCCCAAACTAGAAGTTTCAGACAACAAACACCTATGAGGGACTAAGAATTCTAGCTCTGAAAAGTCCAAAAAGCAAACTACACCTCCCAAATCATAATTTCCTGAAAGCACACACCTATGAAATGCTAAGAAATCTAGCTCAGAAAAGTCAAAAATAGCAAACCACTCATTCCCAAATCATAGGTTTCAGTCAACACACACCTACGAAAGGCTAAGAAATCCAGCTCAGAAAAGTCAAAAAATAGCAACCCACACATCCCAAATCATAGGTTTCAGACACCACATACCTACGAAAGACTAAGAAATCTGGTTATGAAAAGTCGGAAATAGCAAATTGCATACCTCAAACCATAAGTAAGTTTTAGACAACACACACCTATGAATACTAAGAAACCTTAGCTCAAAAAAGCTTGAAATAGCAAACTATTCATCCCAAACTATAGGTTTCAGACAACAAACACCTATGAGGGACTAAGAATCCTAGCTCTGAAAAGTCTATAAAGCAAACTACAAATCCCAAATCATAATTTTCTGACAGCACGCACCTATGAAAGGCTAAGAAACCTAGCTCAGAAAAGTCAAAAATAGCAAATTAACCATCCCAAATCATAGGTTTCAGACAACACATACCTATGAAAGGCTAAGAAATCCAGCTCAGAAAAGTCAAAAATAGCAACACACCCATCCCAAATCATTGGTTTCAGACAACACACATTAACAAAAGACTAAGAAATCTAGCTTAGAAATGCCCGAAATAGTAATTTACATATCCCAAATCATAAGTTTCAGACAACATTCACCAACGAAATACTATGAAACCTTAGCTCAGAAAAGCCTGAAATAGCAAATTACACACCTCAAATCATAAGTTTCAGACAACACACGCCTACGAAATACTAGGAAACCTTAGCTCAGAAAAGCCTGAAATAGCAAAACTACTCATCCCAAACTATAGATTTTAGACAACAAACATCTATGATGGACTATGAATCCTAGCTCTGAAAAGTCCAAAAAGCAAACTACAAATCCCAAATCATAGGTTTCAGACAACACACACCAACGAAAGACTAAGAACCTTATATCCCAAATCATAGGTTTCAGTCAACACACCAGGTTTCAGACAACACACACCAACGAAAGACTAAGAACCTTATATCCCAAATCATAGGTTTCAGTCAACACACACCAACAAAAGACTAAGAAATCTAACTTAGAAAAGCCCGAAATAGTAATTTACACATCCCAAATCATAAGTTTCAGACAACATTCACCTACGAAATACTATGAAACCTTAGCTCAGAAAGGCCTGAAATAGCAAATTAGTCACCTCAAGTCATAAGTTTCAGACAACACACACCTATGAAATACTAAGAAACCTTAGCTCAGAAAAGCCTGAAATAGCAAACTACTCACCCCAAACTATAGGTTTCAGACAACAAACACACCTATGAGGGACTATGAATCCTAGCTCTGAAAAGTCCAAAAAGCAAAACTACAAATCCCAAATCATAGGTTTCAGACAACACACACCAACGAAAGACTAAGAAATCTAGCTTAGAAAAAGCCCGAAATAGTAATTTACATATCCCAAATCATAAGTTTCAGTCAACACACACCCACGAAAGGCTAAGAGATCCAGCTCTGAAAAGTCCAAAAGCAAACTACTCATCCCAAACTATAGATTTCAGACAACAAACACCCCATGAAAGGCTAAGAAATCTAGCTCAGAAAAGTCAAAAATAGTAATTTACATATCCCAAATCATAAGTTTCTGACAAGACACACCTATGAAAGGCTAAGAAAACCTAGCTCTGAAAAGTCAAAAATAGCAAACAACTCATCCCAAACTATAGGTTTGAGACAACAAACACCTATGAGGGACTAAGAAATCTAGCTCAGAAAAGCCCGAAATAGAAATTTACATATCCCAAATCATAATTTTCTGACAACATTCACCTACGATATACTAGGAAAGCCTAGCTCATAAAAGTCTGAAATAGCAAACTACTCATCTCAAACTAGAAGTTTCAGACAACAAACACCTATGAGAGACTAAGAATTCTAGCTCTGAAAAGTCCAAATAGCAAACTACACATCCAAATCATAATTTTCTGACAACACACACCTATGAAAGGCTAAGAAATCTAGCTCAGAAAGGTCAAAATAGCAAACCACCCATCCCAAATCATAGGTTTCAGACAACACATACCTATGAAAGACTAAGAAATCCAACTCAGAAAAGTAAAAATAGCAACCCATACACCCCAAATCATAGGTTTCAGATAACATACATCAACGAAAGACGGAGCCCGGGGATGGCCTTTGGGGGTCTGGGGGCCGGGTGGGAGCCCAGGGAACCTTTGGGGACCGGGTGGTTCCTTCTGGATTGGGGTATGGGGATTGGAACCCTTTGGATCGGGTAGGGCGATCGGGCCCTTTGGGGTTGGGTAGAGGACCTCACGACACTGTTCAAATAGAACTTGTTTTACTATAACGACCACACTCAAAACCTCTTCTAAAACCCTTTCTAAAATGATCTTTTAAAACGTCTCTAACGGTTTCGCCGAATAATTCCATAACCTGTCTAAAACCGTTTCGCCCAAATAATCCCCTAAAAGTAATTTCTGTGTGTTCCTTTTGTTTTTTGGCATCTCTGTGCTTTCACATTTCAAATTTCTAGGAAACCCTTTCCTACGTCAATCTCTTCATCTCATAAATGTTCCTAGCTAAACTATTTTGGTTTCGTTAGAATATCAATTTATCTCTCCGACTTAAAGCTCCGTGAAGCCGTATTTAAAATAGAATTTCTATCTCTTTAGACTCCCGCATAATTCCAAGATAACAAGTAATGTCAATTATAATTCCTGACACTAAAGATCAATGAAGCCCTATTTGAAAATAGAATATTAATTTTTCTCTCTGACCTAAAGAACGTTTATCCCTCAGACCTAAGATTAAAGAAGCCTTAATGTTTCTTAATTCTCCCCTTCGTGAATCAATAATTTCCCTAGCGATTATGTAAATCAAGTTCACAGGTGCTACTCGTGACGGGCCTAAAGATTAAAGAAGCCTTAATGTTTCCTAATTCCCTCTTCGTGAATAAACAATTTCCCCGCCGATTATGTAAATCACCCGCATGTCATTCGCACGTGGCCAAACAACAACAGATCGATTGACCTTGACCCCCATTAGACTCGATCGATAATCCTTGAATAAATTATGTAAAAAAAAGTTGTAGGTGGCAGCAGGGGTGGCAATGGGAGTAGCACCTCCCCCTCTACTGCTGCCCCCTTCTAATACCTTGCTCTTTACGCTAAAGTTTGTATTTTGCCCCAATTCTTTAAGAACTACTTCAGAAACACAAGGGTCGTTTAGTTAGAACAATAAGAACCTTTTTTGAAAGTACTAAAAATTTGACCGTGAAGAACAAAGTATTAATGAGGGGGCAGTCTCCCTCATATGCGTAATAATTTCTGTTCTTGTTAAGTTTTAATATTGCTCCTTACTTTTGGTTGAAAAACTGTTTTTTATTTAAATTCACAAAAGAAATTTTCATTTTATCACTTCTGTTTTATAGTAGGCAGCATAGGGTTTTTTATCTGAGAAGTGATTATAACATCTGAATGGTATAAATAAAAGATGACTTACACCAAAAAGAACAAAATATAATTTAATGACAATAAATTTCAGAAAACCGGCATTAAACAACGTTTCTCTTCTGGATCGTAGATCGGCCATTTGGTATATAAGGTAACTGGCAAAATTTTCTTCGTTTAAATTACTGTAACTTGTTTAAGAGTTCTTAATAATTATTATACCACTCTACAGTCTGGTGGTGAATAAAACTATATTTGTTCTACATAATGGCTATATAAATGTATAACTAATCTTTGAAAGGCAATACTTATTCTAAATGATTCTACACCACGGTAAATCCTAAGCAAGTGAATCAATCAGTGATTGTTGATTTCAAAATTGTACCAGAACCACACCTTTACAGACTGATTCATTTGTAAGGTGGTTACTTTATATCACCTCGTTTCTTTTCCTGTTTCTAAGAAAATAACATCAAGCAGTGACCAAGGGGCCATCACTTTGAAAAATCATTTACACCAGGCTGCGCGTGCCACATGTGGCAGATTTAAATTAGCTATTAATTTAATTGATTTAATAAAAAAATTTAAATAACATCAAATAAGTACTGTATTAATATATAACATCAATAACTATTTATTAAAACCAGGCAAAAAGTCTATAAATAAGAAAAGAAAAATTGAAAAAAATGGATGATCTTAAAGACAGCCCAGAAATATAACAAATTAAGTCCATGCCCTAAACATCGAGAACATCAATATCGCATTTCATTCCCGATTATTGAATTAGACGATAATTTTCTTCGAAGTTTATTTTTAACTCGACTTTTTGCTTTTCGTATGATGAAAAGACAGTTTAGTATTCATCGTCATCTTCGTCCTTACTTTCGTTATTAAAACGGCTATTTTAACATTGCTGAACACGGAAACCGATTATTGATTTTAATTTTGCGGTTTCTTTTGTTAAGTTTTATCCTAAAACACAAATAGCTTATCCTTTTTTTTCTTGTTTCTACTGTGTGTTTAGCTCATTTATTCTCTCTTCTTTTGGCGACTATTTTGATGCCTTTCAGCTACCTGCTCTAAAGGAAAAACTTTGGAAGCAGTGCATTATTCAAAAGAACCTCCATTCCAAGCTTAGCCTACCCTTTAAAAAAAGATAGAAGTTTGGAAGCCTAAGAGTGAAAGAAAACTGAAGGGGCTTTCTAGGGTTTCTAGCCTTAAAAAGGTATAAGAGAAACGGTAAAAAGGTATAAGGGAAACGGTAGAATTTTGTAAGATGGAAAGGTATTATGGTGTTTGACGTTATTACTTCCGTTGCTAAAGGCTGTGTTTTCTCTTTTCCAGGTAATTTTAGTGAAAATAGAAGCCGTTAATTCCTTTTACCTTCCGTGCTCCTTGCTGTTTTGGCTCTTTATTTTTCCCTTAAATCGAAAAGAAAACAGAAAAAGGTAACCGATTTTGCTTTTGTTTCTAATTTGTTTTGGTTCTTCTTTCTCTAGTTCTTTTTCTTAAAGAATCAGAAGCATAATTTGAGAACTCGGAACCAATGGTTTCAGAAGCTCAAGCTAATAATAATTGCAGGGTCGCACACAAGTCACTTTACTATTTTAAAACGTAACATCATTTTTATAATAATTTATTTTCGATTTCTCTATTCAGTATTACAAAATTATATCGTAGGAAATTCAGATATGAGTAAATTTATAACCAAAGACAGGTGAAAAAGGATTTATTTTGATTGCGGAAGCTCAATTATTAGAACACAGAGACCCAATGTGCGCTACCTCGATGTTTGTCACTTTCTTTCTACGCCTATAGTAATTGTCTATGTGAAGTATTTTCAAGAACATGGTTATTTCAGTGGTTAAATAAAAATAAATACATATTTTCAAATTAAAGTAAAGAGCGACATTTTAAATTTAAAACGAACAAAGACTAGTTTATATACGAGGGGTTATCCCCTCAACACCCCCCACCCCGCTCTTTACGCTAAAAATTTTAGTGCTTTAAAATAATTCTTATTCCACTTCAATGTGTTTATATATTTTTCATAACGAAGTAGAATCCATACTCATTTTGATATTAATTCAATTCATAAGAAAACTGAGAGATTTCACATATTATATTTTCTTATAGATTATAAAAGATCATATATAGATTATAGAATTATTGATTGTAGATTTTTTTTTTGTGCATGACATTTATATTAAATTTCATTCCATCAATATTACACCTTTTTGGAGTTGTTGATTCTCTGTCTCTAAAAGAATGCCAATTTTCCATGTGCTGTCAACTAGACCCCCAAGCCGCGCCGATGAGAAAAGACCGGCGGCGGCGGGGCCAAAAACAGGAGCGGCAGCGCGCCGCTGGCGCGATCAATGTTGACCGCAAACCTTAATGTTTTCATCAGTCTTTCTCAAATCACAGTTTAAATTTACAACAGATTCGGGCCTATTCATAAGTTCAAAACTTCACAAGTCGCTGGCTGAAAACTGTTCTTCTTCGTTATTCATCAAGAGAAGTAGAAATCTGGTAGAAACGAAATGGCTGTGGCGTTTCAGAACCTCAATCAAAATTCGCAGTTTTTTTTTTTTTCGAGAATTACTGCATACAAAACTTCAAATACCTTATCACAAAATTCGTCAGTTATTTGGATTCCTAAAAATCCTTCCTTGAATTAAAACTGGCTTTTAATAACAATTTAAAAAATAATACATTTTTAAGTTTTTTTGGCTTCTTTATAGAATATATGTCTTGTAGGCTAATGCTCAACTGCTGTTTTTTTTATATGCTTTTGGCTGTTCTTTTGGATATTATTCATTTTCCTTTTGGGGAATCATTCCAAATTATAAACTCATAGATAGCTAATATCAGCTAAATTATAAACTGCATCTAAGAGGAGTAAATTTATCCAATGGAAAAATACATGATGGACACTTCACATGAGATTGAGAACCCTTCAATTACAATGAAACAAAAAACACTTAATGGTTTATTCGGTATGAAGAAAAATGAAGTGCCAGCTATTTTCTTAGGTAAAAGATGAAAAGCTCATCGGTTTTAAGTGCAGTTAAATGAAATAACATGCACACTGAAGTAGCTTCAGGAAGATGTAGAGATTTTCTTCCCAGTTCGTCACTTTTAATCCAAGCAAAATGTTAGAAAATTTAGTATCAGTTATTGACTTTAAGCTTTGATTTCCAAATGCTCACATTTCAAAATAATCACAAAAATTACCAAATTTAAGAAAGTCACAACGATAAATCACCTGTGGTCAAAATACTCAAAGACTCCTTTTAGATCCCCACCCAGGTTCAAAGCTTGTGCTATGACCATATCCATGGAAATCTCCAAAGAGTTTCTTTTTAAAATAGCTTTCAAGCGTAGTTAGGGATATTTAGCCTATTTTGCTTTTCTTCAAAGCTTTGAAAAATCAAAGCTTTGAAAAAAGTTTTATAATGTTCCAAATGTTATATTTGTGCATATTTTTGGTCATCATTTTTAGGGTGATCGAATTTTTTAAACCACTGTAGATACGTAAGAACGTTGCAACATCTAGTACCCTGAGGTCATAAGACTGTCAAAGACTCCTCCTTGAACCTCCCAAATTGAAATCTTTTATTATGACCTGGCTTTTTAATGTAACCTGAGCACTGGAACAAGGGTGCCATTGTCACTCGAGCGCAACGTTAGGTGGGGATGTCGATATCGCTTTCGTCATGCCAATTAGTTTTAGTGTGAATCTGTCTGGTACTTATGAATGAATGTCTTCAAAGTAAACTCGTTTTTCATCAATAAGAAAAAAAACGAGTTGGACGCATCTGTCCCTCCCCCTTTGGACGATAAAACTAAACAAGTGTTGTATAAGTATAGTTCAAGAAAATCTTGTTAATTTTTAAATTATCATAGGGGGACAAAGATGTTTTACGGAGTATTTTTACTTGGCTTCTTCCTTTATTAATTTACATGTGTTGATTCATATTTCAAAGCATTATCAAACTGTCGAAATATACCACACATAGAACATAAAACAATAGTTACAATACACAAAAGAACATAAAATTGCAAGCAGATATATTTGTAAAACACAAAAACACATCAACCTGTCCTACCAATTTTTTTCCACAATCTTTTATAATCATTTTGAATAGGATAATTTAGGATTTCACCTTAAAAAATAATTAACCATCAGTTCCAATGACGAAATGTAGATGACCCATCTCAGTACTGGAAGAAAAATGGAAGTTGATTTCCAATCAATGTGTCAGTCTCAACCAATAGCTTGGACGAACTTATATGAACTTATATAATGGACGATATCAGAAAATTGAACAGCTTTTCGAAGAGCATGCATAGCAATTCAAATTAATCTTGTATGATTCGAATATGTTTCTCAATTATAACTAAACTGAAATGAAAACATTATAAAGGTAAAAACTTTTAACTAAGACAATGAACGTTTAGAAAACTTCCTTAGGGGAATACTCATTGAATTTCGTTTCTTTTAAGATCGTGGCAACGCGTGACGGGTTATGCGGGTATACTAATGAAAGTCCAAATATTAGCATGTGTACAAAAATAAGGTGTTTTTCAAAATAGTGGGGAGGGACAAAAAATCTAGGGGTCACGACTAGTCGAAAAAAATTCCTTCAGGCCAACTTCGGAAGTCTGTTGGAACTGCCAATTATAAAACCTAAACTCTGGGACTGAACGGGTTTTTTCAAATTTTAGTGGGACAAGATGTTTTACCGAAAACTTCGTTTTTTATGCGCTATAATTGGTCATGCTGTGTCCTGTCCTAAAACAATTTTTTCCTTCCACAATCTCTTAATATATCATTTTGAATAGGAATAATTTTAGGATTTCACCTTAAAAAATTTAACCATCGAAAATCGACTGTATCCACTCTTGTGGGAACTGAGGCGACTTCTCTTTTGACCAATACCAGGCCTGTGAAACACAAAATTCCTTCTTCAGGCCTTTTTTCGGAGTCTGTTGGAACCGATGGGCTATTTTTGTCATGAAAATAAAAATCGACTTAGTTGCACTCTCGTTGAGGCACCTTCTTTTGCAATATACCTGTCAGGCCTGTCACCGAAAATAGTTTTCTGCAACTAGTCGCAAGAAAGGACAAAAACTTCCTGGCAAGTGCGGCAACGCATGGAATTTTACCACAATTTTGTCTCCAGAACTGAAGAACGTTGCCCTAACTGTCATCTTCCGTTTCTTCCCATCTTTTTAAAATGGAAAAATAATGTTTAACTTCATTTCAGATTTTATTCACCTCTTCTCGAACCCCTTCTCCTTTTTTCGACAGCCATTTTGCCCTATATTTCATCCTTCTTTTCTTTGCAATGTTTCTTCAGCCTCGAAAATGTCAAAGAAAGTCATCACTTGAAAAATAAAAATTAGGAGCCTAAGCATCATCAGCAAGAGCGTGTCCGAATTCAACTGTTCTTCAGAAACTGCGGAATGAGCTCTGCAATTTTCACGAAATTGAATTCGGACTAGTATTCTTGCGACATTTTATGTGCAATTAATACCGTGAGAAATCGCACGAAACATGTGGCGAGGATGCCGCATTTTATGCGCAATTTTCAGGAAAAAGGAAAGGATCGGTTTTCAATCGGATATTTTTACTTCGGATCGACTATTTTTGGGATCCCATGTGAAAACATGTAAATACCTGTGAAGTCGTAATGTCCGTCTGTGGAGACACTAACCGTCAGAACGGCAAAAGATATTTTTCATGAAACTTGGTATATAGACTCCTTGGGTCAGGAGCAAGGCCAAGCTCGTATACGAGCCAGATTGCTCAAAAACCAAGAGGGGATGAGGGACCGGAGTTTCGAAAGGTGGCAATCAAGCAATTTACACTGGCTGAGGGTTGTTTATATTATTTTCGAGTTTGCTGAGCCCGAATATAACGTTCATTTTGATACCGGATACACCGATGACCCAGAATTTGGCCAGAATAATGTGGGAATGAACAAAGATTTTTTTTTTTTTTATGAAACTCGATATGTAGATTCTTTGGTTCAAGGTTGAATCATGAATCAGAATGTAAAATACAATTTTATATTCCTCGGCTTACGTTCCCAGTAATGAAGGGAACTCATAAAAAAAAAGTAAAAAAAAACTATTCCCTTAAAATAGAATTCTTCCGAACCGCATGGGATCCCTTCGATTGCTGTGCCTTGCTTCGAAAGCAATCAAAACAAAAGTGGTTGGTAAATCCAAACTGGTGTTTTTTTACGCTAGTACTTTAGGAGCGGGAAAAAGAACTTCAATATTGGCAAAAAATAACCTTTGAATCAGTTGTAGTCGTCTCAGCAGCTTCCATGTCCATATCAGCATCTGGTTGCTCTTCTGTCGGAGTTATACAGAAACTGGGGTTCTCCAGTTCACAGTCTACATTGCTGTTTGCTCGCTGTTGCATGAAAACTAAAAAATCTTCTTTATTGACATGAAGTTGGATAAGCTTGACCAAAAGTTCTCTTGGGTCCCCATCGTTACAAACCTTTTTATTTCCAGGTACTGAGTAATAGCTGTCAACTGAAATTTTTCACAGTCAAGTAATGCAGCACCGATCATGTAATCGACAATAGGAAACCTAAAGTTTAGCTTCTCCCTGAGGTTTTGCTTAAGGATCTTGATCGCTGTTGAATCTGACACTTTGTCCACAATATGCTCTTCAGTTGCAGCTCTACAAAGCAGAGCTACTCCAAGCGTAGGGTACAGTTCCCCTTCCATAACCTCCATGGCTTCTCCGAAAACGATTAGAAATGTGGCAAGTTCACCTGGCAACTCCCATTCAGAGTCATCTAGGACGAACTGTCTTTTATCCATTCTTTTCAGAACTCAGCATATTCCAACTTTATTGGCAATAACACTTTCCAGGAGAGCTTTATTCGCACTCCAGCGGGTGGGCATATCCTTTCGTAGTGACGGGGTCATTGTTGCTACAAGTCGCATATCGTCTGTGCTTTCTAGGATTAGTAGCTCGGAATCCACCCTGAGATGCTCATCGACTTCAGTGGCCACATCTATCATTTCATTCTGAGAGTTTTGTTCTTCTAATCTTTCTTTCTCGAGTTCATACTCCCTTGCCAGTTCTGGTCCTCTGTATCTCATTGCACTTGTAATCTGACGGCATCTTGAGATCCAAATATTCAATCTCCTGTACATTTGGAAAGCCGTCAACCATCAGTGGGTTGTGTAAGCCATGGCCTAAACAATCCCTAGAAAATACCCTTTCAAGTTGGCAAGCTTGCTTCATATTTGCTCCTTGTCTCGGACCACCTCAATGGTCTTGCTGGAGAGATTCAATGCCCCTATTACCTGCCTGTATTCTTCCCTGATGTTTTCAGCTGTATGCCTGTCAGTTCCAAAACATCTAGTTGAAAGAGTGTAGACACTCATCTCACTCAGGCGTCAAAAACAGTATTGTATGTCCTTGATATGACAACTTTTGGTACTGATCTGTCCAAATGTCAAACGCTAGATTACCATGCCTTCCCAAGTTGTTTTTTTATATCCTCAAGGACAACACAATGCAATGAAGTGTACACGTCATCAATACCACCCTTGGAAACATTTCGAGAATTAGGGAGGTCTTTTCTGTCAGCTACCATGTCATACTTGACTGCAAAGTCCCCAGAACCTGGTCCTTCGACGAACGAAAATGGCAGACTTTTATTCTTGTGGCTAAGAGAGATATTTCCTCTTCCAGCTGCTGAAGTGGAGAAAAAGATAGCTAACTGACTGCTCTGACTGTACCCTTTGTAAGAATAAAGACTTGACCTCATCATTTCGAGCATGATATGTAGTCAAATGCATCCTCAGGTTTTTAGTGCTAGACGACGACTATTTTTCATTGAAGAAAACAAACTGCGGAGCTTTTTTCTGTCCAGTGTGGCAAAGCTGAGCTTGCAGTACTTATTTTCTGTTACAAGTGCTAATGATCCTTTTGATAGGGTACCAAAAACTTCCACACTGTACTTGACCACTTTAATCGTTGTTTGATGCCCACTGCTAGCTCTTCGCACAGAGTATCACCATAGGTCTTCAAGAACGACATGATTCGTGTAGTCTGGAGCTGCAAAATAGATACTAAACAGACGAAGCCAATTTCTCCCTAAGGAGCTTTCTAGAATAAGCACAGAGACAAGAAATATCCTAACTGCTGACCATATTTCTGAATAAAGGCATGTTTCCTCTATACTTTAATTTACATACTTTGCTCCCAGAGTAAGAAATTTTAGGCTCATTTGCTGCTAGAATAGAAGATAGAGATTTTATAAATGAGACAAAATAGAATAAACATGAATACACAAGAATTGTTGGCTTTGGCCAACTTTCAAAAGGACCAGAAATTAAATTAAATGAATTTAGTTATTCGGAATTATAATAAGAAACTTGCTCTTTTAATATATATATATATATATATATATATATATATATATATATATATATATATATATATATATATATATATATATATATATATATATATATATATATATATATATATATATATATATATATATATATATATATATATATGTATGTATATATATATATATATATATATATATATATATATATATATATATATATATATATATATATATATATATATATATATATATATATATATATATATATATATATATATATATATATATATATATATATATATATATATATATATATATATATATATATATATATATATATATATATATATATTATATATATATATATATATATATATATATATATATATATATATATATATATATATATATATATATATATATATATATATATATATATATATATATATATATATATTTCGCCATGAAAATTCAATTTTTTAGACACTCGGTTACTGTTAGTCCGCGTTGTTCCTTATTTACGGTTTGTTACCTCGAATTTTTTGATAGGTCTCGACTTAGACGAGGCCATTCAGTACTGATGCCTGGAAATACTAACAATATGTAATGACAACATGTAATGACAATGACGTAGGTTTGAGAACGACCCAACCACATCCATGACCGCGTCATATTATCCAATTACGTTATCTTATATGACATTATTTGCCAAGCATAAGTAAAAAAAAAAACAAATAATAAAAAATAAAGAATACCTTATTTTTAAGCAGTTTGTGGTAACGCATTGTAAGTAAAAAGCGACGCGGCTCAATAGTAACCAAACTCTAAAAAACAGAATTTTGATATCAATAGATATATCAAAAGAATTTGCTTATTTAGCATATTCCAAGTATATAATATTTATTAAGTTTAGTGTTACCCATCAAAGGCTAAGCACCAGAGAAAATTTGTGCGATATTTGTATAAGGGGGAATCCAGTGGCGGATCCAGAGGGGGGCAAGGGGAGTGCCCCCCCTTAACGTAGTCTAAAGTAGTGTAATTTACTTAATTAACGCAAGTTTGCGTTAATTAAACTTGCTGCTAACGCAAGTTTATCAGATCAACCTATTTTGCGCCCTCCTAAAAAATACTAGATCCGCCCCGGGGGAATCACCCCCTGAATCACACCATCAGATTCAGGACTCGTCAGAGAACCCTTGTGTAGAGGTTCCAAGCTCCTATCTGCAAAAATGTGGACTTTTTGTATTTTTTTACAAAAAAAAAAAAAAAAATCACGGATGCGTGTTTACTTTTTTATTATTTTTTTCTTTTTCCCGGGGTGATCGTATTCAACCAAGGGTCCTAGAATGTTGCGAGACGGCTCATTCAAACGGAAATCAGAAGTTCTAGTACCCTTTTTAAGTAACCGATAAAATTGGGGTCAACTAGCCCTCCTCTCAAACCCTTTTTCCCCAAAATCGTATGATCAAAATTTGAGATGGCTATTTTGTTCAGTTTAGTTGAAAGGTACAATATCTTTATCTTCGAAGGTACTTTTTTAGGGGGAATTTTATGGGGATGGGTTTTCTACGAGGAAAATTTCCCATTTAGATGGAACTTTCAGGGGGGGGTGAACTTTACAGGGGAAATTTTACATGGGAGGGATTTGCCAGAACTCTAATACGTCTTACTTTCTCGTTGGCAACCGGAATTTACATGTGGAGATGCTTTGGAGGAATTGTCTGGGAAAATTTTCAACGGAGTTGAAATTCTCTGGGGGTTCTTACGTGAGGGGATTTCCTTCGAAAGAAATTCTCAATGGGGGAATTATCACCAGGAGAAATTCTCCATGGGGAAATTTTCTGCGGGACAAACTTTCCCAAACATTAGAGGGGGATTTTCAGGAAATATTTTCGACTCAAGGGGATTCCCCATGACCTTTAAAAGGATCTGAGTTTAAATAAAAATACATCGATCTTCAAATGAAAGTATGCTAAGGAGTATTTTCAGGCCGAATTGTACGCAAGAAATTTTCTGGGGAATTCCCAGCGAGGATGGAATTGTCCAGGGGGTAATTTCCTGACGGAAAAATTTTACGTGGGAGGAACTTTCTATAAAGTAATTTTTCGTGGGTGGATTTTCCGCGGAGGGTGATGATTTCCTGGGATTATTTGAAAAAAAACAACCAGAAATTAATAAAACCAAAACAAGATTTTTCTACTGAAATTAAGGAACAACAATTAAAACTCAAAACGAACAAAAATTATTCCATAAATTAGGGGGGCTACCACCTCCTCAATACCCCCGCTCATTACGCTTAAGCTTCACCTTTTGTCTCAATTCTGTAAGAACGATTCCTGAAACACAATGGCTGTGTAATTAGCATCTGAACCTTTTTTAAAAGTTCTTAAAAAACTTTAGCGTTAAGAAAGGAGTATTGAGTAGGGGGCAGCCCTCCTCATATACGGACAAATTTCTGTTCGTGTTAAGTTTTAATGTTACTCCTTACTTTCAGTAGAAAAAAATCTTTTTTTATTATTTAATAAAAATTTAAAGTGACCTATGCACCACTCAAAATGTATGAAACATGTATCAGCTTTACTATCCATTTTAAGAGTAAAATTAGGAACTATAATGGTGCAACGTATTTTATACAAATAAAAGGCATTAAATAAATATTCTATTATTCATTAGTGAATAATAGACTATAACTGTTTTGCATTTTTTTACAGTTAAATAGACAAAAGCGTCAGTCTAAAAATAAATTTTTATAAATATATTTGTCAAATAAAATTAAACCACTCTTTTTGATCGGCATTTCAAGTTTCGACACTTGGTATTTCATTTGTAGCATTATCGGCGTGGTTGCGGCAGGTCAAAGTGTCACGCAGGTATGTACAGTAGGTGTCCCACTCCAGCAATCAACTTTTATTGTTCAATGGATACAAACCGCCCATATCGAGCTAAATGATCAGGCAAAAGTGACACGGTATTAGTGTTGCCATCACAGTAAATAATGTGAATACTGAATAAACCCAGGGACTACACACTAGGTCCGTACACACTAGACGCTTTCCTATTGACTGGGTTTCTATAAATTCGACGTTTTCTACAGAATTAAGATAAAAAAGAAATGTTAATCTGGATAGCTGTGACCGCTAAAGGGTACAAAAGAAACCAATAAATGGGCCTGCTTTGCCAAAATATAGGAAGAGAAGATGGATTGTTCTGTTTTTTTTTGGGGAGCTATATCAAGCTATAAATTAAAAGGAAACCAAGAAAGTTCTTGGGTTTACCAAGAAAGACAAAGTAGCTTCTAGAGAATCTCAGATATAGTCAAATGAATAGACTTTCTCCTTAACTGAAATCTAGGAGGACGGAGAACAGCGAGACATGTATCAGTCTACGTTAGCTACATGCTAATTTGGACTGCTACCTGTCTCTCATTTTTCCGTCCCGGTTTTCCAGAAAGCGAAGAATATAGGTACACTTTAACTTGAAATAGGAAGAAGTCCGTGATTAATTCACTGACATAATAAATTTATGCTCAAGAAAAGGTTGAATTCAATCAAAAATTTCGTTGATGCAATTTATTTGGGATAGTAAATCAACTAGGCAGCACCTATCGCCAGTTTAGTATGATAGTTCCAGTGTGCTAAACAAAACGTAAACTTTCAACATTTAGCCTACATATATATTGATCTTTGCAACCAAATTTCTGAAATAAATGGGCAGCTCTAGAATGGGCAGTTGGCCAGCCTGAAATGACGGTTAAGACAGGAGCATTAATAGTTATAATTTTTGTCCCTGATTTGCAGAAGAATACCGCAAATATAATAAGTGTTTTTTTTTTTATGATTCTGTTGAGAGTTGTTATTTCATGAAAAATTACCCCTTTTTTGTTAGTTTTACAGAAAAATTGAAAGAACGACACGTTTACCACCCAAGATGCTAAAAAATACATTTTTCTACTTAAATTCTACTTGCAATAGTTAAAAAAGATTATAATATGCAATAAGTGTTTAATTTAATGCACAAAGTAGGTAAATATTATTGAATGAACAAGATATATATAATAGATACATGATATAGATATATGTATAGATGATATATATCATGATATGGATATATATAAAATATTAAAACAAATTGTAAGTTAACTGGTAAATAATTCAAATTGCTCATCTTTGATGGTATTCTGATAATTAGTAAGTTTACAGAAGGCATTATTTACCAGCAAATATGCTAATGTGCTAAGTTAAGTTGCTGTAACAGGATTGGATACGGCAACACGGTATTAGTGTAGGCATCAAAGTAATTAATGTGAAAAGTGAATGAACCAAAGGGGTATACACTGGCCCAATAAACGCCTTTTTAATGCCAGAGCCACACCGTAGTCGCGCCAGTTAAAAAAAAAATCTTGAAGGGAAAAGGGTTCATCAGTAATTTAACATTACGTTTCAAACAGTTTGAGGCACAAACTTTAAATAAGGAGCGATGCAGCGCAAAAGCAACCGAAACTCTAAAAAACAGAAGTTTGATATCAATAGATGTACCAAATAAAATCGGCTTATTATACTGATTACAAATATATGACTCATTAAGTTTAGCTTTATGCATGAAAGGCTACAAACCTGAAAAAAAATTTCCCTGATATTCAGAAAACGGAGGAAGAAAAAACCTAAGAAATTCGAGGACTCTTCATAAAAATCACACCATCATATTCAGCGTATCAGAGAACCCTACTGTTGAGGTTTCTTCAAAAATTGTGAAATTTTGCATTTTTTGCCTAAAGAAAGTTCACGGATGCGTCTTTATTTGTTGTTTTTGCTTTTTCTCAGGGTGATCATATCGAACCAGTGGTTCTAGAATTTCTGAAGAGAGCCTATTCAAACCGAAATTAAAAGTTCTAGTGCCCTTTTTATGTCATCAAAAATATTCGAAGGCATCTAGCTTTCTGCGGTGCCCTTTTTTCACCAAAGTCGTTTGATCAAAATTTTGAGATAGCCATATTGTATAGCATAAATGTATAGCACACGATCATATTCAGCGTATCAGAGAACCCTACTGTTGAGGTTTCTTCAAAAATGTGAAATTTTGCATTTTTTGCCTAAAGAAAGTTCACGGATGCGTCTTTATTTGTTGTTTTGTTTTTTTCTCAGGGTGATCATATCGAACCAGTGGTTCTAGAATTTCTGAAGAGAGCCTATTCAAACAGAAATTAAAAGTTCTAGTGCCCTTTTTATGTCATCAAAAATATTCGAAGGCATCTAGCTTTCTGCTGTGCCCTTTTTTCACCAAAGTCGTATGATCAAAATTTGAGATAGCCATATTGTATAGCATAAATGAAAGGCCCAATATTTATTTCTTTGGATATAACATGACCCCCAATAGCCCCTAGGGAAGGGTCTTTAAGTTATAAAAGATCTTAAGCCGAACTGGCCAGCCATGACAAAGAAACAAACAGAGAAAACTCAATGAACAAACAAACAAAACGAGACTACGGCCAGTAGAGAAAAAAACCTAAACGACACGAATATTTCACCAGTTTAAAGCGAGGCGTCATCAATTCAGAAGAAACAAAGATTAAAAAACTAAAAACACACAAAAACCATCACAAATATTAATAAATTACAATTGTCACAACAGATCCACATAGGTCACTGTCACTAATAGAGTTACTTCGATGAGAACACCAAAGCAACTGTATAAAATTTTATAAAATGGAAATCAAGTTAATGGTTCTATTACGAAATTACATAAAAAAAAAAACAAGTTTTTTAAGCTAAAAGTAAGGAGCGACATTAAAACTTAAAACGAACAGAAATTATTCTGTATATGAAAGGGGCTGTCCCCTCCTCAACGCCTCGCTCTTTACGCTAAAGTTTTTTATTGTTTTAAAAAATAAAGTTGTGAGACAGAGCCAAACTTTAGCGTAAAGAGCGAGGCGTTAAGGAGGGGACAGCCCCTTTCATATACGGAATAATTTCTGTTCGTTTTTAAGTTTTAATGTCGCTCCTTACTTTCAGTTTAAAAAACTTGTTTTTTTTATTTAATTTCTGATCGTTTTTTAGTTAATGCAGCTTTTATTTGCAAAACAATTTTACTTTTCTTTTGCTAAATGGATGTCTTTACAAATTAACTTACGTAACTAACTTCTATATTCGTATATTTTTCTTCTGGCAAAAAATACAAAGTTGCAGATTTTTGCAGATATGAGCTTGAAACCTATGTAATAGGGTTTTCTGATACGCTGAATCTGACGGTGTGTTTTTCATTAAAATTCTTTCACTTGTAGGGGATGTTTCCTCCCTCTTTAAAAAATCGAGTAAATTTTCTCAGGCTCGTAGCCTTTGATGAGTAATACTAAACTTAATAAAATTTATATATTTAGAATCAGCATTATAAACCCATTCTTTTGATACATTTATTAGTAGAAGGGCCTTATTGACTCCGGTACGAACACCGTGCTGCCACCTATAACTTTTTTGCACCCCAAATATGGGCATAGCCTCCCTAGGGGAAAAGGATTTCTGAGAAATTGATTGCGTAATCAAAGTGTGTCAATGACATGGAACACCTGTGCTGTCAGTCATTAATCAAATTGTTTCCGGGGAAGTTAATTAATGTCTGACAGATGACGTCAAGTTAATTAATGTCTTTGCCTCGGAAACAACTCTTTTGGTCGAACTCCAAAGGATATTAATAACCAAACGCCATGGAAACAATTCTCCAAGAAACATCTTAGTGATGAATTGTTTTAGCGCGGGAATCAGGTTTCTAATTAATTTGAAATGCATTAGCGCAGAGATGCCAAAAAACAAAAGGAACACGCTGAATTACGTTTAGGGATTATTTGGGCGAAACTGTTTTAGACAGATTATGGAATTATTTCGGCGAAACAGTTAGAGACATTTTAAAAGAAGATTTTAGGAAAAGTTTTAGAAGAGAATTTGAGGGTCAAACTCTGTCGTCGTTATAATACACAAGTTCCATTTGAACAGTGTTGTGAGGTCCTCTACCACAACCCCAAAGGCTTCCAATCCCCCTACCCAACCCCGAAGGAAGCCCCCGGTCCTCAAAGGTCCCCAAGCTCCCAAAGAACCACAGCCCCCCAAACGCCCTCCTCAGACCCCCCCCCCCGGGGCCCGAAGGGCCCCTCCCCCCTTTGGCCCCCCAAAGGGGCCCCTCTCCCTCCATCTCCTCCCTCCTCCTCCCCTCCTTCTCCCCTCCTCCCCTCCCATCCTCCTCCTCCCCCCTCCTCCCTCCTCCTCCTCCCTCCCACCTCCTCCTCCCCCTCCCCTCCTCCCCTCCCCTTCCCTCCCCCATTTTTTATACTTTTTTTGTGCATTGAGACACAGAACGACCCCCTCCCCCCCGCCCCCCTCCCCCCTCCAAAGGTCTGATTTTTCAAAGTTCATTTTGAATTTCCTTCATTGAAATGCAAGAGTTGGAATGTTTCAGTAGTATTTGGTTGTGGTTTACCTTGTCACAGTTACATTTTCTTGATTTTTCAAAGTTCATTTTGAATTTCTTTGTTGAAAGGCAAGAGTTGGAATATTTCAGTAGTGTGTTGTTGTGGTTTACCTTGTCACAGTTACATTTTCTTGATTTTTCAAAGTTCATTTCGAATTTCTTTCATTGAAATGCAAGAGTTGGAATATTTTAGTAGTGTTTGGTTTACCTTGTCACAGTTACATTTTCTTGATTTTTCAAAGTTCATTTTGAATTTCTTTCGTTGAAATGCAAGAGTTGGAATATTTCAGTAGTGTTTGGTTGTGGTTTACCTTGTCACAGTTACATTTTCTTGATTTTTCAAAGTTCATTTTGAATTTCTTTCATTGAAATGTAAGAGTTGGAATATTTCAGTAGTGTTTGGTTGTGGTTTACCTTGTCACAGTTACATTTTCCTGATTTTTCAAAGTTCATTTTGAATTTCTTTCGTTGAAATGCAAGAGTTGGAATATTTCAGTAGTGTTTGGTTTTGGTTTACCTTGTCACAGTTACATTTTCTTAATTTTTCAAAGTTAATTTTGAATTTCTTTCGTTGAAATGCAAGATATGGAATATTTCAGTAGTGTTTCGTTGTGGTTTACCTTGTCAGAGTTACATTTTCTTGATTTTTTCAAAGTTCATTTTAAATTCTTTCATTGAAATGTAAGAGTTGGAATATTTCAGTAGTGTTTGGTTGTGGTTTACCTTGTCACAGTTACATTTTCTTGATTTTTCAAAGTTCATTTGAATTTCTTTCGTTGAAATGCAAGAGTTGGAATATTTCAGTAGTGTTTGGTTGTGGTTTACATTGTCACACTTACATTTTCTTGATTTTTCAAAGTTCATTTTGAATTTCTTTCGTTGAAATGCAAGAGTTGGAATATTTTAGTAGTGTTTGGTTGTGGTTTACCTTGTCAAAGTTACATTTTCTTGATTTTTCAAAGTTCATTTTGAATTTCTTTCGTTGAAATGCAAGAGTTGGAATATTTCACTAGTGTTTGGTAGTGGTTTACCCTGTCACAGTTACATTTTCTTGATTTTTCAAAGTTCATTTTGAATTTCTTTCGTTGAAATGCAAGAGTTGGAATATTTCAGTAGTGTTTGGTTGTGGTTTACCGTGTCACAGTTACATTTTCTTGATTTTTCAAAGTTCATTTTGAATTTCTTTCATTGAAATGCAAGAGTTGGAATATTTCAGTAGTGTTTGGTTGTGGTTTACCTTGTCACAGTTACATCTTCTTGATTTTTCAAAGTTCATTTTGGATTTCTTTCGTTGAAATGCAAGAGTTGGAATATTTCAGTAGTGTTTGGTTGTGGTTTACCTTGTCACAGTTACATTTTCTGGATTTTTCAAAGTTCATTTTGAATTTCCTTCGTTGAAATGCAAGAGTTGGAATATTTCAGTAGTGTTTGGTTGTGGTTTACCGTGTCACAGTGACATTTTCTTGATTTTTTAAAGTTCATTTCGAATTTTTTCGTTGAAATGCAAGAGTTGGAATATTTCAGTAGTGTTTGGTTGTGGTTTACCTTGTCACAGTTACATTTTCCTGATTTTTCAAAGTTCATTTTGAATTTCTTTCATTGAAATGCAAGAGCTGGAATATTTCAGTAGTGTTTGGTTGTGGTTTACCTTGTCACAGTTACATCTTCTTGATTTTTCAAAGTTCATTTTGAATTTCTTTCATTGAAATGCAAGAGTTGGAATATTTCTGTAGTGTTTGGTTGTGGTTTACCTTGTCACAGTTACATTTTCTTGATTTTTCAAAGTTCATTTTGAATTTCTTTCGTTGAAATGCAAGAGTTGGATTATTTCAGTAGTGTGCTGTTGTAGTTTACTATGTCACAGTTACAGTCCCTTAATTTTTCAAAGTTCATTTTGAATTTCTTTCGTTGAAATGCAAGAGTTGGAATATTTCAGTAGTGTTTGGTTGTGGTTTACCTTGTCACAGTTACATTTTCTTGATTTTTCAAAGTTCGTTTTGAATTTCCTTCGTTGAAATGCAAGAGTTGGAATATTTCAGTAGTTTTTTTGGTTGTGGTTTACCGTGTCACAGTTACATTTTCTTGATTTTTCAAAGTTCATTTCGAATTTCTTTCGTTGAAATGCAAGAGTTGGAATATTTCAGTAGTGTTTGGTTGTGGTTTACCTTGTCACAGTTACATTTTCTTGATTTTTCAAAGTTCATTTTGAATTTCCTTCGTTGAAATGCAAGAGTTGGAATATTTCAGTAGTGTTTGGTTGTGGTTTACCGTGTCACAGTTACATTTTCTTGATTTTTCAAAGTTCATTTCGAATTTCTTTCGTTGAAATGCAAGAGTTGGAATATTTTAGTAGTGTTTGGTTTACCTTGTCACAGTTACATTTTCTTGATTTTTCAAAGTTCATTTTGAATTTCTTTCATTGAAATGCAAGAGTTGGAATATTTCAGTAGTGTTTGGTTGTGGTTTACCTTGTCACAGTTACATTTTCTTGATTTTTCAAAGTTCATTTTGAATTTCTTTCATTGAAATGTAAGAGTTGGAATATTTCAGTAGTGTTTGGTTGTGGTTTACCTTGTCACAGTTACATTTCTTGATTTTTCAAAGTTCATTTTGAATTTCTTTTGTTGAAATGCAAGAGTTGGAATATTTCAGTAGTGTTTGGTTGTGGTTTACCTTGTCACAGTTACATTTTCTTAATTTTTCAAAGTTCATTTTGAATTTCTTTCGTCGAAATGCAAGAGTTGGAATATTTCAGTAGTGTTTCGTTGTGGTTTACCTTGTCACAGTTACATTTTCTTGATTTTTCAAAGTTCATTTTGAATTTCTTTCATTGAAATGTAAGAGTTGGAATATTTCAGTAGTGTTTGGTTGTGGTTTACCTTGTCAGAGTTACATTTTCTTGATTTTTTCAAAGTTCATTTGAATTTCTTTCGTTGAAATGCAAGAGTTGGAATATTTCAGTAGTGTTTGGTTGTGGTTTACATTGTCACACTTACATTTTCTTGATTTTTCAAAGTTCATTTTGAATTTCTTTCGTTGAAATGCAAGAGTTGGAATATTTTAGTAGTGTTTGGTTGTGGTTTACCATGTCACAGTTACATTTTCTTGATTTTTCAAAGTTCATTTTGAATTTCTTTCGTTGAAATGCAAGAGTTGGAATATTTCACTAGTGTTTGGTAGTGGTTTTTACCCTGTCACAGTTACATTTTCTTGATTTTTCAAAGTTCATTTTGAATTTTTTTTAGTTGAAATGCAAGAGTTGGAATATTTCAGTAGTGTTTGGTTGTGGTTTACCTTGTCACAGTTACATTTTCTTGATTTTTCAAAGTTCATTTTGAATTTCCTTCGTTGAAATGCAAGAGTTGCAATATTTCAGTAGTGTTTGGTTGTGGTTTACCGTGTCACAGTTACATTTTCTTGATTTTTCAAAATTCATTTCGAATTTCTTTCGTTGAAATGCAAGAGTTGGAATATTTCAGTAGTGTTTGGTTGTGGTTTACCTTGTCACAGTTACATTTTCTGGAATTTTTAAAAGTTCATTTTGAATTTCCTTCGTTGAAATGCAAGAGTTGGAATATTTCAGTAGTGTTTGGTTGTGGTTTACCGTGTCACAGTTACATTTTCTTGATTTTTCAAAGTTCATTTCGAATTTCTTTCGTTGAAATGCAAGAGTTGGAATATTTCAGTAGTGTTTGGTTGTGGTTTACTTTGTCACTTTCAAAGTTCATTTTGAATTTCTTTCATTGAAATGCAAGAGCTGGAATATTTCAGTAGTGTTTGGTTGTGGTTTACCTTGTCACAGTTACATCTTCTTGATTTTTCAAAGTTCATTTTGAATTTCTTTCATTGAAATGCAAGAGTTGGAATATTTCAGTAGTGTTTGGTTGTGGTTTACCTTGTCACAGTTACATTTTCTTGATTTTTCAAAGTTCATTTTGAATTTCTTTCGTTGAAATGCAAGAGTTGGAATATTTCAGTAGTGTGCTGTTGTAGTTTACCATGTCACAGTTACAGTCCCTTAATTATTCAAAGTTCATTTTGAATTTCTTTCGTTGAAATGCAAGAGTTGGAATATTTCAGTAGTGTTTGATTGTGGTTTACCTTGTCACAGTTACATTTTCTTGATTTTTCAAAGTTCATTTTGAATTTCCTTCGTTGAAATGCAAGAGTTGGAATATTTCAGTAGTGTTTGGTTGTGGTTTACCGTGTCACAGTTACATTTTCTTGATTTTTCGAAGTTCATTTCGAATTTCTTTCGTTGAAATGCAAGAGTTGGAATATTTCAGTAGTGTTTGGTTGTGGTTTACCTTGTCACAGTTACATTTTCTGGATTTTTCAAAGTTCATTTTGAATTTCCTTCGTTGAAATGCAAGAGTTGGAATATTTCAGTAGTGTTTGGTTGTGGTTTACCGTGTCACAGTTACATTTTCTTGATTTTTCAAAGTTCATTTCGAATTTCTTTCGTTGAAATGCAAGAGTTGGAATATTTCAGTAGTGTTTGGTTGTGGTTTACCGTGTCACAGTTACATTTTCCTGATTTTCCAAAGTTCATTTTGAATTTCTTTCATTGAAATGCAAGAGTTGGAATATTTCAGTAGTGTTTGGTTGTGGTTTACCTTGTCACAGTTACATCTTCTTGATTTTTCAAAGTTCATTTTGAATTTCTTTCATTGAAATGCAAGAGTTGGAATATTTCAGTAGTTTTTGGTTGTGGTTTACCTTGTCACAGTTACATTTTCTTGATTTTTCAAAGTTTATTTTGAATTTCTTTCGTTGAAATGCAAGAGTTGGAATATTTCAGTAGTGTGCTGTTGTAGTTTACCATGTCACAGTTACAGTCCCTTAATTTTTCAAACTTCATTTTGAATTTCTTTCGTTGAAATGCAAGAGTTGGAATATTTCAGTAGTGTTTGGTTGTGGTTTACCTTGTCACAGTTACATTTTCTTAATTTTCAAAGTTCATTTTGAATTTCTTTCGTTGAAATGCAAGAGTTGGAATATTTCAGTAGTGTTTCGTTGTGGTTTACATTGTCACAGTTACATTTCTTGATTTTTCAAAGTTCATTTTGAATTTCTTTCATTGAAATGCAAGAGTTGGAATATTTCAGTAGTGTTTGGTTGTGGTTTACCTTGTCACAGTTACATTCTCTTGATTTTTCAAAGTTCATTTTGAATTTCTTTCGTTGAAATGCAAGAGTTGGAATATTTCAGTTGTGTTTCGTTGTGGTCTACCTTGTCACAGTTACATTTTCTTGATTTTTCAAAGTTCAGTTTGAATTTCTTTCGTTGAAATGCAAGAGTTGGAATATTTCAGTAGTGTTTGGTTGTGGTTTACCTTGTCACAGTTACATTTTCTTGATTTTTCAAAGTTCATTTTGAATTTCTTTCGTTGAAATGCAAGAGTTGGAATATTTCAGTTGTGTTTGGTTGTGGTTTACCGTGTCACAGTTACATTTTCTTGATTTTTCAAAGTTCATTTCGAATTTCTTTCGTTGAAATGCAAGAGTTGGAATATTTCAGTAGTGTTTGGTTGTGGTTTACCTTGTCACAGTTACATTTTCTTGATTTTTCAAAGTTTATTCTGAATTTTTTTCGTTGAAATGCAAGAGTTGGAATATTTCAGTAGTGTTTGGTTATGGTTTACCTTGTCAGAGTTACATTCTCTTGATTTTTCAAAGTTCATTTTGAATTTCTTTCGTTGAAATGCAAGAGTTGGAATATTTCAGTAGTGTTTGGTTGTGGTTCACCTTGTCACAGTTACATTTTCTTGATTTTTCAAAGTTCATTTTGAACTTCTTTCGTTGAAATGCAAGAGTTGGAATATTTCAGTAGTGTTTGGTTGTGGCTTACCTTGTCATGGTTACATTTTCTTAATTTTTCAAAGTTCATTTTGAATTTCTTTCGTTGAAATGCAAGAGTTGGAATATTTCAGTTGTGTTTCGTTGTGATTTACCTTGTCACAGTTACATTTTCTTGATTTTTCAAAGTTCATTTTGAATTTCTTTCGTTGAAATGCAAGAGTTGGAATATTTCACTAGTGTTTGGTTGTGGTTTACCTTGTCACATTTACACACATGTATACACATGTACACACATGTGCTTATCATGAGTGCTCATGATAAGTTAACCTAACCTTTTCCGGTGAGTATGGTTAGGTTAGACTAGATTAAGTTAGGTTAGTTAGGTTAGGTTAGGTTAGCCTACGTACGCTTCACTTAGGTTAGCTTAGGTTAGGTGAGAGACATGTGAAAAGTTAGGTGTATGATTAGGTTAGGTTAGGTTAGATTAAGTTAGGTTAGGTTAAGTTAGGTTAGGCTAGGTTAGCCTACGTACGCGCGCGTACGTAGGCTAACCTAGCCTAACCTAACTTAACCTAACCTAACACAACCAAACACTACTGAAATATTCCAACTCTTGCATTTCAACGAAAGAAATTCAAAATGAACTTTGAAAAATCAAGAGAATGTAACTCTGACAAGGTAAACCATAACCAAACACTACTGAAATATTCCAACTCTTGCATTTCAACGAAAAAAATCAGAATAAACTTTGAAAAATCAAGAAAATGTAACTGTGACAAGGTAAACCACAACCAAACACTACTGAAATATTCCAACTCTTGCATTTCAACGAAAGAAATTCGAAATGAACTTTAAAAATCAAGAAAATGTAACTGTGACACGGTAAACCACAACCAAACACTACTGAAATATTCCAACTCTTGCATTTCAACGAAAGAAATTCAAAATGAACTTTGAAAAATCAAGAAAATGTAACTGTGACAAGGTAAACCACAATCAAACACTACTGAAATATTCCAACTCTTGCATTTCAACGAAAGAAATTCAAAATGAACTTTGAAAAATCAAGAAAATGTAACTGTGACAAGGTAGACCACAACGAAACACAACTGAAATATTCCAACTCTTGCATTTCAACGAAAGAAATTCAAAATGAACTTTGAAAAATCAAGAGAATGTAACTGTGACAAGGTAAACCACAACCAAACACTACTGAAATATTCCAACTCTTGCATTTCAATGAAAGATATTCAAAATGAACTTTGAAAAAATCAAGAAAATGTAACTGTGACAAGGTAAACCACAACGAAACACTACTGAAATATTCCAACTCTTGCATTTCAACGAAAGAAATTCAAAATGAACTTTGAAAAATTAAGAAAATGTAACTGTGACAAGGTAAACCACAACCAAACACTACTGAAATATTCCAACTCTTGCATTTCAACGAAAGAAATTTAAAATGAACTTTGAAAAATTAAGGGACTGTAACTGTGACATGGTAAACTACAACAGCACACTACTGAAATATTCCAACTCTTGCATTTCAACGAAAGAAATTCAAAATGAACTTTGAAAAATCAAGAAAATGTAACTGTGACAAGGTAAACCACAACCAAACACTACTGAAATATTCCAACTCTTGCATTTCAATGAAAGAAATTCAAAAAAAAAAAAAAGAAATGAACTTTGAAAAATCAAGAAGATGTAAGTGTGACAAGGTAAACCACAACCAAACACTACTGAAATATTCCAACTCTTGCATTTCAATGAAAGAAATTCAAAATGAACTTTGAAAAATCAGGAAAATGTAACTGTGACACGGTAAACCACAACCAAACACTACTGAAATATTCCAACTCTTGCATTTCAACGAAAGAAATTCGAAATGAACTTTGAAAAATCAAGAAAATGTAACTGTGACACGGTAAACCACAACCAAACACTACTGAAATATTCCAACTCTTGCATTTCAACGAAGGAAATTCAAAATGAACTTTGAAAAATTCCAGAAAATGTAACTGTGACAAGGTAAACCAAAACCAAACACTACTGAAATATTCCAACTCTTGCATTTCAACGAAAGAAATTCGAAATGAACTTTGAAAAATCAAGAAAATGTAACTGTGACACGGTAAACCACAACCAAACACTACTGAAATATTGCAACTCTTGCATTTCAACGAAGGAAATTCAAAATGAACTTTGAAAAATCAAGAAAATGTAACTGTGCCAAGGTAAACAACAACCAAACACTACTGAAATATTCCAACTCTTGCATTTCAACTAAAAAAATTCAAAATGAACTTTGAAAAATCAAGAAAATGTAACTGTGACAGGGTAAACCACTACCAAACACTAGTGAAATATTCCAACTCTTGCATTTCAACGAAAGAAATTCAAAAATGAACTTTGAAAAATCAAGAAAATGTAACTGTGACATGGTAAACCACAACCAAACACTACTAAAATATTCCAACTCTTGCATTTCAACGAAAGAAATTCAAAATGAACTTTGAAAAATCAAGAAAATGTAAGTGTGACAATGTAAACCACAACCAAACACTACTGAAATATTCCAACTCTTGCATTTCAACGAAAGAAATTCAAATGAACTTTGAAAAATCAAGAAAATGTAACTGTGACAAGGTAAACCACAACCAAACACTACTGCAATATTCCAACTCTTACATTTCAATGAAAGAAATTCAAAATGAACTTTGAAAAATCAAGAAAATGTAACTGTGACAAGGTAAACCACAACGAAACACTACTGAAATATTCCAACTCTTCCATTTCGACGAAAAAAATTCAAAATGAACTTTGAAAAATTAAGAAAATGTAACTGTGACAAGGTAAACCACAACCAAACACTACTGAAATATTCCAACTCTTGCATTTCAACGAAGAAAAATTCAAAATGAACTTTGAAAAATCAATAAAATGTAACTGTGACAAGGTAAACCACAACCAAACACTACTGAAATATTCCAACTCTTACATTTCAATGAAAGAAATTCAAAATGAACTTTGAAAAATCAAGAAAATGTAACTGTGACAAGGTAAACCACAACCAAACACTACTGAAATATTCCAACTCTTGCATTTCAATGAAAGAAATTCAAAATGAACTTTGAAAAAATCAAGAAAATGTAACTGTGACAAGGTAAACCAAACACTACTAAAATATTCCAACTCTTGCATTTCAACGAAAGAAATTCGAAATGAACTTTGAAAAATCAAGAAAATGTAACTGTGACACGGTAAACCACAACCAAACACTACTGAAATATTCCAACTCTTGCATTTCAACGAAGGAAATTCAAAATGAACTTTGAAAAATCAAGAAAATGTAACTGTGACAAGGTAAACCACAACCAAACACTACTGAAATATTCCTACTCTTGCATTTCAACGAAAGAAATTCGAAATGAACTTTGAAAAATCAAGAAAATGTAACTGTGACACGGTAAACCACAACCAAACACTACTGAAATATTCCAACTCTTGCATTTCAACGAAAGAAATTCAAAATGAACTTTGAAAAATTAAGAAAAATGTAACTGTGACAAGGTAAACCACAACCAAACACTACTGAAATATTCCAACTCTTGCATTTCAACGAAAGAAATTTAAAATGAACTTTGAAAAATTAAGGGACTGTAACTGTGACATGGTAAACTACAACAGCACACTACTGAAATATTCCAACTCTTGCATTTCAACGAAAGAAATTCAAAATGAACTTTGAAAAATCAAGAAAATGTAACTGTGACAAGGTAAACCACAACCAAACACTACTGAAATATTCCAACTCTTGCATTTCAATGAAAGAAATTCAAAATGAACTTTGAAAAATCAAGAAGATGTAAGTGTGACAAGGTAAACCACAACCAAACACTACTGAAATATTCCAACTCTTGCATTTCAATGAAAGAAATTCAAAATGAACTTTGAAAAATCAGGAAATGTAGTGGAAAATGTAACTGTGACACGGTAAACCACAACCAAACACTACTGAAATATTCCAACTCTTGCATTTCAACGAAAGAAATTCGAAATGAACTTTGAAAAATCAAGAAAATGTAACTGTGACACGGTAAACCACAACCAAACACTACTGAAATATTCCAACTCTTGCATTTCAACGAAGGAAATTCAAAATGAACTTTGAAAAATTCCAGAAAATGTAACTGTGACAAGGTAAACCAAAACCAAACACTACTGAAATATTCCAACTCTTGCATTTCAACGAAAGAAATTCGAAATGAACTTTGAAAAATCAAGAAAATGTAACTGTGACACGGTAAACCACAACCAAACACTACTGAAATATTGCAACTCTTGCATTTCAACGAAGGAAATTCAAAATGAACTTTGAAAAATCAAGAAAATGTAACTGTGCCAAGGTAAACCACAACCAAACACTACTGAAATATTCCAACTCTTGCATTTCAACTAAAAAAATTCAAAATGAACTTTGAAAAATCAAGAAAATGTAACTGTGACAGGGTAAACCACTACCAAACACTAGTGAAATATTCCAACTCTTGCATTTCAACGAAAGAAATTCAAAATGAACTTTGAAAAATCAAGAAAATGTAACTGTGACATGGTAAACCACAACCAAACACTACTAAAATATTCCAACTCTTGCATTTCAACGAAAGAAATTCAAAATGAACTTTGAAAAATCAAGAAAATGTAAGTGTGACAATGTAAACCACAACCAAACACTACTGAAATATTCCAACTCTTGCATTTCAACGAAAGAAATTCAAATGAACTTTGAAAAATCAAGAAAATGTAACTGTGACAAGGTAAACCACAACCAAACACTACTGCAATATTCCAACTCTTACATTTCAATGAAAGAAATTCAAAATGAACTTTGAAAAATCAAGAAAATGTAACTGTGACAAGGTAAACCACAACGAAACACTACTGAAATATTCCAACTCTTGCATTTCGACGAAAAAAATTCAAAATGAACTTTGAAAAATTAAGAAAATGTAACTGTGACAAGGTAAACCACAACCCAACACTACTGAAATATTCCAACTCTTGCATTTCAACGAAAGAAATTCAAAATGAACTTTGAAAAATCAATAAAATGTAACTGTGACAAGGTAAACCACAACCAAACACTACTGAAATATTCCAACTCTTACATTTCAATGAAAGAAATTCAAAATGAACTTGGAAAAATCAAGAAAATGTAACTGTGACAAGGTAAACCACAACCAAACACTACTGAAATATTCCAACTCTTGCATTTCAATGAAAGAAATTCAAAATGAACTTTGAAAAATCAAGAAAATGTAACTGTGACAAGGTAAACCAAACACTACTGAAAATATTCCAACTCTTGCATTTCAACGAAAGAAATTCGAAATGAACTTTGAAAAATCAAGAAAATGTAACTGTGACACGGTAAACCACAACCAAACACTACTGAAATATTCCAACTCTTGCATTTCAACGAAGGAAATTCAAAATGAACTTTGAAAAATCAAGAAAATGTAACTGTGACAAGGTAAACCACAACCAAACACTACTGAAATATTCCTACTCTTGCATTTCAACGAAAGAAATTCGAAATGAACTTTGAAAAATCAAGAAAATGTAACTGTGACACGGTAAACCACAACCAAACACTACTGAAATATTCCAACTCTTGCATTTCAACGAAGGAAATTCAAAATGAACTTTGAAAAATCAAGAAAATGTAACTGTGACAAGGTAAACCACAATCAAACACTACTGAAATATTCCAACTCTTGCATTTCAACGAAAGAAATTCAAAATGAACTTTGAAAAATTAAGGGACTGTAACTGTGACATGGTAAACTACAACAGCACACTACTGAAATAATCCAACTCTTGCATTTCAACGAAAGAAATTCAAAATGAACTTTGAAAAATCAAGAAAAATGTAACTGTGACAAGGTAAACCACAACCAAACACTACAGAAATATTCCAACTCTTGCATTTCAATGAAAGAAATTCAAAATGAACTTTGAAAAATCAAGAAGATGTAACTGTGACAAGGTAAACCACAACCAAACACTACTGAAAATATTCCAGCTCTTGCATTTCAATGAAAGAAATTCAAAATGAACTTTGAAAAATCAGGAAAATGTAACTGTGACAAGGTAAACCACAACCAAACACTACTGAAATATTCCAACTCTTGCATTTCAACGAAAGAAATTCGAAATGAACTTTGAAAAATCAAGAAAATGTAACTGTGACACGGTAAAACGTAACCAAACACTACTGAAATATTCCAACTCTTGCATTTCAACGAAGGAAATTCAAAATGAACTTTGAAAAATCCAGAAATGTAACTGTGACAAGGTAAACCACAACCAAACACTACTGAAATATTCCCACTCTTGCATTCAACGAAAGAAATTCAAAATGAACTTTGAAAAATCAAGAAGATGTAACTGTGACAAGGTAAACCACAACCAAACACTACTGAAATATTCCAACTCTTGCATTTCAACGAAAGAAATTCAAATGAACTTTGAAAAATCAAGAAAATGTAACTGTGACAGGGTAAACCACTACCAAACACTAGTGAAATATTCCAACTCTTGCATTTCAACGAAAGAAATTCAAAATGAACTTTGAAAAATCAAGAAAATGTAACTGTGACAAGGTAAACCACAACCAAACACTACTAAAATATTCCAACTCTTGCATTTCAACGAAAGAAATTCAAAATGAACTTTGAAAAATCAAGAAAATGTAAGTGTGACAATGTAAACCACAACCAAACACTACTGAAATATTCCAACTCTTGCATTTCAACGAAAGAAATTCAAATGAACTTTGAAAAAAAATCAAGAAAATGTAACTGTGACAAGGTAAACCACAACGAAAAACACTACTGAAATATTCCAACTCTTGCATTTCAACGAAAGAAATTCAAAATGAACTTTGAAAAAAAATTAAGAAAATGTAACTGTGACAAGGTAAACCACAACCAAACACTACTGAAATATTCCAACTCTTGCATTTCAACGAAAGAAATTCAAAATGAACTTGAAAAATCAAGAAAATGTAACTGTGACAAGGTAAACCACAACCAAACACTACTGAAATATTCCAACTCTTACATTTCAATGAAAGAAATTCAAAATGAACTTTGAAAAATCAAGAAAATGTAACTGTGACAAGGTAAACCACAACCAAACACTACTGAAATATTCCAACTCTTGCATTTCAACGAAAGAAATTCAAAATGAACTTTGAAAAACTCAAGAAAATGTAACTGTGACAAGGTAAACCAAACACTACTAAAATATTCCAACTCTTGCATTTCAATGAAAGAAATTCAAAATGAACTTGAAAAATCAAGAAAATGTAACTGTGACAAGGTAAACCACAACAACACACTACTGAAATATTCCAACTCTTGCCTTTCAACAAAAGAAATTCAAAATGAACTTTGAAAATCAAGAAAATGTAACTGTGACAAGGTAAACCACAACCAAACACTACTGAAATATTCCAACTCTTGCATTTCAACGAGAGAAATTCAAAATGAACTTTGAAAAATCAAGAAAATGTAACTGTGACAAGGTAAACCACAACCAAACACTACTGAAATATTCCAACTCTTGCATTTCAACGAAAGAAATTCAAAATGAACTTTGAAAAATCAAGAAAATGTAACTGTGACAAGGTAAACCACAGCCAAACACTACTGAAATATTCCAACTCTTGCATTTCACCGAAAGAAATTCAAAAATGAACTTTGAAAAATCAAGAAAACTTAACTGTGACAAGGTAAACCACAACCAAACACTACTGAAATATTCCAACTCTTGCATTTCAACGAAAGAAATTCAAAATGAACTTTGAAAAATCAAGAAAATGTAGCTGTGACACTGTAAACCACAACCAAACACTACTGAAATATTCCAACTTGCATTTCAACGAAAGAAATTCAAAATGAACTTTGAAAAATCAAGAAAATGTAACTGTGACAAGGTAAACCACAACCAAACACTACTGAAATATTCCAACTCTTACATTTCAATGAAAGAAATTCAAAATGAACTTTGAAAAAATCAAGAAAATGTAACTGTGATAAGGTAAACCACAACGAAACACTACTGAAATATTCCAACTCTTGCATTTCAACGAAAGAAATTCAAAATGAACTTTGAAAAATTAAGAAAATGTAGCTGTGACAAGGTAAACCACAACCAAACACTACTGAAATATTCCAAACTCTTGCATTTCAGCAAAAGAAATTCAAAATGAACTTTGAAAAATCAAGAAAATGTAACTGTGACAAGGTAAACCACAACAACACACTACTGAAATATTCCAACTCTCTTGCCTTTCAACAAAAGAAATTCAAAATGAACTTTGAAAAATTAAGAAAATGTAACAGTGACAAGGTAAACCACAACCAAACACTACTCAAATGTTCCAACTCTTGCATTTCAATGAAAGAAATTCAAAATGAACTTTGAAAAATTAAGAAAATGTAACTGTGACAAGGTAAACCACAACGAAACACTACTGAAACATTCCAACTCTTGCATTTCAACGAAAGAAATTCAAAATGAACTTTGAAAAATTCTGAAAATGTAGCTGTGACAAGGTAAACCACAACCAAACACTACTGAAATATTCCAACTCTTGCATTTCAACAAAAGAAATTCAAAATGAACTTTGAAAAATCAAGAAAATGTAACTGTGACAAGGTAAACTACAACAACACACTACTGAAATATTCCAACTCTTGCCTTTCAACAAAAGAAAATTCAAAATGAACTTTGAAAAAATCATGAAAATGTAACAGTGACAAGGTAAACCAAACACTACTAAAATATTCCAACTCTTGCATTTCAATGAAAGAAATTCAAAATGAACTTTAAAAAATCAAGAAAATGTAACTGTGACAAGGTAAACAACAACGAAACACTACTGAAATATTCCAACTCTTGCATTTCAACGAAAGAAAATTCAAAATGAACTTTGAAAAATTATGAAAATGTAGCTGTGACAAGGTAAACCACAACCAAACACTACTGAAATATTCCAACTCTTGCATTTCAACAAAAGAAATTGAAAATGAACTTTGAAAAATTAAGAAAATGTAACTGTGACAAGGTAAACTACAACAACACTACTGAAATATTCCAACTCTTGCCTTTCAACAAAAGAAATTCAAAATGAACTTTGAAAAATCATGAAAATGTAACAGTGACAAGGTAAACCAAACACTACTAAAATATTCCAACTCTTGCATTTCAATGAAAGAAATTCAAAATGAACTTTGAAAAATAAAGAAAATGTAACTGTGACAAGGTAAACCACAACCAAACACTACTGAAATATTCCAACTCTTGCATTTCGACGAAAGAAATTCAAAATGAACTTTGAAAAATCAAGAAAATGTAACTGTGACAAGGTAAACCACAACCAAACACTACTGAAACATTCCAACTCTTGCATTTCAACGAAAGAAATTCAAAATGAACTTTGAAAAATCAAGAAAATGTAACTGTGACAAGGTAAACCACAACCAAACACTACTGAAATATTCCAACTCTTGCATTTCAACGAAAGAAATTCAAAATGAACTTTGAAAAATCAAGAAAATGTAACTGTGACAAGGTAAACCACCAACCAAACACTACTGAAACATTCCAACTCTTGCATTTCAACGAAGGAAATTCAAAATGAACTTTGAAAAATCAGACCTTTGGAGGGGGGAGGGGCCGGGGGGGAGGGGGTCGTTCAGTGTCTCAATGCACAAAAAAAAGTATAAAAAAATGGGGGAGGGAAGGGGGAGGGGAGGAGGAGGGGAGGAGGAGGGAGGAGGAGGAGGGGGAGGATGAGGAGGAGGAGGGGATGAGAGGGGAGGAGGAGGGGAGGGGAGGGGAGGAGGATGGAGGGGAGGGGGCGGTGAGGAGGGGCGAGGATATGGAGGAAGAGGGAGGGGAGGGGCCCTTTGGGGGGGCCAAAGGGGGGAGGGGCCCTTTGGGCCCGGGGGGGGGGGGGGGGTCTGGGGGAACCTTGAGGGCCGTGGGGCCCATTGGGAGCCCAGTGGACCTTTGAGGACCGGTGGCTTCCTTCGGGGTTGGGGTAGAGGGATTGGAACCCTTTGGGTTGGGGTAGGGGGATCGGAACACTGTTCAAATGAAACTTGTGTATTATAACGACCACAGAGTTTCACCCTCAAATCCTCTTCCAAAATCTCTTCAAAAATCATCTTTTAAAATGTCTCTAACTGTTTCGCCGAAATAATTCCATAACCTGTCTAAAACAGTTTCGCCCAAATAATCCCTAAACGTAATTCAGCGTGTTCCTTTTGTTTTTGGCATCTCTGCGCTAATGCATTTCAAATTAATAAGAAACCTGATTCCCGCGCTAAAACAATTCACCGCTAAGATGTTTCTCGGAGAATTGTTTCCATGGCGTTTGGTTATTAAATATCCTTTGGAGTTCGACCAAAAGAGTTGTTTCCGAGGCAAAGACATTAATGACTTGGATCTATTCCTGGAGAATCGTTTCTATGCGAAAATTTTTAAAGTCTGACAGATGATGTCATTGGTTGATTGATCTGTCAAGAAAGGGGAATTAATTTGTTGTTTCTAAGGGGAATTATACTATTTCTGGATCATAACATTCGCTGAGAGCGTGCCAAAAACACACCTGGAGAAAGAGACCATGGAGAAAGAGGTCATTGACCCCATTAACCACGTGTTCTCCCTAGGGAGGCTATACCCATATTTGGTGTTAAAAAAAAGTTATAGGTGGCAGCACGGTGTTCGTACCGGAGTCAATAAGGCCCTTCTACTTTTATTGACATCAAAATTCCGTTTTTAAAAGTTTCGATCACTATTGAGCCGTATCGCTTGTTTTTTTATTGTTTTTTTTATTACGTACATGTTATTACGTATATGAGGGGGTTCTCCCCTTAGTCAATACCTCGCTCTTTACGTTAAAAGTTAAAAACAAATTTAATTCACAAACCCCTGAATCACAAAGGCCGTTTAGTTAGAATAGATAGCTCTTTTGAAAGCACTAAAAAAAAAGCTGTAGCGTAAAGAGCGAGGTATTGAATTGGGGGAGAACCCCCTCATATACGTTATAATTTCTGTTCGTTTTAAGTTCTAATGTTGCTTCTTATTTTCAGTTGAAAAAAAAACTTGTTTTTTTAATTTAATTTCTGATCGTTTTTTAAATAATGCTTGGAAATCCGGCGCCCCCTTCATAGAAATTTCCCCTACGCCAAAGAAACTAACTCCACGGAAAGATTCTCCCGAGTAACCCCCTCCTCCAGCCCCATCCTCCAGAAAAAAAATCCTTCCTGAAAATGTCTGTATACTTCCAATAACCAATAAATAATGCTGGCAAGTCCGGCGCCCCCTTCATGGCAATTTCCCTTTCCCCATGAAAACTTCCTTCATGGACAGATCCTCCAACATAACCCCCGAACCACCCCCCCCCCCCCCCCCCCACTACCAGAAAAAACCCTCCTGAAAACGTCTGTATACTTCCAATAACTAATACTATATGTTAACATTGGGTAAAGTTCATAACTTTTAGCCCTCCCCCCGGGACTTCGGGGGATTAAGTCATCCTAAAAGACATATTTATCATATCTTTGACCATGCTGAACAAAATGGCTATCTCAAAATTTGATCAGATGACTTTGGGGAAAAAATGAGCGTGGGAGGGGGCCTAGTTACCCTCCATTTTTTTGGTCACTTAAAAAGGGCACTAGAACTTTTAATTTCCGTTCCAATGAGCCCTCCCACGATATTCTAGGACCACTGGGTCAATACGATCACCCCTGGGGAAAAAAAACAAACAAAAAAAAACAAAAAAACAAATAAACACGCATCCGTGATCTTTCTTCTGGCAAAAAATGCAAAATTCCACATTTTTGTAGATAGGAGCTTAAAACCTCTATAGTAGGGTTCTCTGATACGCTGAATATGATGGTGCGATTTTCATTAAGGTTCTATAACTTTTAGGGGGTCTTTCCCCCTATTTTTGAAAATCAGCCAAATTTTCTCAGGCGCGTAACTTTTAATGGGTAGCATTAAACTTGATGAAAGTTATATATTTGAAATCAGCATTGAAATCTGATTCTTTTGATGTATCTATTGGTATCAAAAACCCGTTTTCTAGAGTTTCGGTTACGATTGAGCCGGGTCGCTCCTTACTTACAGTTCGTTACCACGAACTGTTTGATAATCCTGTTGTTTGCTAAAATTGACGCAATTCTCCTTGTTCTTGTATTTAAAACCTCAAAGAATCAGCAGTAAACTAAGTCCAATATGTGTAATGGTTAGTTTTTTCTAATGATCATCTTTTAATACAATCATTAAGTAAAACATAGTCTAAAGCCTCTATGGCGCAGTGGATAGCGTGTTGTAATTTTAACACAAAGGTCGTAAGTTCAGTTCCAGCCGCTAGTAATTTTTTACACATTTATCCATTTAAAGTCTAAACAAAACTTCTATTAATAACTACTACATTAGATCCTCTTGACTGACATCGATCCTTATGCCAAATAAAGTTCGGTTCCAGGAGACAATTATAACTTTGAACTGAGAGATTACTTAAAATTTTCAAGAGTTACTCTAGTTTCAACTCACAGCTCAATTTTTTTGTTAAGACCCTAAAGGAATTACTGCACTTTGCATAACTATATCTTCATGCTTTTTATAATGTTAAAAATACTATTTTGATTTTCGTATGCAATATGATGTTAAAAGCATATTCTACTACAGCACTGTGGAAAAAAAACGGTTTTCCGTAAAAGTAGTGTCAAGGGTTAATTTAAAGCTGAAATATCGGAAGGGTAACTACCTTCAGGGAAGTTATTATGTTGGTAGACTCCAGGATGAGAATTTAAGAGAAACTTTCCAGGAACAGTTGAATACTAAACTTAAGAGTTTAAAATTTGATAATATGGAAGATGGTTTGAATAATTTTAGAAAACTAATTAGTGAAATTGCAGAAGGTGTCTTAGGGAAGAAAGCTAGAACTGCAGGTAAGAATTATAGTGAAAAAGCTTTATGTTTAACAGAAAGGAGAAAGGACTTACAAGAATTATCTGAGTGACTGATCATATGAAAACAAAAGGAATGTAAAAAAAAGTGGAGAAAGCATTAAAATATGAACTAAGGAGGTGTGAAGTGGAGGCCATGGATAATATTGCCGAGAATCTGGAAGATGCAGCTAGACGGCATAATAGTAAAATACTGTACTGGCATGTTAACAAATTGAGAGGGAGTAGTCAATCCGGACTTGGCCCAGTTAAAGATAGCAATGGGGCCGCAATTAGCAATAAGGAAAAAACTAAAGAGAGATGGCCGAACGTTTTGAGAATTTGCTCAATCAAGATAGAGTTGCAGGAAAAGATATAGAGGAAAATGAAAAAGTTTGTGATACCTTGGATGTGATGGAAGATTTGTTTTGTGAGGAGGCATTAGCCACAGCACTAAAATGATTAAAAAAATAATAAGGCTCCAGGTGCTGATAGTGTGGTAAATGAGTTTCTTAAATATGGTGGCTCTGAGGTTAGAAATAAGCTACTGAAGATTATGAATATGATTTTCGAAAAAGGGGAAGTACCTAACGATTTTAGGAAAACCTTAATTGAGCCACTTTATAAGAAAGGTGATAAAAGTGAGTGTGGTAGTTATCGAGGCATTAGTTTGGTCTCTGTAGGTAGTAAATTACTTAGTAATATGATACTTTTTTAGACTGAGAGATCCCGTTGACACAGTTTTAAGAGAAGAAGAGTGTGGTGTTAGAAAAAGAAGAGGATGTGTCGACCGAATTTTTACTCTTAGGCTAATAATTGAGAATTGCCTAATTTTTTCAAACACCTCTTGTCCTCAGTTTTATAGATTATGAGCAAGCGTTCGATTTCTGTTGATAGAAGAGCTTTAGTCAAGGTTTTATTCTGTATGGTATACCAGACAAATACATTAAAGTGATTAATGCGATGTACGAGAATAACACTGCTGCGGTAAAGGTAGGAAATGAGGTTAGCAGCTGGTTTTGTATTAAATCAGGAGTTAAGCAGGGTTGTGTTCTATTCCCCTTCATATGGATTATTTTGATGGATTTTGCCTTAAGGAGCACGGGAAAGGCAATGGAAGACCACGGAATCAAATGGGGAGGAAAAAGTCTCCTGGACTTAGATTATGCTGATGATTTAAGCATCCTAGATAAAAGTGTGAGCAAAATAAATGAAGTCTTAGAGGTTTTGCGAGTTGAGGGTGCTAGAATAGGTTTGAAAATTAATGAGAATACTAAGTCACTAAGACTGGAAATAAGTGAAGATGAAAAGGTGACGCTGGGTAATGAAAAGATTGAACAGGTGGGCAGCTTCACTTACCTTGGTAGTATTATTAGTAATGATGGCGGGAGCAGTGAAGATGTTAAAGTAGAACAGCCAGGGCTCCGGGTGTTTTTTTTTTTTCACAGTTAAAAAATGTTTGGAAGAATAGGAAGATAAGTCTGCAAACCAAGATTAGAATATTAGAAGCTACAGTGATGACAGTGGTCAAATATGGCTCTGAAGCATAGACTCTCGATGAAGATTTGCTAGATGTTTTCCAGAGAAATCGCTTAAGGATTTTTCTGGGTACCCGGCTGACTGACCATATGTCAAAAAATAGGCTATGCGAAAAATGTGGTTCAATACCGCTCTCTAGGGCTATAATGAACGAAAGGTTGAGGTGGCTAGGGCACGTTGTGCGGATGAAGGACGGCAGATTGCCGAAGATTCTTCTTTTCGGCCAACAGTCTGGGGCTAAACGGAAAGCATGTCGTCCTCTTCTGGGATGGGAGGGCGTCAAAGGAAATGAGAACTTCGTGGGCGGGTGTAAAAAGGGAGGCTTTGAATAGATTGGGGTGGAGGAGAAGCGTGCGTAGCTCTGTTGGCCTCAGGCAGCTTGGTGCTGCGGTGAGTTGTTTGTAGTAGTAGTAGTAGTAGTATTTTAAAAAACTGTTTTCGTTTTTAATTGCGAAAGGCACTAGAATTAGCAATTTTCTTTAAAGTGAGCCATTAAACAGCTCTCTATGATGTTCCAGTGCCCAGCTATCTGCGGGAAAAAGGAAAAAAAAAGATGCCGTCGATGGACAATATCGTAGTTGCAGCCACTTTTTTTTATTTTCAAAAACCAATATATTTTCCTTGTTATTCAAGCCAAGGGACAGGTTCCTATATCGGGGTTCTGGACAAGGCGGTTCTAATAATGCACTTCTTGTTTTGATCTGACTCTAGTCTTCGGAGTTATGGGCTATTTTTTTTTACTATGGGACGTGATTGTCTCTTACTAGGTTGCTAGCTGCCATTACAACTCGGATCTCATCCCTAGGGAATTTTGAAAAATTTTAATACCCCCATTAACAACGTTCATTTTTCAGAAGAATGTAATAAATTGGTGCAATATTTAAATTCCCTGTATCCCTATTTATTGAAATATTAGCAAACAAATGTTTTTATCTATTTCAATAGCCTCCCTCACCCATTGAGTAAAACCTATATCATTAGAAATGGCTGTCGCATTACCGAATTCAACATGATAATGAAGGTAGAATAAAATGTGTTCTAACAAAGCCAAAACAAAGGTTTCAGGAGGCTTGCTCAATTTTAAAGTTTTTTTTCTATTGAGTTGCGATGCTCAATAAATCTTTCAACAAATTGTTGGTGAGTTTCTGCCAATGTAAAACTTCCCACAAGAAAAAAGGAATACTATAAACTCCACTAACTCAACTGCCCCGAATCAATTCTTTCCACAATTAAGGAAACTGCTCAAAGATTTATTGACTGGAAACATGTATCAATTTTACATTTCTTTAAAATCCGTTTTTTCCCCCAAACTCAGCACATATAGTAAAGAGATACAACTTTTAGTTAAATTAAATTCTGAAGACTGTGAAACTGCAGTTATTTTAACATTAAATTTAATACGTCTATTTTCTATTATTTCATTTATGAATTCAATGGGTAACCATCAAACAGTTCGTGGTAAAGAACTGTAAGTAAGGAGCGACCCGGCTCAATGGTAACCGAAACTCTAGAAAACGGTATTTTGATACAAATAGATACATCAAAAGAATCAGATTTTAATGCTGATTTAAAATATATAAGTTTTATCAAGTTTAATTCTACCCATCAAAAGTTAGGCGCCTGAGAAAATTTGGCTGATTTTCGAAAAAGGAGGAAAGACCCCCTAAAAGTTATAGAACCTTAATGAAAATCACATTATCATATTCAGCGTATCAGAGAACACTACTGTAGAGGTTTCAAGCTCCCATCTACAAAAATGTGGAATTTTGCATTTTTTGCCAGAAGAAAGATCACGGGTGTGTGTTTATTTGTTTGTTTGTTTGTTTTTGTTTTTTTTTTTCCCAGGGGTGATCGTATCGACCCAGTTGTCCTAGAATATCATGGGAGGGCTCATTGGAATGGAAATTAAAAGTTCTAGTGCCCTTTTTAAGTGACCAAAAAAAATGGAGGGCAACTAGGCCCCCTCCCACGCTCATTTTTTCCCAAAGTCACCTGATCAAAATTTTGAGTTAGCCATTTTGTTCAGCATGTTCGAAAATATAATAAGTATGTCTTTTAGGATGACTTAATCCCCCGAAGCTCCCGGGGGGAGGGCTGAAAGTTATGAACTTTACCCAATGTTAACATATAGTATTGGTTATTTGGAAGTATACAGACGTTTTCATGGGAGATTTTTTCCTGGTAGTGGGGGGGGGGGGGTTGGGTGGTTCGGGGGTTATGTGGGAGGATATTTCCATGAAGGAAGTTTTCATGGGGGAAGGGACATTGCTATGAAGGGGACGCCGGACTTCCCAGCATTATTTAAAAAAAGATCAGAAATTTAATATAAAAAAACAAGTATTTCAACTGCAATAGAAGCAACATCGAAACTTTAAACGAACAGAAAATATTACATATATGATTGGGTTCACCCCGTAGTCAATACCTCGCTCTTTAAGCCAAAGATTTTTTTAGTACTTTCATAAGAGCTATTTATTCTAATTAACGGCCTTTGTGATTAAGCGGTCATTTTTAAAGAATTGGAACAAAATTCGAACTTTCGCTTAAAGAGCAAGGTATTGACTAGGGGGCGAACCCCCTAATAAACAAATTAAAAAATATATGAATATAGAAGTTCGTTACGTAAGTTAATTCGTAAGTTACGTATATTTATTGCTAATAAAACGTTCGTAAATAAAATTAAACAAGTTTCGAGAAAGCCATTTAACTAAATAAAAGTAAATTAATATGAAAATTTTGTTTTAATTATTCATGTACGGTGAGCCAAGATCAAAACCTGCATTTATTCAAAAACGTTGAAAAATTAAATAAAAAAAAACAAGTTTTTTTAAACTGAAAGTAAGGAGCGACATTAAAACTTAAAACGAACAGAAATTATTCCGTATATGAAAGGGACTGTCCCCTCCTCAACGCCTCGCTCTTTACGCTAAAGTTTGACTCTGTCTCACAACTTTTTTTTTAAAACAATAAAAAACTTTAGCGTAAAGATCGAGGCGTTGAGGAGGGGACAGTCCCTTTCATGTACGGGATAATTTCTGTTCGTTTTAAGTTTTAATGTCGCTCCTTACTTTCAGTTAAAAAAACTTGTTTTTTTATTTAATTACAAATAAAATGTCCATTAAATACAATAATTCAGAATCCAGAAATTCTTGAGATTTTATTCTAAAGGCCCTATCCACTAGAGAAATTACAACCCCCTCTTTTCACCGAACAGGGTGAGACGAATGAAAGTTTAAATGTCTATTACTGGGTGTAGGCCACGGTGTAGGCTTTCTGTAAATTGAAAAAAGCAAATGAAAATCTCTTTTGATTAACAAAATATCAAGAAAGGGTAACTTGTTATCTTCTTCAATTTCAACAGTAAATTTTATATTTTTTATCAAAACTATACAAATGTTTACGGAAAATATTTTAGGATTAAAAAATACCATGTTTCCAAACACAAACTAAGTCATCCATGAATCTGCTCAATAAACAAACTTCGTATAGTGGACGTTTCAATAAAACCATATAAAGGTTTGACTACAGAAGACCAAGTGCCGCTCCCATAGGCAAACCAATCACCTGCTTGTAAAAATCTCCTCTGAAACCAAAATAAAAAAGAATATTCATTTACCAGAGTAATTGTCCTAGGTAAATTTTCACCAGGATTGAATTGTCTAGAGGATCTTTCCGTGGAGGGGGAGCCAGATTTCCCGGCGTCATTTAAAAAAACGATCAGAAATTAAATAAGAACATAAGATTTTTCAACTAAAAGTAAGGAGCAACATTAAAACTGAAAACGAACAGAAGCTATTATTTGTATGGGAGAGTTTGCTCCTTCTTAATACCTCGGTCGTCACGCTAAAGCATCTTTAATCTTACTTGGAAGGAATCTTTTGCTTTTTTTTATCATTTGATTTTTTTTTACATTCAAAGACATAGTAAACTTAGATTTGGGTATTTGATTTCAAAAATTAGAGAGTTTAGCGCAATTTTAGGACAACATGCAGGGAAAAATTTTAAGTTTAAAATAAACTCAAGAATAATTCTTACAAACGATCAGATACCCGATGCATTTAATATGGCTTTCATGTTTCTGCTGTTTCTGTCATTTTGGTAATGAAAAATTACTAAAAATCAAGCGTTGTCAGTAGATGTCTAAACTAAGTAAAACAGACAATATATACATTCCAAATAGCATTGACAATATCAAAAAACAGTTCGTGGGAATGAGCCATAACTAAGGAGCGACGCTTGCTAATAGTAATAGAAACTCTAAAAAAAAGGAGTTTTGGTAACAATCAAAACAGAACAAGTTATAGTTTTTCTATTGTTATGCTTGTTAAGATATGATCTAGTATCTACAGGAATAATAATAGATTTTGCCAGTATCTCGGGAAAAACCTAGTATGGGACATGCTAGGTTTACAAGACGTAGGATTTACGTCCAGCAAAAAACAGTTGGAAAAAACAGCTCCAGCTGGAGAACTGGGTTTGGAAAGCCTTTTGACGAAATTCTTTATCTATATCGATTTCTGTCGTTCTAAAAATTACAAAAAAGGAATATTTTTTTTTTTGTAATTTTTTTCTGAAAACTTGGAAAATGCTGACACTGGTTTTTTTGTTAGACGATAGCCGAGCTCAGATACCACAGGAACTAAATTGACATTGCGCAATCCCTGTAGGATGGACAGGTAAGGCACAGGAAAGCGACAGTGGAGCCGTAAAAAATGATTCATCGTTCTTAAAATAACTGATCAAGGACTTGCAACAATGCATGAGCATTGAACTATTGTAATAAATGTCAATTTCTCAGTGGTTTTTCTTTTGTCAGCCACTTATGTAGAGAGATAGATAATAAAAATGTATTTGTTGGGGTGTGTTTTCAATATGATATAACGTAAATGATGTTCCACTCTTGCGCTTTGTTTGAGAGAAGACACAAGACAGGGAAGCTAGCCATCTGCCTCACTACTTAATTATATGCAACCAATTTTTTATCCACTACGTCCCTGCCATCTTTTGACATGATAAATTATTCTTCAGTATGCAACATCCAACCATCACTTGAGTAGTTGCCTCTTCTCCGTCGGATGCTACACAACTTGGTGCGTCATTTTATCCGCTAATGGTGGCACACTTCCACCACGCTGCGTTTCTTTGTACCAGCGAAAGATATAGTTTGTGCCATGGGACAACACACCTAGTAAATACAATCGCTGCCCAAATAAAGAACGATGTTGGCACAATGTATAATTTATTTATTTTTTTTGTTTTTTTTAGTTGTTTTATTTCTAGACCAGGGCACTTCGTGTAGAAGGAGGTTGCCATAGAAACCTTGAAAGGGGCTCATTCGATCAGAAATTGAAAATTCTAGTGCCCTTTTGATTAGTCAAAAGTTATTAGAGGGTAACCAGCCTCCCCCCCCACACACTCATCATTTCCCCAAACATATCCAATCTAGATTTTGAGATAGCAATTTTGTTCAGCATATTTGAAAGGTATACTAATTATGTCCTTGGGGATGAAAAACCTCAACCCCCCGGCGTCAGGGCAAGGGATATAAGTTATACTAGTTGCCCATTGTTGATATTTAAGTCTTTATGGAAGAGATGGTCGCATAAACTTCGCTGGTGGCTCGTTCAATTGGAAATTAGAAGTTCTGAGGTCCTTTTTAAGAGTCAAAAGTAATCGGAGGGCAACTAGTGATCGGAGATGCATTTTCCAAATGCATCCGAACGTAATTTTGAGATAGCCATTTTGTTCAAAATAGTCCAAAGGTCATACAACAAAGCCTTCAAGGTTGAAAAACCCCTCAGAACCTGGGGGCAAGTGTTGTAAGTTAAGCCCCGAAGGTAATTAAGGTTTTTACGGAAGGGTGTGGTCATATAAATTTCAGAGGAGGCTCATATAAGTGCAAAATGAAAGTTCTAGCTCCCTGCTAAGATTCAAAATTGATGGAGGGAAACAAACCTCCCCCTCCACAACCTCTTTTCTGCAAATATATCTGATCGAAATTGTGAGACAGTCATTTTTTTGAACAGTCCAAAGATCATATAAAAAAAAACCTTGGCAGACACAACGCAACGGAGCTCTGGGGCAAGGGTTTTAGGCTATGCCCTTGGGGTAAATTAGGTTCATATGGAATGGGTGGTTCTACAAACTCTGGATATTGCTCATTTGATTGGAAATTGGATGTTATAGTGCTCTTTTTAAGAGTCAAAAGTGATTTGAGTGCAATCAGCCCCCCCCACGCCCATTATTTTCCAAAAGAAAAATCCAATCATAATTTTAAGTTATCTATTTTCTTCAACATTGTTGAAAGGTTCGGTAATTATGCCTTTGGGGATTTAATATCCCCTACAGCCCTCAGGGCAAGGGCTATAAGTTAGGCAATTCGTTTATCGTTTACGTGTGGTATATATGTTACTGAGAAAGGCAATATCTGCACTCTTCTACTACAACTACAACTATCACCACTACTACTGCTACAACTACTGCTACTACTAATACTATCACTACTACTGCTAAAATTACTGCTTCTGTAGCGAGTACTACCAAGGCTGAGGACATTGAAACAAACATCTGAGGAAGGGTTTAGGAGAAAGTTAAACTAAATCAAAACATACTATGAGTAGAATGTATATATGGAATTCTATGGAAGCTATAGGAAAACATTTCTATGGAAGCTCTACACCTTTTCAAAGAGAGTGAGTATCCTCTCACATGGCCTTACATTTCTATGGAACCTACAAGAAAACCCACGTATCTATATAGGGAATCCAGAACCTACAAGAAAACCCACGCCTGAGACACTACAGTTACACGTGGACATTTAAAAAGCGACTGGTTTTTCTGATTTTTTGGAAGACTGCCTTAACTCGAGAGTAGTTTTGTATTAAAAAATTGGATGCTACAATCAGAATTGTTTGATTGACATTTGCAAAAAGGGATAAGGGATTTATGAATTGGACTGTAACTCGAGAGTAGTTTGTTATTAAAAAATTGGATGCTACAATGAGAATTGTTTGATTGACATTTGCAAAAAGGGGTAAGGGAATTGCAGATTGGAGTGTAACTCGAGAGTAGTTTGTTACTAAAAAATTGGATACTACAATCAGAATTGTTTGATTGACATTTGCAAAAAGGGGTAAGGGAGTTGCGGATTGGAGTGTAACTCGAGGGTAGTTTGTTTAAAAAAAATTGGATACTACAATCAGAATTGTTTGATTGACATTTGCAAAAAGGGTAAGGGATTTGCGAATTGGATTGTATGAAGGTGGAAAAAAAAAAAAAAAAAAAAAAGGGTTTAAACTGATTATCAGTTAAGGTAACCCCTCGGGTTGTTAACTCAGGCAATTTGTTATAAATTTGAGACAACATCAATCTATGAAAATGGTTAATGATGATAGAATGACATTGTGAGTTGACCTAGCTTTACCTCTCCGATGTGTTCTGTATAATAAACAAGTTGTGTTTGAACAGTGTTGTCAGTTTAAAATAGGGTCCAACGTTATAGTATACTAAAAAGTTGATACTAAGAGAGATGTAGATGGCAAGAAAATAATTTTAATAAAGAAATTCAGAACAAACCTTAGAAATCCTTGCAAATCAAGTAGTAAGGTGTATGTGAGTATGAACCATCAATGATCATAAGCACCAATGACCCTAACCAGCAGAGACATCAACCCCCCTAAAGGCCCCCTATCCCCAAACTCGAAGGGTCCCCCCTCCCCTCCAACTTTTGGTCCCCCTCCCCCCATTTTTTTTTATTTTTTTTTCTTTTTTTTTGGCAATTGACATTTTTTCTGATAACAAGTATCATTCATTACGATCGTAGCTTTCAAATGTGAAACTTAAGTCCATTTTTGGATCGAAAAATAAACTATTTCTGTAAAACCTGAGTTAATAAGGGTTTTTGACCGTAAACTCTAGTTTTTGTAAGAAGATTATGGAAAATACAATTCTCTGGTTCAAATGTGAAACTTAAGTCCATTTTTGGATCGAAAAATAAAACTATTTCCGTAAAATCTGAGCTAATAAGGGTCTTTGACCGTAAACTCTAGTTTTTTTGTAAGAAAATTATGGAAAATACAATTCTCTGGTTCAAATGTGAAAACTTAAGTCCATTTATGGATCGAAAAATAAAAAACTATTTCCGTACTGAGCTAATGAGGGTTTTTTACCGTAAACTCTAGTTTTTTTGTACGAAAATTATGGAAAATACAATTCTCTGGTTCAAATGTGAAACTTGAGTCCATTTATGGATCGAAAAATAAAACTATTTCCGTAAAATCTGAGCTAATTAGGGTTTTTGACCCTAAACTATAGTTTTTTTTTATAAGAAAATTATGGAAAATACAATTCTGTGGTTCAAATGTGAAACTTAAGTCCATTTTTGGATCGAAAAAATAAACTATTTCTGTAAAATCTGAGCTAATAAGGGTTTTTGACCGTAAACTCTATTTTTTTGTAAGAAAATTATGGAAAATACAATTCTCTGGTTCAAGTTGAAACTTAAGTCCTTTTTTGGATCGAAAAATAAAACTATTTCCGTAAAATCTGAGCTAATAAGGGTTTTTGACTGTCAACTCAAGTTTTTTTGTAATAAAATTGTGGAAAATACAATTCGTTGGCTCAAATGTGAAACTAAAGTCCATTTATGGATCGAAAAATAAAAATATTTAAGTAAAATCTGAGCTAATTAGGGTTTTTGACCGTAAACTATAGTTTTCTGTAAGAAAATTATGGAAAAAATACAATTCTCTGGTTCAAATGTGAAACTTAAGTCCATTTTTGGATCGAAAAAATAAACTATTTCTGTAAAATCTGAGTTAATAAGGGTTTTTTGACCGTAAACTCTAGTTATGGAAAATACAATTCTCTGGTTCAAATTTGAAACTTAAGTCCTTTTTTGGATCGAAAAATAAAACTATTTCCGTAAAATCTGAGTTAATAAGGGTTTTTGACTGTAAACTCTAGTTTTTGTAAGAAAATTTATGGAAAATACAATTCGTTGGCTCATAGGTGAAACTTAAATCCATTTTTCGTTAAGTCTCAGAGTGAATAAATCGTTATCAACATCCTTTGTCAGATACATCAAATAAAATTGACAAAATCTAAATTACAGAATGAATAAATTCATTATCAACATCCTTTGTCGGACATGTCAGATAAAATTGACAAAATCCAAGTATCAGAGTGAATATTTTTTTTTTACAACATCCTTTGCCAGATACATCGAATAAAACTGATAAAATATAAGTGTCAGAGTGAATAAATTTTTCTATCAACATCCTTTGTCAGATACATCAAATAAAATTGACAAAATCTAAATTTCAGAAAGAATAAATGCTTTAACAACATCCTTTATCAGATATGTCGGATAAAATTGACAAAATCTAAGTATCAGAGGGAATATTTTTTTTAAACATCCTTTGCCAGATACATCGAATAAATTGATAAAATATAAGTTTCAGAGTGAATAAATTTTTCTATCAACATCCTTTGTGAGATATATCAAATAAAATTGACAAAATCTAAATTTCAGAATGAATAAATGCTTCAACAACATCCTTTATCGGATATGTCAGATAAAATTGATAAAATCTAAGTATCAGAAAGACTAAAATTTTTTATCAACATCCTTTTCTCGGATACATAGGATAAAATTGACAGAATCTAAGTGTCGGTGTGAATAATTTTTTTTATCAACATCCTTTGTCAGATACATCAAATAAAATTGACAAAATCTAAATTTCAGAATGAATAAATTCATTATCAACATCCTTTGTCAGATATGTTGGATAAAATTTACAAAATATAAGTATCAGAGTGACTAAATTCTATATCAACATCCTTTTCTCGAACACATAGGATAAAATTGACAGAATCTAAGTGTCAGTGTGAATAAATTTTTTTTATCAACATCCTTTGTCAGAACATCATAAAATTGACAAAATCTAATTTCAGAATGAAAATTGACAATTCATTATCTTAACATCCTTTAATAAAAATTAAACATCCTTTGTCAGAAACATAATCAAATGAAAATCTTAATTTTCAGATGAATAAATTCATTATCCTTTGTCGGATATGTCAGATAAAATTGATAAAAAATATAAGTGTCAGAGTGAATACATTTTTTTATCAGCACCCATTGTCAGATACATCAAATAAAATTGACAAAATCTAAATTTCAGAATGAATAAATGCTTTAAACAACATCCTTTATCGGATATGTCGGATAAAATGACAAAATCTAAGTATCAGAGTGACTAAATTCTATATCAACATCCTTTTCTCGGATACATAGGATAAAATTGACAGAATCTAGGCGTCAGTGTGAATAATTTTTTTTTATCAACATGCTTTGTCAGATACATCAAATAAAATTGACAAAATCTAAATTTCAGAATGAATAACTTCATTATCAACATCTTTTGTCGGATATGTCGGATAAAATTGACAAAATATAAGTGACAGAGTGAATAAATTCGTTATCAACATCCTTTGTCAGATACATCAAATAAAATGGACAAAATCTAAATTTCAGAATGAAGAAATACTTTAACAACATCCTTTATCGGATATGTCGGATAAAATTGACGAAAATCTAAGTATCAGAGTGAATATTTTTTTTTTAAAAACATCCTTTGCCAGATACATCGAATAAAATTGATAAAATATAAGTGTCAGAGTGAATAAATTTTTCTATCAGCATCCTTTGTCAGATACATGAAATAAAATTGACAAAATCTAAATTTCAGAACGAATAATTGCTTTAACAACACCCTTTATCGGATATGTCGGATAAAATGACAAAATCTAAGTATCAGAGTGACTAAATTCTATATCAACATCCTTTTCTCGGATACATAGGATAAAATTGACAGAATCTAAGTGTCAGTGTGAATAAATTTTTTTATCAACATCCTTTGTCAGATACATCAAATAAAATTGAAAAAATCTAAATTTCAGAATGAATAAATGCTTCAACAACATCTTTTATCGGATATGTCGGATAAAATTGACAAAATCTAAGTATCAGAGTGACTAAAATTTTTTATCAACATCCTTTTCTCGGATACATAGGACAAAATTGACAGAATCTAAGTGTCGGTGTGAATCATTTTTTTGTCAACATCCTTTGTCAGATACATCAAATAAAATTGACAAAATATAAATTTCAGAATGAATAAATTCATTATCAACATCATTTGTCGGATATGTCGGATAAAATTGACAAAATCTAAGTATCAGAGTGACTAAATTCTATATCAACATGCTTTTCTCGAATACATAGGATAAAATTGACAGAATCTAAGTGTCAGTGTGAATAAATTTTTTTTTATCAACATCCTTTGTCAGATACATCAAATAAAATTGACAAAATCTAAATTTCATAATGAATAAATGCTTCAAAAAAACAACCTTTATCGGATATGTCGGATAAATTGACAAAATCTAAGTAGCAGAGTGACTAAACTCTATATTAACATCCTTTTCTCGAACACAAAGGATAAAATTGACAGAACCTAAGTGTCAGTGTGAATATTTTTTTTATCAACATCCTTTGTCAGATACATCAAATGAAATTGACAAAATCTAAATTTCAGAATGAATAAATTCATTATCAACATCCTTTGTCGGACATGTCGGATAAAATTGATAAAATATAAGTGTCAGAGTGAGTAAATTTTTTTTTATCAAACATCCATTGTCAGATACATCAAATAAAATGACAAATCTAAATTTCAGAATGAATAAATGCTTTAACAACATCCATTATCGGATATGTCGGATAAAATGACAAAATCTAAGTATCAGAGTGACTAAATTCTATATCAACATCCTTTTCTCGGATACTTAGGATAAAATTGACAAATTCTAAGTGTTAGAGAGAATAATTTTTTTATCAACATCCTTTGGCAGATACATTGGATAAAATTGACAAATCTAAATTTCATAATGAATAAATTCATTATCAACATCCTTTGTCGGATATGTCGGATAAAATTGACAAAATCTAAATTTCAGAATGAATAAATTCATTATCAACATCCTTTGTCGGATATGTCAGATAAAATTGACAAAATATAAGTGACAGAGTTAATAATTTTTTTATCAACATCCTTTTGTCAGATACATCAAATAAATTTGACAAAATCTAAATTTCAGAATGAATAAATTCATTATCAATATTCTTTGTCGGATATGTCGGATAAAATTGACAAAATATAAGTGACAGAGTGAATAAATTTTTTTTATCAACATCCTTTTGTCAGATACATCAAATAAAATTGACAAAATCTAAATTTCAGAATGAAGAAATACTTTAACAACATCCTTTTATCGGATATGTCGGATAAAATTGACAAAATCTAAGTATCAGAGTGACTAAATTCTATACCAACATCCTTTTCTCGGATACATAGGATAAAATTGACAAATTCTAAGTGTTAGAGTGAATAAATTTTTTATCAACATCCATTGGAAGATACATCGGATAAAATTGACAAAATCTAAATTTCAGAATGAATAAATTCATTATCAACATCCTTTTGTCGGATATTTCGAATAAAATTGACAAAATATAAGTATCAGAGTGAATAATTTTTTTTAACAACATCCTTTGCCAGATACATCGAATAAAATCGACAGAATCTAAGTGTCAGAGTGAATAATTTTTTTTATCCACATCCTTTGTCAGATACATCGAATAGAAATTGACAAAATCTAAATATCAGAATGAATAAATGCTTTAACAACATCCTTTATCGGATTTGTCGGATAAATTGACAAAATCTAACTATCAGAGTGATTAAATTCTACATCAACATCCTTTTCTCAGATACAAAGATTAAAATTGACAAAAACCTAAGTGTTAGAATGAATAAATTCATTATCAACATCCTTTGTCGGATATGTCGGATAAAATTGACAAAATCTAAGTATCAGAGCGACTAAATTCTATATCAACATCCTTTGTCGGATATGTCGAATAAAATTGTCAAAATCTAAGTATAATAGTGAATAATTTTTATATCAACATCCTTTGCAGATACATCGAATAAAAATTGATAAAATATAAGTGTCAGAGTGAATAAATTTTCTTATCAACATCCTTTGTCAGATACATCAAATAAATTGACAAAATCTAAATTTCAGAATGAATAAAAATTCATTATCAACATCCTTTGCCGGATATGTCGGATAAAATTGACAAAATATAAGTACCAGAGTGACTAAATTCTATATCAACATCCTTTTCTCGGATACATAGGATAAAATTGACAGAATCTAAGTGTTAGTGTGAATAATTTTTTTTATCACCATCCTTTGTCAGATACATCAAATAAAATGACAAAATCTAACACTTAGATTTTGTCAATTTTAATCTATGTATCTGAGAAAAGGATGTTGATGTAGAATTTAATCACTCTGATAGTTAGATTTTGTCAATTTTATCCGACAAATCCGATAAAGGATGTTGTTAAAGCATTTATTCATTCTGATATTTAGATTTTGTCAATTTCTATTCGATGTATCTGACGAAGGATGTGGATAAAAAAAAATTATTCACTCTGACACTTAGATTCTGTCAATTTTATTCGATGTATCTGGCAAAGGATGTTGTTAAAAAAAAATATTCACTCTGATACTTATTTTGTCAATTTTATCCGAAATATCCGAAAAAGGATGTTGATAATGAATTTATTCATTCTGAAATTTAGATTTTGTCAATTTTATCCGATGTACCTGCCAATGAATGTTGATAAAAAATTTATTCACTCTAACACTTAGAATTTGTCAATTTTATCCTATGTATCCGAGAAAAGGATGTTGATATAGAATTTAGCCACTCTGATACTTAGATTTTGTCAATTTTATCCGACATATCCGACAAAGGATGTTGATAATGAATTTATTCATTCTGAAATTTAGATTTGGTCAATTTTATTTGATGTATCTGACAAAGGATGTTTAGTCACTCTGTTACTTAGATTTTGTCAATTTTATCCGACATATCCGATAAAAGGATGGTGTTAAAGCATTTCTTCATTCTGAACTTTAGATTTTTTCAATTTTATTTGATGTATCTGACAAAAGGATGTTGATTAAAAAAATGTATTCACTCTGTCACTTATATTTTGTCAATTTTATCCGACATATCCGGCAAAGGATGTTGATAAAGAATTTATTCATTCTGAAATTTAGATTTTGTCAATTTTATTTGATGTATCTGACAAAAGATGTTGATAAAAAAAAATTATTCACACTGACGCTTAGATTCTGTCAATTTTATCCTATGTATCCGAGAAAAAGGATGTTGATATAGAATTTAGTCACTCTGATACTTAGATTTTGTCAATTTTATCCGACATATTCGGCAAAGGATGTTGATAATAAATTTATTCATTCTGAAATTTAGATTTTGTCAATTTTATTTGATGTATCTGACAAAGGATGTTGATAATGAATTTATTCATTCTGAAATTTAGATTTTGTCAATTTTATGTGATGTATCTGACAAAGGATGTTGATAAAAAAAATTATTCACACTGACGCTTAGATTCTGTCAATTTTATCCTATATATCCGAGAAAAGGATGTTGATATAGAATTTAGTCACTCTGATACTTAGATTTTGTCAATTTTATCCGACATATCCGGCAAAGGATGTTGATAATAAATTTATTCAATCTGAAATTTAGATTTTGTCAATTTTATTTGATGTATCTGACAAAGGATGTTGACAATGAATTTATTCATTCTGAAATTTAGATTTTGTCAATTTTATTTGATGTATCTGACAAAGGATGTTGATAAAAAAATTTATTACCACTAACGCTTAGATTCTGTCAATTTTATCCTATGTATCCGAGAAAAGGATGTTGATATAGAATTTAGTCACTCTGATACTTAGATTTTTTTCAATTTTATCCGACATATCCGGCAAAGGATGTTGATAATGAATTTATTCATTCTGAAATTTAGATTTTGTCGATTTTATTTGATGTATCTGACAAAGGATGTTGATAAAAAAAAATTATTCACTCTGACACTTATATTTTATCAATTTTATTAGATGTATCTGGTAGAGGATGTTGTTATAAAAATTATTAACTCTTATACTTAGATTTTGACAATTTTATCCGACATATCCGACAAAGGATGTTGATATAGAATTTAGTCACTCTGATACTAGATTTTGTCAATTTTATCCGACATATCCAATAAAGGATGTTGTTAAAGTATTTCTTCACTCTGAAATTTAGGTTTTGTCAAATTTATTTGATGTATCTGACAAAAGGATGTTGATAAAAAAAATTATGCACTCTGTCACTTATATTTTGTCAATTTTATCCGACATATCCGACAAAGGATGTGTTGATAATGAATTTATTCATTCTGAAATTTAGATTTTGTCAATTTTATCCGACATATCCGACAAAAGATGTTGATAATGAATTTATTCATTATGAAATTTAGATTTTGTCAATTTTATCCGATGTATCTGCCAAAGGATGTTGATAAAAAAAAACTTAATTCACTCTAACATTTAGAATTTGTCAATTATATCCTATGTATCCAAGAAAAGGATGTTGACATAGAATTTAGTCACTCTAATACTTAGAATTTGTCATTTTATCCGACATATCCGATAAAGGATGTTGTTAAAGCATTTATTCATTCTGAAATTTATATTTTGTCAATTTTATTTGATGTATCTGACAATGGATGTTGATAAAAAAAAATCTATTCACTCTGACACTTATATTTTATCAATTTTATCCGACATATCCGACAAAGGATGTTCATAATGAATTTATTCATTCTGAAATTTAGATTTTGTCTATTTTATTTGATGTATCTGACAAAGGATGTTGATAAAAAAAAATTATTCACTCTAACACTTAGAATTTGTCAATTTTATCCTATCTATCCGAGAAAAGGATGTTGATATAGAATTTAGTCACTCTGATACTTAGATTTTGTCAATTTTATCCGACATATCCGACAAAGGATGTTGATAATGAATTTATTCATTCTGAAATTTAGATTTTGTCAATTTTATTTGATGTATCTGACAAAGGATGTTGATAAAAAAAAAAATTTCACACCGACACTTAGATTCTGTCAATTTTATCCTATGTATCCGAGAAAAGGATGTTGATAAAAAATTTTAGTCACTCTGATACTTAGATTTTGTCAATTTTATCCGAAATATCCGATAAAGGATGTTGTTGAAGCATTTATTCATTTTGAAATTTAGATTTTGTCAATTTTATTTGATATATCTGACAAAGGATGTTGATAAAAAAATTTATTCACTCTGACACTTATATTTCATCAATTTTATCCGACATATAAGACAAAGGATGTTGATAATGAATTTATTCATTCTGAAATTTAGATTTTTTCAATTTCATTTGATGTATCTGACAAAGGATGTTGATTAAAAAAAATTATTCACACTGACACTTAGGTTCTGTCAATTTTATCCTATGTATTCGAGAAAAGGATTTTAATATAGAATTTAGTCACTCTGCTACTTAGATTTTGTCAATTTTATCCGACATATCCGACAAAGGATGTTGATAATGAATTTATATTCATTCTGAAATTTAGATTTTGTCAATTTTATTTGATGTATCTGACAAAGGATGTTGATAAAAAAAATTTATTCACACCGACACTTAGATTCTGTCAATTTTATCCTATGTATCCGAGAAAAGGATGTTGATAAAAAATTTTAGTCACTCTGATACTTAGATTTTGTCAATTTTATCCGACATATCCGATAAAGGATGTTGTTGAAGCATTTATTCATTATGAAATTTAGATTTTGTCAATTTTATTTGATGTATCTGACAAAGGATGTTGATAAAAAAAAATTATTCACACTGACACTTAGATTCTGTCAATTTTATCCTATGTATTCGAGAAAAGCATGTTGATATAGAATTTAGTCACTCTGATACTTAGATTTTGTCAATTTTATCTGACATATCCGACAAAGGATGTTGATAATGAATTTATTCATTCTGAAATTTATATTTTGTCAATTTTATTTGATGTATCTGACAAAGGATGTTGACAAAAAAAATTATTCACACTGACACTTAGATTCTGTCAATTTTATCCTATGTATTCGAGAAAAGGATGTTGATATAGAATTTAGTCACTCTGATACTTAGATTTTGTCAATTTTATCCGACATATTCGACAAAGGATGTTGATAATGAATTTATTCATTCTGAAATTTAGAATGTGTCAATTTTATTTGATGTATCTGACAAAGGACGTTGATAAAAAAAAATTATTCACACCGACACTTAGATTCTGTCAATTTTGTCCTACGTATCCGAGAAAAGGATGTTGATAAAAAATTTTAGTCACTCTGATACTTAGATTTTGTCAATTTTATCCGACATATCCGATAAAGGATGTTGTTGAAGCATTTATTCATTCTGAAATTTAGATTTTTTCAATTTTATTTGATGTATCTGACAAAGGATGTTGATAAAAAAATTTATTCACTCTGACACTTATATTTTATCAATTTTATCCGACATATACGACAAAGGATGTTGATAATGAATTTATTCATTCTGAAATTTAGATTTTTGTCAATTTTATTTGATGTATCTGACAAAGGATGTTGATAAAAAAAAATTATTCACTCTAACACTTAGAATTTGTCAATTTTATCCTATGTATCCGAGAAAAGGATGTTGATATAGAATTTAGTCACTCTGATACTTAGATTTTGTCATTTATATCCGATATATCCGATAAAGGATGTTGTTAAAGCATTTATTCATTCTGAAATTTAGATTTTGTCAATTTTATTTGATGTATCTGACAATGGATGTTGATAAAAAAAAATTTATTCACTCTGACACTTATATTTTATCAATTTTATCCGACATATCCGACAAAGGATGTTGATAATGAATTTATTCATTCTGAAATTAGATTTTGTCAATTTTATTTGATGTATCTGACAAAGGATGTTGATAAAAAAAAATTATTCACACTGACACTTAGATTCTGTCAATTTTATCCTATGTATTCGAGAAAAAAGGATGTAGATATAGAATTTAGTCACTCTGATACTTAGATTTTGTCAATTTTATCCGACATATCCGACAAAGGATGTTGATAATGAATTTATTCATTCTGAAATTTAGATTTTGTCAATTTTATTCGATGTATATCTGGCAAATTATGTTGTTAAAAAAAATATTCACTCTGATACTTAGATTTTGTCAATTTTATCAGACATATCCGACAAAGGATGTTGATAATGAATTTATTCATTCTGAAATTATATTTAGTCAATTTTATTTGATGTATCTGACAATGGATGTTGATAAAAAAAATTTATTCATTCTAACACTTATATTTTATCAATTTATTCGATGTATCTGGCAAAGGATGTTGATAAAAAAATTTAGTCACTCTGATACTTAGATTTTGTCAATTTTATCCGACATATCCGATAAAGGATGTTGTTAAAGCATTTATTCATTCTGAAATTTAGATTTTTTCAATTTTATTTGATGTATCTGACAAAGGATGTTGATAACGAATTTATTCCCTCTGAGACTGAACGAAAAATGGATTTAAGTTTCACCTATGAGCCAACGAATTGTATTTTTCATAATTTTCTTACAAAAAACTGGAGTTTACAGTCAAAAACCCTTATTAACTCAGATTTTACGGAAATAGTTTTATTTTTCGATCCAAAAAAGGACTTAAGTTTCACATTTCAACCAGAGAATTGTATTTTCCATATTTTTCTTACAAAAAAACTAGAGTTTACGATCAAAAACCCTTATTAACTCAGATTTTACAGAAATAGTTTATTTTTTTTCGATCCAAAAAATGGACTTAAGTTTCACATTTGAACCAGAGAATTGTATTTTCCATAATTTCTTACAAAAAACTATAGTTTACGGTCAAAAACCTTAATTAGCTCAGATTTTACGGAAATAGTTTTATTTTTCGATCCATAAATGGACTTAAGTTTCACATTTGAGCCAATGAATTGTAATTTCCATAATTTTCTTACAAAAAACTAGAGTTTACAGTCAAAAACCCTTATTAGCTCAGATTTTACGGAAATAGTTTTATTTTTTCGATCCAAAAAAGGACTTAAGTTTCACATTTGAACCAGAGAATTGTATTTTCCATAATTTTTATTATAAAAACTAGAGTTTACGGTCAAAAAACCCTTATTAACTCAGATTTTACAGAAATAGTTTATTTTTCGATCCAAAAATGGACTTGAGCTTCACATTTGAAAGCTACGATCGTAATGAATGATACTTGTTATCAGAAAAAAATGTCAATTGCCAAAAAAATAGGGGGAGGGGGCCAAAAAGTTGGAGGGGAAGGGGGGACCCTTCGAGTTTGGGGATAGGGGCGACCTTTGGGGGGTTGATGTCTCTGCTGGTTAGGGTCATTGGTGCTTATGATCCTTGATGGTTCGTACTCACATACACCTTACTACTTGATTTGCAAGGATTTCTAAGGTTTGTTCTGAATTTATTTATTAAAATTATTTTCTTGCCATCTACATGTCTCTTAGTATCAACTTTTTAGTATACTATAACGTTGGAGCCTATTTTAAAACTGACAACACACTGTGTTATTCAAACACAACTTGTGTATTATACAGAACACATCGGAGAGGTAAAGCTATCCATTATTAAAATTCTTTTCTTGCCATCTACATCTTTCTTAGTATCAACTTTTTAGTATACTATAATTTTAAACTCTATTTTAAATTGACAACACTGTTCAAACGCCACTTGTGTATTATACAGAACACATCGAAGAAGTAAAGCGTAGTACTCACTCTCTTTGAAAAGGTGTTGAGCTTCCATAGAATCCAAACTATCATATCTACGGAATCGCCGTTAAACCTTCTTCATGATATTAAACCAATAAGGAAGAAAAGAGTAGTGGCTATAGCTTCCATAGAATTCCATATATACATTCTACTACTATGTGCATACAGATTGCTGATATGGGTTTATCAGAAATATTTTTGGAACAGCTCACTGTATCAAGATGAAACTTCTTTGGCATAATGAGTGGCTACAACTACTTGTTGTATGACCTACTAAAGGTTTAGGAGAAAGTTAAACTAAATCAAAACATACTATGTGCATACAGATAGCTGATATGGGCTTATCGGCAATTAAATAAAAAAAAACAAGTTTTTTCAACTGAAAGTAAGGAGCAACATTAAAACTTAAAGCGAACAGAAATTATTGCATATATGAGGGGGTTCGTCCCATAGTCAATAATTCGCTCTTTACGCTAAAGTTTGAATTTTGTTCGAAACACAAAATCCCTGAATCACAAAGGCCGTTTAATTAGAATAGGTAGCTCTTTTGAAAGTACTAAAAAAAAACTTTAGCGTAAAGAGTGAGGAATTTACTAGGCGGCAAACCCCCTCATATACGTAATATTTTCTGTTCGTTTTAATTTTTAATGTTCCTCCTTACTTTTAGTTGAAAAAACTTGTTTTTTTATTTAATTTCTGGTCGTTTTTTAAATAAGGCTGGGAAATCCGGCGCCCCCTTCATAGAAATTTCCCTTCCTCCAATGAAACATCTTCCATGGAAAGATCCTCCCACTTAACCCCTTCTTACGACCCCCCCCCCCCCACCCCAGAAAAAAATCCCTCCTCAAAACGTCTATATGTTTCCCAATGACCAATACTATATGTAAACAATGGGCAAAGTTCATAACTTACAGCCCTTTCCCTGGGAAATGTGGGGACTAAGTCATCCTCAAAGACATATGTCTTAGATTTTGGACTATGCTGAACAAAATGGCTATCTCAAAATTTTCATTGGGTGACTTCGGGAGAAAAAAAATGAGCGTGGGAGGGGGGCAAGCTGCCCTCCAATTATTTTTGGTCACTTAAAAAAGGGCACTTGAACTGTAATTTCCGTTTGAATGAGCCCTCTCACGATATTCTAGGACTAATGGATCGATACGATGACCCCTTGAAAAAAAAAAACAAATAAAGACGCATCCGTGATCTTTCTTCTGGCGGAAAATACAAAATTCCACATTTTTGTACACAGGAGCTTGAAATATATACAGTAGGGTTTTCTGTTACGTTGAATTTGATGGTTTGATTTTCATCAAGATTCTATCACTTTTAAGGGTGCTTCCCCCTTTTTTCGAAAATAAGGCAAATTGTTTCATTGTTAGATGGGTACTTTGGATGGGTTTGGACTAAATTAGATGAAACTTAAATATTTGAAATCAGCATAAAAAACCCGATTCTTTTGATGTATCTACTGGTATCAAAACTCCATTTTTTAGAGTTTTGGTTACTATTGAGCCGGGTCGCTCCTTACCTATAGTTCGTTACCACGAACTCTTTGATATTTTTGGAACAGCTCACTGTATCAAGAGAAAACTTCTGTGGTATCATGATTGGGATGTTCAACCGGCCGAAAGGCAAGATGCATCTGCTACTACTGCTATTAATACTGCTGCTACTTCTGTTCCTACTACTACTTCCTCTACTACTATGATTCCAGTACAATTTAGGCTACCCGTATGAAGTTGGAAATTTGAAAGAATATTGAGGAGGAATTTGAATTAAATCAAGATATACTATGTGCATGCAGATTGTAAAAAGGGCGTATATCAAGAATATATTTGGGTATTAAGTTGCAACTGCTTAAAGCTTAAAGCTTTGGGTGTTGCAACTGCTTAAAGCTTTGGGTATTAAGTTGCAATGCTTAAAGGTGAAGAAGAACTGACAAAAAGGTAATATGTACTTGCCACTACTAACACTACTACCACTCCTACTTTTACGAATACTACTACTACTACTGCTAATAAACAACACCAACTACTACTTCAATTACAGCAACTTGTAAGACTTAGAGTATTAAGATAAAAAGGGCGTCAAATGGGGTCAACAGGCACTTCAGCAGTATTTTTGGACGGCTTAACGTATAAAGGTGAAACTTCCGGAGCATCATGAGGTAGGGGGGTGTTCAACTGACTAAAAGGCCGCATATACATGCTAATACTGTTATTAATGCTGCTGCTGCTACTGGTACTACCACTACTAATACAACACTAACACTGCTACTGCTTCTCCCACTACCACCATAACCTCTTTGATACTAGTACTATTAAGACCAATTCTATGAAGGTGAAAATTTGAGAGAATATTGAGGGTAAATTGAACTAAATCAAAAGACACTATGCGGATTCAGGTTGTCAAAAGACCTTATCTCAAGAATGTATTGGGGTGCTAAGTTGGTACATTTAGAGAATACTTAAAGGGGAAGATCAATTGACCAAAGACAATATGTGCAGACTTTTGCTAGTACCGCTACTCCTGCTACATTTTCTGGTTCTACTACTACTATTACTTTTACTCCAACCACCATTTCTATTGCAACTATTTGTAAGGCTAAGAACACAAGAATAAAAATTTCAAGAAGTATTTGAATATACACTTTATCGAAGGGACATATCGGCAATGTCATAGCAATGGATAATCGTTTTAAGTTGAAACTTGATGAGAGCGATGCTCTACTGATCAAAAGGCAATATTTTAGTACTTCTGCTGCTAATAGTACTAGTGCTATTACTGTTTGTTAATACCACTAATAGTACTACCAATACTAACACTACCACTGTGACTACTTTTACAACTATGCCTAAGGGTGCGAAGGTAGAGTGTTCAGGGAGTTTTTAGGGGGAAGGTGAACCAGAATCACAATTCACCCGTCTGTATGCAGGTTGTCAAAAGGGTATGTAAGCAATATCTTAGGAAAAGTTTTATGAGTGACTTACAGGGCTTACAAGGGTTGTTGTGGGGGGATGTTGAATTAAACAAAAGACAATGTTTGCATCCTAATGTTAATGCTTCTACTCATACTACTACTACGGCTACTGTTATTACTACTGCTACTACTGCTGCTACTAAAGCTAAGGGTATTAAGGTGAACAGTGTCGGGCAATATTGAAACTGTACTGAACTAAATCGAAAACACACTATGCCAACACAGGTAGTTAAGAGGACGTATCAGCAATGCTTCAGGAACGACTGATGCTACTAAGCTTTAGTTTGAAGCTTAATCAATTAAGTTGTAGCTTTCAAGTAACCTTTAGGTATTTATTAAACTAAATCAAAACAAACTATGAGCTTGTACATTATTAAAGGGTGACAAAACAATATCTCAGGAGTGGCATACATTATTAAACTAAACCTTTTCAGGCTGGTTGGTGCTGTGGTGAGTTGGTTAGTAGTAGTACTAGTAGTAGTAGTAGTAGTAGCAATAGTAGTAGTAGTAGTATTAGTAGTAGTAGTGGTAGTAGTACTAGTAGTAGTAGTAGTAGTAGTAGTAGTAGTAGTAAGAAAGCACTGTGTGTATACTTCAAATACTATTTCTACGATTAATATAACCAAGGGTATTGAGGTGAAACCTTTAAAAACACTTAGGGGCGGTTTCAATTAAACGAAAAGACTATCTGCATGCAGGTTTTCAAAAGGGCATATAAGTAATGTCATAAGTAACGCAGCAAGGGCGCCGGAAGAAAACTTTCCAGGGGGGGGGGGGGGGGGCAGACGCCAAAATAGCAGTGGTGGTTGGGTGACAGTTTAGGTTTTTTTTTAGGGCACCAAACCACGACTTTACCCCGAAGAGGATGAATTTGCAATCAATTTAACATCCTGGGAAACTAATTGATTTAAAAGTATGAATAACTATATTTTAGGCAACCCAGTTGCAAAAGAAGTAATGCCACACGGTGGTAGTACTGGATTTAACCAAGTTGATTCGCTTTATTTCTGATGAAATTAGGCTACGTTTGGGATTTTTAATTGCGTATCAGCTATAATAAGGGGGGAGTCATTGTTTAGGTGGGGGTAGGGTAAATTCCTAAAAAAGTACATTTTAATGGACAAAACTGCTTACTCTTCATGAGGCTTCAGATAAATGTTGACAGAGGAAGGGGGAGTAGGAATTAATTAAAATGTTTCTCTGTACAGCTAATATGTTACATTCCCGTATATACCAGCACCGAGGTGGAAAAGGCAAGGCAGGTCATCCTCAACCCCACCATGAAATTTCTTTGGGGTGGCAAATATTGTTAGGAACTTAGTTTTCAGCAATTTTAAATGGTAATATTTTTCTTTTTTCTATTTATATGAGGTACTTGAATCAATTTAAACAAATGCATGTAATGTATTTATTGATAAGAAAATCCTGTTGTAGAGCTTGTGATGGCTTCAGTTATACAGAAGATCAAAAGTCTCACAGAATTTCCATCCATACAAACAGTAATACTCCTTTTCATCCAACCAAAATTCTTTAGTAGTAATATTAACAAGGACTTTTCACCAAAATTACTATTCATCGCCGATTTTTTTTTTAAGTATATTCAAATTTTATCCAAATTGAAATTACGAATTTAAACGTAGGACGGCACTAATCAATGTTCAATTACTGATTTACGCATTTTAAAAGCAATTGATCAGGGACTTAAGGACCTGTGTACCTCAAATTATATCTTGGTTAGGCCTGGGTATGATTTGGAAAACAATCAGAAATTAAATAATAAAGAGCTTTTCAACCGAAAGCGAGGAACAGATTTGAAACCTATTTGAACAAATTATTCTTTGTATGATGGGGGCCGTCTCGTCTTTACTGTTTACTGCGAAGTTTGGCTTTTTTTCCAATTTGTTAAGAAAATTTGCAATTGGAAAAAGAATTCAAAGCACTAGAACACTTTTTTTTTAATGAGCAAGGTTTCGAGAAGGGACAGCCCCCCTTATATACAGAGTAATTTATATTTGGTTTTAAGTTTTAAACTTGCTCCTTACTTAAGTTGAAAAACCTTTCCTATTTGTTTAATTACAATTCATGAAAACTGTAAAGTTTTATTAATATAATACTTTTGGTAACGCAGAAAAAACGATCAATATTTCCATGATTTCTGTTTGAATTTTGATGGGTAATCAAACAGTTCGTGGTATGGAACTGAAAGTAAGGAGCGACCTGGCTCAATAGTAACCAAACTCCTGAAAACGGAATTTTGATACCAATAAATATATAAAAAAATGGCTTATTATGCTGATTCCAAATATATTAGTTTCATTAAGTTTAGTCTTACCTATCAAAAGCTACGAGCCAGAGAAAATTTGTCCAATTTTTGAAAAGACGGGAAAGATCCCCTTGAAGTCATATAATTTTAATGAAAATCACGCCATCAGATTCGGCGTGTCAAAGAACCCTATTGGTAGGTGTTTCAAGCTCATATCTGCAAAAATGTGGAATTTTTAATTTTTACCAGAAGAACAATCACGAATGCGTGTTAATTTGTTGTTATTTTTTCTCAGGGGTGATCGTATCGACCCAGTGGGCCTAGACCGTCGGGAGAGAGCTCATTCTAACAGAAATTAAAAGTTTTAGGGCCCTTTTTAAGTGACCAAACAAGTTGGAGGACAAATAGGCCCCCTCCCAAGCCGGCTTTTTTCTCAAAATTGTCCGATTGAAATTCTGAGATAAATTGTTTGTTCAGCATAGTTGAAAGGCCCAATAACTACATCTTCAAGATAAAATGGCCACCAAGAGCCCTTGGGGAAAGGTTTTTAAGTTAGAAAATTCGCCCGTTGTTTTATTTGTTATTGGGAAGTATGCACACATTTTTCGGGTGGAGAGGAGAGGACGAATTTTCTGCTGGACGAATTTTCAATGGAGAGGACAGTTTCAAGGGGGTGATATTTTCAGAGGAATTTTTACGCTGGGTGAATTTTTCAGAATTCATATAAGAAATTTCTTTATATGTTTTGCTTTCTCTTTATCGATTCAATTTTACGCATGGAGATGTCAAGGGTAATTGTCCGGGGTAAATTTTCATCAGGACTGAATTGTCGAGAGGATATATTTTCAACTGAAAGTAAGGAGAGCAACATTAAAACTTAAAACAAACAGAAATTATTACGCATATGAGGATGGTTGCCCCCTCTTCAACACCTCGCTCTTTATGCTAAAGTTTTAAATTTTGTCCAAATTCTTTAAAAAAGACTCCTGAAACAAGAGGGTCGTTTAATTAGAAGAATAAGTAGCTTTATTTTTACAGTGCCGAAAAATTGTAGCTTGATGATTGAGGGGTTGAGAAGGGGGCAACCCCCCTCATATACGTAATAATTAATGTTCTTTTAAAGTTTTAATGTTTCTCCTTACTTTCAGTTGAAAAAAAACTTTTTTTTTTATTTATTTAATGAAGCTTAGAGACAAACAATTTTCTAAAGGCAATGGAAAAAGTATGTCAACTAAAGCAAAAGTATATAAAAATGAAAAAAAGTAATTAATTACAAAAGATACACAAAAAATAGCCTACTACTTACAAAAACTAACAAATAAACTCCCAGCATTCAGTTCTGTTGAAAAATACCGAAGCGTTGGACGGATATTTTTTAACAATATCGACAGTTTTGAACTTGGCTATCAAACACCAAAATATTTAATGATATAAAAACATTTAATTCAGTGTTTATAAAAAGTAACGCATTATCGAAGTAGTTTGTTCAAAGTAAAACATTAAAACTACTATTAAGAAAATAAAATAAAAAAAATAATTCAATGTTTTTAATTTAGCTTTGAATACCAAAGGCCAGTATATTTGACACCTTATATACTTCATAACTGTAAAAATTACATCTTTGTCAAAATGACAACTAGATAAATACAATCACTCCTGGAAAAAAATGACGATAAAACACAAAACGTATCCGTTCAGGGGGAAAACACAGAAATTCTCAGCATTCCGTGCAGGGGAAACATTTCTGATTATAGTGGCTTCATATATCAGCTCATGGGTACCTTCCAATGCAAGCAAAAGTTGCGGTATATTCTTACCGAAATTACCCCTTATTAAGTTGTTTTCTTTGTGTTTTCTATAATAATACGAGCTTTCCTGTGTTTTAGTAACTTCACTAATTACTAATAAACAAATACATATTTAGGATCACCATAAAAAGGTGATTCTTTGACTGAATGTCATCAGTAGTTAGGTTCTTATACTTTCGTTATTGACAAGGGTCATTATTTACTTACCATTAATTACTATGAATTTGAATTTTTTTGCTCAAACCAAATCATCTATTTGTGTTGCCTCATTGTTGGTAATAATGTTGATCCGAGAAAATTTTTTTTAGAGGGGGGGGGGTGCAAAATAGGCTGATCCAATAAACTTGCGTTAGGAGCAAGTTTAATTAACGCAAACTTAAGTTAATTAAGTAAATTACACTACTTTACACTATGCTAGGGGAGGCCCCCCTCGTCCCTCTCTGGATCCGCCACTGACCTCCCCTGTCCCCGCCCTTGCCAGCGCCCATGCAGCGCTGCTATATCATAGCTAGTAAATTCTTGGACCTTTAAAGGAGCTAGTTTGACTTGATACTAAAGTTCTATTGCCCTTTGCAAGAGTCAAAAGTGATCAGAGGGCAAGCAGTTCTCCTCCTCAGCTCATCATTCTTCAAAAACTTCCAATCAAAATTTGAGACAGCCATTGTGTTCAGTATTGTTTAAAGGTCCAGTAACTATGTCTCTAGGGATATTGGGTATGTCAACCCCCCACAGTTATGGGATTTGCCCATTATGCTTTAAAACTAAATGTTGTTTTTAAAAAACATTATCAAAAGTTACAGTATGTATTCTGGTTGCCAATACGACATCTCAGCAACATCCCAAGAACGACAAAGGGTATTAAGATTGAGTTTAACTTAATCAAAAGAGTGTAAGCATATCCAGGTTGTCAAAAAGCATAGATAGATTTTCTTGGAATGGTATTAAGTTTTATTTTTCAGGTCAACTAGAGGAGGTGTAAAACTAAATTAACGGTGCCATTCTTGTCAAGATTTTCAGAAGGGAATATGTTATTAAAAATTGCTGAAAAAGTTTCTCCAACATACAAATAGCAAGCTAAACTATGGAATCTTACAGGAAAAAAACGAAAGGATATAAATTATTATTTTCCATAAAAAGGACTATGTCAATAAAAAACAAACAGAAATTAATTCAAAAAGCGTTTTCCATAAAATAAGGATTTCAAACCAAGTAAAGAACTCCATTAAAACCAAAAATGACCATAAATAACATTGTATAATCTACCAAGCGTTAAACTACAACAAATCAAAATCAATAAATAAATGAAACCCAAAAAGAACAGAAATTGCAAAAAAAATAAGCGATCCAAACTCAAAATGTGAAGAAATTTACACGATTAGGACTGATAATCCCCAAGCCTTCGTAAGACCAGAATATAATTTTGCACTCTACTGAAAAAAAATTTGTATTAATTCCAATAAATTCCTTAAAGTCTTAATAATTTTGGATTTAAAGCTCAAAAGCTAAAATATTTAATTTTTTTAGTAAAGTGCAAATTATGTTCTGTCTTGAGAAGGCATGATGGTTGTCAGCCCTACTCCTGTTAATTCTGCTTGTTTTGAGTTTGACTCAGTTATATATTGTAAATTTTTGTACTTTTGGGTTTTATTTGTTTTGTTGATGGTGGTTTGTGGTAGTTTTACGCTTGATAGATTATATGATATTATTTCTGCTCATATTTGGTTTAATGGCGTTCTTTAATTTTCTTTGAAACACTTTTGTGGTAAGAGTATTTAAAATTAATTTTAGAAATAGGCAGCCTTTCGTCACGAGTAATTCTGGAAGTTTTATTTGTTTAGTAAGCCTCCTACGAAAAACATATTATGTTTGAAAAAAGACGTTAGATTAGTATCATATAAAGACGTAGCTTCCAAAACATTTTTGGACAGATCAAGGGCCGATTGGACTACCAGCTAGATATGCGTATAATTATACAACTTTAGACTCGTATGGTTACACAATTTTACATATTTACTCCCCTTAAACGAGCAAAAATTGTTCTTTTATGTATACAGGGAGACCGGCGGGTTCACCGCTGGTCCCCGGCGCGGCTGCGCAGCTTCTTATTGTCACCTGTCGTATGACGACAGAGAGTGTGAAATTCTTCTTAACGCCATGGCGTCACCATAAGTTTGATACAGCCAGTACAACTACCCTGGGAAAATATACGAATTCTTACTTGAAGCTACCACCTATTTAGATCGTTCTCGTGGCAATAAATATCAATATGCTAGTTATAAGAAAAATTTAACAGTTATATAACTATTTAACCAATTTTGAGGGAAAATATATAAACACATATATAGACAGTTGTTGCTTGTTTAATCAATTTGAGAAAAGGCATATACTTCTAACTCACATTTGAATCTTTTTCAAAGGCATTTTCGATCTGCAGTATTTTCGAAAACAAGAATCTGTTCGAAGAGTATTCAAATTACAAAAGACATTTTGGACAGTGCCAATTCTTTTAGGGCATCAAACCATTGTTTATCGTCGAATTCCAGGCCATGAGCCAGGCATGCTTGTTTGACCGTGGCACGAAAAATGTTGTTCACAGTTTTTGGATCTTCAAAAAATTGTTGCATTCTTCACATGATAGAAAAGTACTCTCAAATAGCAGCACTCGGGATGAGCTACAAAATTACGTTGTGAATTCGAACAATTACACACAGTCGACGGATTCGTGGTTCCCATGCATTTGTTTTTCCATTCCATTTAAAGTATTCGAACGTTTCCCAATAATGTGAAGTTTCTGGTTTTTTCACTTTATTCAGCATCTTGTTGCATGGAAAAAAATGCTTTCAACATTGAGCCTTGTTGTCCAACATCTACAAGTCTTCTTGGGCTCGGCTGATATCTTGCATTCGGTATTGTCCATGAAATGAATATTTAAACGTTGAAGAGCATGACTCTTTTTTGGATATCGTAACTAAATAGTTGCCAACATGCTTCACTTGGCTTACACCAAGTCCTTCTACATAGGTTTCTGCTTCATTGTAAACCATACATCGCTTATTTTCGATGATCTTTATTGATGCACAATCATGTCCCTTGTAGATGTATTTATATAAATACTTTACCAAACGTATTCTGCCAAAATATTCGAAACTGATGTGGCATTGAATTTTCTTTAGCTTATGAGGAGTATATGTGGCGACATGACAACTATCACGGGTAACTCGTTGATTATTGGAGTCTCTTCGATAAACAGCACGGTCAAGCAAAATGTTTTCTTTGTTCATGTCGTCTAAGGGGGGGGGGGATCAAAACTACGCCTATATTTTGGTTTTTTTATCATCCACTAGAGATGTAACAGAATTGTATGGCATTGGAAAACCAAAGCGCCACTGCGATTTTCCATTGTTATTGGTCATACAACTCGTATTTGGATTTAACTCACCACATGGATTATCAATCATCCGAATTAGGACTAATTCTCTTAGTAAAGGATCGTCGGTATTTGGAATTTTAGCCGAAATAAGATCATCATCATCCTGAAATAATTACTTCTGGATTGCGGACTTGATCTCGAGGACTCATGATCAATAGCAAATACATATGTGGTAGTCCACGTTTTTTGAAATTCAATCGTACACACATAAGCTCCCACCTTGCCAAATATCTGTCTTTTTATTACTATCAGTGATTATTCCCTCAAATTTCAATTTCGCAATTCGACCAACGAGATCGAGACGATCTTAAGTGGACTGTTCTATGATAAACTTAAATGACCAGATTTAAATACTTATTGCTTATTTGATTTCAGGCCATAAGGATTGTAAGTCATAGTTACATAAAGATCTGGAGGTCCAAGGTGATAAACAGTAGCAAAGGCATCTTCAAAATGTTCAGCCAAGTAGCGTGTTTGATCCGATGAATGATGACGGTAGTATTTCTTTTCTCGCCATGCGACTGCATCGGTTTCGAAGCTAAGTTTTTGAGAAGTCTTGTAACACCTTCATACCTTTCGGCAATTATAGTTTTTTTTGTTAAAGTTAATCCACTGGGTGCAATCACACTCAACACGAATATCTGTATCGACAATATATTTTTGAAAACGCTCGCACCGAAAAGCAAGGCACTAAAAACGATCCGACATAGGTTGGGTCGGATTGACGTTCAAGCTGCAGAGTACAACTGGACGTTCAATGTACAACTTGCAGAGAAAGGCATTTGGCATGTTCAGGTCGAAAAGCTATACGACACATCGCTGATACAAGCTGTGCTAGATGTGGATGAATTGCATAAGGTGCTTAAAGTGGCATATCTACTCTCCATCTTGACGTTCTAGCTGGATGGACCAATGGGTAGGTAAAGGACTCCAAACGATGGTCACTATTTTTGAAATTGATAAGGTTTTTTTCACGTTGTTATACAACCATTTCATTTGACGAAAAAATATGGTCATAATTAAAAGTAAGCACTCCATATGCCTCATCAAATGTTGAACAGTTGAAGAATCTAGAATGGAACCCATCTAGCACAGTGAAAGTGAGATGCACGTTTGGAGGCTGTTGTTCCAGTGAAGCAGCAAGTCAATTCACATCATCCTACGCTTCTCGTGTTTTCTTGTAACCTCTGTCAGAGTTATTGATGACGTGTGTCTTCCCATATTTCTTCCAAGAAATTCCTTACGTTACAAAAGTTCCAATAATTAAAGGATATGCAAGGTGTTGTTGAGCAGCTTCATCGGGTCTTAAAATTAAATTTGGCCATTGAAAGGGGTCCTAAATCATCTTCAGTGGTTTGTGATGTATTTGCCATTAAATTAATTTTATAATAAATTTATTTATTTAGCTACTTTAAAGCTACAAACATTACAAGTATTGGTGGTTTGATCATTCTAACGTTGAATTAAGCTAGAGGAAAATACGAGTTCAAGTTTCAGACTTATTTGTGGAACTCTTTAGAAATCAAGTAACGTTCTAAAAAAAGGGTAAACCAATTCATTTAGAAATTTTGGAGGTGAATATGCAATTTGACCATGAAATCAACAGTATACAAATGAATTACCTTTGTTTGCTACCCTTTCTTCAGGAAAATGGAGGGCTCCAAAGTGAATACATGCTATTAGTACAGTAATGATACGGAAAAAAAAATGTCCGAACCAGGAACAAATTGATAAAGTAATGCTTTCTTCACCATCCGGACCAGAAAAAAGCGCTGAACAACATATCCAAAATTTCCATCTCTAAACCGTTGTGAAATTTGTGTTTTTTTTTGCAATTTTGTTACATTAATTTTTATTTTTCATGAAGAAATGAAGTGTCACGAAATGAGAGGTTGATCCGTCTATCTGCATCATAATTGAGAGCAAAAACCGTTTCTGACGTTAGTTTTTCTAATAAAAGTCAAATAAAATAAAAAAAAATTCCATTTTTAGTAAAAAAAATAGCAAAATTCCCTATTTTTGGCAAAAAAAAATAAGTGATAACCATGATATCTTTTTTTGTGTCTTCTAGCAATGAGTCACACCTATACCAATTCCTTCTAGCAATGAATCATGCCTATGCTCAACCCTGTGCTTCATTGCTTGTCAGGGGAGGAAATACGAATTTGCGCCAGTCGTCACATTCGATCAGCCACTTTGGTGGAGGGCAATGAAGATTATCAAGTCCGACGTGTCAAATGATCTGGACAACGTTATCATCAAACTCGGAGGCTTTCACTTGATGATGAGCTTCGTCTGATGCATAGGGCTCCTGATGCAAGACAGTTGGCTCAAAGAAATCTTGGAAATGGTATATGCACTGGCAACGGTGCCGCATATACTCTCTGGGAAAGCGATTTCTAGAGCTATTAGAGCTCACATTGTCGTGAGCTTGGCTCTATAGTCTCATCTTTAGGACAAAATGCGGAAACTTTGAATAATTTCGGCATTGAGAAACTCTTCAACGACACCCTTGAGGGAAAATGTCCCCCAGAGACCTTGACGAAGCACCAGAGCTGGGAATACTGGAAAGTGTTATCAAACAGAAGATTGAAGACCTACAAGATCACCGAACAGCAAAGCTCTGGCTGCAGTACCTTGGCATGGTTGAAAAGCTTCTCAATTTTATACGTGCCGAGAGACTGGGCCTATGGGACCTGCATTTGCAGGTGGCTGCAGAAATGCTTCCCTACCTAGCCACATCTGGGCACAACCTTTACGTGAATTCTGTCTGTTTGTACATCCAAGAGATGACTAAACTTCCCAGTCGTCACCCAAAAATGTTTCAGATATTCAGTGAGCAAAGACACACTATTAGAAGGTCATATTGGCACTGGGCCGGCCTCTCAGCAGACTTAGTTATTGAACAAGAGTACATGCGAAGTCTAATGACATCAGGAGGACTCACTGGTAGTGGTGGCATGACTGAAGAACAGAGAGCGAATTGGGTCCTATCGAGGCCGGCGTGTCTTGAGGTCAACCTTTTGATGCAGAACCTGACTAATATCAGCTACTCTACAAGTGAGCAGCATCGTGACTTGGGTCTGAGCAGACAAACCCGTGACTGTGAAGATAAAGCAAAGTTCGTAGATATCTTCGAAGTGTCATCCCCCATTCAAAGGCAATGCACAACTGAAAAACGTTGCAAATGGAGTAACTTACGTTGCACTACGTTTTCAGAGGTTCATTATCGTTAATAGAGTCCTAAGTTATACTTTACACATACGTATAGGAATTACCATGCTATTTGCACAGACGTATAGGAAAAACATTTCCAGAGCATGTACTTATGGATTTGCATACTTTATGTTCCCTCCTGTGCTATTTGGTACTTTACGTTCCTTGGCACCTTTCCAGAGCATGTACTTATGGATTTGCATACTTTATGTTCCCTCCTGTGCTATTTGGTGAGATTACGTTCCTTGGCACCTTTCCAGAGCATGTACGTATGGATTTGGGTGGATTATGTTCCTTCCTATGCTATTATAAGGGCTTATGTTCCTTCTTATGCTATATAAGGGGCTTATGTTCCTTCCTATGCTATTCTAAGGGTTTATGTTCCCTCCCATGCTATTCTATAGCACCATGTTCCTTCCTGTGCTATTTGGGACACTATGTTCCATTTCTTTGAAGTATGTGCTATCAGACTGGTTTTTTGCTATTGATATCAATTAAACAATAATATGCTCAAAAGTGTAATAGATATGAACCGTACATTCAACCGTACATTCACGCCTACAAGAGTATGCTCAAAAGTGTAATAGATATGAACCCTACAAGAAAAACCCATGGGTGAGACACTACACTATCACATGGACATTTTAAAAGCTGGCAAGCATTTTTACATTCAACCATACATTCACGCCTGTGAGATTAGAGTTACACGTGGACATTGCGAAAAAAGCTGGCAAGCATTTTTACATTCAACCATACATTCACGCCTGTGAGATTAGAGTTACACGTGGACATTGTGAAAAAAGCTGGCAAGCATTTTTACATTCAACCATACATTAACGCCTGTGAGATTAGAGCTACACGTGGACATTGCGAAAAAAGCTGGCAAGCATTTTTACATTCAACCATACATTCACGCCTGTGAGATTAGAGTTACACGTGGACATTGCGAAAAAAGCTGGCAAGCATTTTTACATTCAACCATACATTCACGCCTGTGACATTAGAGTTACACGTGGACATTGCGAAAAAAGCTGGCAAGCAATTTTACATTCAACCATACATTCACGCCTACGAGAAAATGAAATAATTTAGGTCGTATGATCAATTTAATTTTTTTTTAATGCACTAGTTTTTTTTAGTAAGGACACTCGATATCCTAAAAGTGTTTGATTCAAACTTTTACCTTGAGCATCGATGTTTTTAGCAGAATTTCAAAAGGATCATTCATAAGTGCTGGCGTATCTGATGAAATAATTTAGGTCGTATGATAAATTTAATTTTTTTTTAATGCAGTAGTTTTTTAAAAGGACACTCGATATCCTAAAAGTGTTTGATTCCAACTTTTACCTTGAGAATCGATGTTGTTAGCAGAATTTCAAAAGGATCGTTTATGAGTGCTGGCGTATGTGATGAAATAATTTAGGTCGTATGATAAATTTAATTTATTTTTTAATGCAGTAGTTTTTTAGTAAGGACACTCGATATCCTAAAAGTGTCTGTTTCAAACTTTTACCTTGAGCATCGATGTTGTTAGAAGAATTTCAAAAGGATCGTTTATGAGTGCTGGCATATCTGATGAAATAATTTAGGTCGTATGATCAATTTAATTTTTTTTTTAATGCAGTAGTTTTTCAGTAAGGACACTCGATATCCTAAAAGTGTTTGATTCAAACTTTTACCTTGAGAATCGATGTTGTTATCAGAAATTTTAAAAGATCGTACATAAGTGCTGGCGTATCTGATGAAATAATTTAGGTCGTATGATAGATTTAATTTATTTTTTTAATGCAATAGTTTTTCAGTAAGGACACTCGATATGCTAAAAGTGTTGAATCAAACTTTTACCTTGAGAATCGATGTTGTTAGAAGAATTTCAAAAGGATCGTTTATGAGTGCTGGCATATCTGATGAAATAATTTAGGTCGTATGATCAATTTAATTTTTTTTAATGCAGTAGTTTTTTAGTAAGGACACTCGATATCCTAAAAGTGTTTGATTCAAACTTTTACCTTGAGCATCGATGTTTTTAGCAGAATTTCAAAAGGATCGTACATAAGTGCTGGCGTATCTGATGAAATAATTTAGATTGTATGATTAATTTAATTTTTAATTATTTTTTTTTGCAGTAGTTATTTAATAAGCACACTCGATATCCTAAAAATGTTTGCTTCAATTTTTACCTTGGGCATCGAAGTTTTTAGTAGAATTTCAAAAGGATCGTTTATAAGTGCTGACCTGTCTTTGATGAACTAATTCATGTCGCATGATATTTTTTTTTTATACAGTAGTTATCCAATAAGGACACTCGATATCCTAAAAGTGTTTGATTCCAACTTTTACCTTGAGAATCGATGTTGTTAGCAGAATTTCAAAAGGATCGTTTATGAGTGCTGGCGTATCTGATGAAATAATTTAGGTCGTATGATAAATTTAATTTATTTTTTTAATGCAGTAGTTTTTAGTAAGGACACTCGATATCCTAAAAGTGTCTGTTTCAAACTTTTATCTTGAGCATCGATGTTGTTAGCAGAATTTCAAAAGGATCGTTTATGAGTGCTGGCGTATCTGATGATATAATTTAGGTCGTATGATAATTTTTTTTTTTAATGCAGTAGTTTTGTAGTAAGGGCACTCGATATGCTAAAAGTGTTTTATTCAAACTTTTACCTTTAGAATCGATGTTGTTAGAAGAATTTCAAAAGGATCGTTTATGAGTGCTGGCATATCTGATGAAATAATTTAGGTCGTATGATCAATTTTTTTTTTTTTTAATGCAGTAGTTTTTTAGTAAGAACACTCGATATCCTAAAAGTGTTTGATTCAAACTTTTACCTTGAGCATCGATGTTTTTAGCAGAATTTCAAAAGGATCGTACATAAGTGCTGGCGTATCTGATGAAATAATTTAGATTGTATGATTAATTTAATTTTAATTATTTTTTTTTTTGCAGTAGTTATTTAATAAGCACACTCGATATCATAAAAATGTTTGATTCAATTTTTACCTTGAGCATCGAAGTTTTTAGTAGAATTTCAAAAGCATCGTTTATAAGTGCTGACCTGTCTTTGATGAACTAATTCAAGTCGCATGATATTTTTTTTTTTTAATGCAGTAGTTATTCAATAAGGACACTCGATATCCTAAAAGTGTTTGATTCCAACTTTTACCTTGAGAATCGATGTTGTTAGCAGAATTTCAAAAGGATCGTTTATGAGTGCTGGCGTATCTGATGAATAATTTAGGTCGTATGATAAATTAATTTATTTTTTTAATGCAGTAGTTTTTTAGTAAGGACACTCGATATCCTAAAAGTGTCTGTTTCAAACTTTTACCTTGAGCATCGATGTTGTTAGCAGAATTTCAAAAGGATCGTTTATGAGTGCTGGTGTATCTGATGAAATAATTTAGGTCGTATGATAAATTTAATTTATTTTTTTAATGCAGTAGTTTTTCAGTAAGGGCACTCGATATCCTAAGAGTGTTTGATTCAAACTTTTACCTTGAGAACCGATGTTGTTAGCAGAATTTCAAAAGGATCGTTTATGAGTGCTGGCGTATCTGATGAAATAATTTAGGTCGTATATAAATTTAATTAATTTTTTTAATGCACTAGTTTTTTAGTAAGGACACTCGATATCCTAAAAGTGTCTGTTTCAAACTTTTACCTTGAGCATCGATGTTGTTAGCAGAATTTCAAAAGGATCGTTTATGCGTGCTGGCGTATCTGATGAAATAATTTAGGTCGTATGATAAATTTAATTTATTTTTTTTTAATGCAGTAATTTTTCAGTAAGGACACTCGATATGCTAAAAGTGTTTGATTCAAACTTTTACCTTGAGCATCGGTGTTCACACACACACACACACAGAGACGACAAACACACACAGAGACGAAACACACATAGAGACGACACACGCACAGAGACGATACACACACACAGAGACAACACACACACACAGAGACGACACACACACATAGCGACGACACACGCACAGAGACGACAAACACACAGAGACGACACACACAGAGAGAGAAGACACACGCACAGAGACGACACACACACACACAGAGAAGACACATGCCCAGAGACGACACACACACACAGAGACGACACACACACAGAGACAACACACACACAGAGACGACACACACATATCGACGCCACACGCACAGAGACGACACGCACACAGAGACGACACACACACACACACACAGAGAAGACACACGCACAGAGACGATACACACACATAGAGACGACATACACAGAGATGACACACACACAGAGACGACTCACACACAGAGATGACAAACACACAGAGACGATACACGCATAGAGACGACACACACAAAGAGACGACGAAACACACACAGAAACCACAAACACACATAGAGACGACACACACAAAGAGACGACACACACACAGATACGAAACACACATAGAGACGATACACGCACAGAGACGACACAAACACAAAGACAACAAGCACAGAGACAACACAAACACACAGAGACGACACACACACACATAGCGACGACACACGCACAGAGACGACACACACACAGAGACGACAACACACAGAGAGAAGACACACGCACAGAGACGACGCCCACACAGAGACGACACACACACACACACACAAAGACGACACACACACAGAGACGACACACTCAAAGTGACGACTTACACATAGAGACGACAAACAAACAGAGACGACAAACACACAGAGACGACACACACAAAGAGACGACACACACACAGATACGAAACACACAAAGAGACGACACACGCACAGAGACGACACACACACAGATTCGACTCACACACAGAGAGGACAAACACAACAGAGACGAAAGACACAAAGAGACGACTCACACACAGAGAGGACAAACACACAGAAACGACACACACAAACACGCACAGAGAGATGACACACACATAGAGACAACACAGATACAGAGACGACAGACACACAAAGACGAAACACACACAGAAACGAGACATACACAGAGGCGACACACACACACACAGAGAGGACAAACATACAGAAAAGACACAAAAACAGAGGCGACACACCCACAGAGACGACAAACAGATACAAAACACACATAGAGATGACACACACACACATAGAGACAGCACACACACACACACAGAGACGACACCCACACAGAGACGACACACACACACACAGAGACGACACACACAAAGTGACGACTTACACGTAGAGACGACACACGCACAGAGACGACGAACACACAGAGACGATACACATAGAGGGACAACAAACAAACACACAGAGACGACAAACACCCAGAGACATCACACACACAAAGAGACGACAAACACAGATACGAAACATACAAAGAGACAACATACGCACAGAGACGACACACACAGAGAGCCGACTCACACACAGAGAGGACAAACACACAGAGACGACAGACACAAACACACATAGACAACAGACACAAAGAGGCGACTACACACAGAGAGAACAAACACACAGAAACGACACGCACACACACAGAGACGACACACATACAGAGAAGACACAAAAACAGAGACGACACACCCACAGAGATGACACACACATTGAGACGACACACGCACAGACACGACACACAAACAGAGTCATAGTGAGAGAGATATCCAAAAAGTTGGGTTGATCTAGGTTCACTTAGAGTTGCGCGCCACTCTAAGTGAACCTAGCTCAACCCAACTTATGGGATATCTCTCTCACTATGACTCTGTTTGTGTGTTTTTGTCTGTGCGTGTGTCGTCTCAATGTGTGTGTCATCTCTGTGGGTGTGTCGTCTCTGTTTTTGTGTCTTCTCTGTATGTTTGTCGTCTCTGTGTGCGTGTGTGTCGTCTCTGTGTATGTGTCGTCTCTGTGTGTTTTTGTCTCTGAGTGTGTGTCGTCTCTGTGTTTGTGTTGTCTCTATGTGTGTGTCGTCTCTGTGTGTGTGCGTGTCGTTTCTGTGTGTTTTGTTCTCTCTGTGTGTGAGTCGTTCTCTTTGTCGTCTGTCGTCTCTGTGTGTTTTGTGTCTGTCGTTTCTGTGTGTTTGTCCTCTCTGTGTGTGAGTCGGCTCTATGTGTGTGTCGTCTATGTGCGTGTGTCGTCTCTTTGTATGTTTCGTATCTGTGTGTGTCGTCTCTTTGTGTGTGTTGTCTCTGTGTGTTTGTCGTCTCTCTGTGTGTGTGTTGTCCCTCTATGTGTATCGTCTCTGTGTGGTTGTCATCTCCGTGCGTGTGTCGTCTCTATGTGTAAGTCGTCACTTTGTGTGTGTCGTCTCTGTGTGTGTGTGTCATCTCTGTGTGGGTTTCGTCTCTGTGTGTGTGTGTGTGCTGTCTCTATATGTGTGTGTCGTATCTATGTGTGTTTCGTATCTGTGTGTGTGTCGTCTCTGCGGGTGTGTCGTCTCTGTTTTTGTGTCTTCTCTGTATGTTTGTCCTCTCTGTGTGTGTGTGTTTGTCGCCTCTGTGTATGTCTCGTCTCTGTGTGTGTTTCGTCTTTGTGTGTCTGTCGTCTCTGTGTCTGTGTTGTCTCTATGTGTTTGTTGTCTCTGTGTGTGTGTGTGTCGTTTCTGTGTGTTTTTCCTCTCTGTGTGTGAGTCATCTCTTTGTGTCTGTCGTCTCTGTGTGTTTGTCCTCTCTGTGTGTGAGTCGACTCTGTGTGTGTGTCGTCTCTGTGCGTGTGTCGTCTCTTTGTGTGTTTCGTATCTGTGTGTGTGTCGTCTCTGTGCGTGTGTCGTCTCTTTGTGTGTTTCGTATCTGTGTGTGTGTCGTCTCTTTGTGTGTGTTGTCTGTGTGTGTTTGTCGTCTCTCTGTGTGTGTGTCGTCTCTCTATGTGTGTCGTCTCTGTGTGTTTGTCGTCTCTGTGTGTGTCATCTCTGTGGGTGTGTCGTCTCTGTTTTTGTGTCTTCTCTGTATGTTTGTCGTCTCTGTGTGCGTGTGTGTCGTCTCTGTGTATGTGTCGTCTCTGTGTGTGTTTTGTCTCTCTGTGTGTGTCGTCTCTGTGTCTGTGTTGTCTCTATGTGTGTGTCGTCTCTGTGTGTGTGCGTGTCGTTTCTGTGTGTTTGTTCTCTCTGTGTGTGAGTCGTCTCTTTGTGTCTGTCGTCTCTGTGTGTTTGTGTCTGTCGTTTCTGTGTGTTTGTCCTCTCTGTGTGTGAGTCGGCTCTATGTGTGTGTCGTCTATGTGCGTGTGTCGTCTCTTTGTATGTTTCGTATCTGTGTGTGTCGTCTCTTTGTGTGTGTTGTCTCTGTGTGTTTGTCGTCTCTCTGTGTGTGTGTTGTCCCTCTATGTGTATCGTCTCTGTGTGTTTGTCATCTCCGTGCGTGTGTCGTCTCTATGTGTAAGTCGTCACTTTGTGTGTGTCGTCTCTGTTTGTGTGTGTGTCGTCTCTGTGTGGGTTTTCGTCTCTGTGTGTGTGTGTGTGCTGTCTCTATATGTGTGTGTCGTCTCTATGTGTGTTTCGTATCTGTGTGTGTGTGTCGTCTCTGCGGGTGTGTCGTCTCTGTTTTTGTGTCTTCTCTGTATGTTTGTCCTCTGTGTGTGTGTGTGTGTGTCGCCTCTGTGTATGTCTCGTCTCTGTGTGGGTTTCGTATCTGTGTGTGTGTCGTCTCTTTGTGTGTGTCGTCTCTATGTGTGTTTGTCGTTTCTGTGTGTGTATCGTCTCTGTGTGTGTGTCATCTCTGTGTGTGTGTCGTCTCTGCGTGTGTGTGTCGTCTCTGTGTGTGTGTGTTGTCTCTGTGCGTGTGTGTCGTCTCTGTGTGTGTGTGTCGTCTCTGTGCGTGTGTCTTCTCTCTCTCTGTGTGTGTGTGTGTCGTCTCTTTGCGTGTGTCTTCTCTCTGTGTGTGTGTCTTCTCTGTGTGCGTGTCGTCTCTGTGCGTGTTTTTCGTCGCTATGTGTGTGTGTCGTCTCTGTGTGTGTGTTGTCTCTGTGTGTGTGTATCGTCTATGTGCGTGTGTCGTCTCTATGTGTGTTTCGTCTCTGTGTGTGTGTGTCATCTCTGTGTGTGTGTGTCGTCTCTGTGTGTGTGTGTGTGTGTGTGTGTGTGTGTGTGTGAACATCGATGCTCAAGGTAAAAGTTTGAATCAAACACTTTTAGCATATCGATTGTCCTTACTGAAAAACTACTGCATTAAAAAAAATAAATTAAATTATCATACGACCTAAATTATCTCATCAGATACGCCAGCACTCATAAACGATCCTTTTGAAATTCTGCTAACAACATCGATGCTCAAGGTAAAAGTTTGAAACAGACACTTTTAGGATATAGAGTGTCCTTACTAAAAACTACTGCATTAAAAAAAATAAATTAAATTTATCATACGACCTAAATTATTTCATCAGATACGCCAGCACTCATAAGCGATCCTTTTGAAATTCTGCTAACAACATCGATGCTCAAGGTAAAAGTTTGAAACAGACACTTTTAGGATATCGAGTGTCCTTACTAAAAAACTACTGCATTAAAAAAAAGAATTAAATTTATCATACGACCTAAAGTATTTCATCAGATACGCCAGCACTCATAAACGATCCTTTTGAAATTCTGCTAACAACATCGATTCTCAAAGTAAAAGTTGGAATCAAACACTTTTAGGATATCGAGTATCCTTATTAAATAACTACTGTATTAAAAAAAAAAATATCATGCGACATGAATTAGTTCATCAAAGACAGGTCAGCCCTTATAAACGATCCTTTTGAAATTCTACTAAAAACTTCGATGCTCAAGGTAAAAATTGAATCAAACATTTTTAGGATATCGAGTGTGCTTATTAAATAACTACTGCAAAAAAAAATAATTAAAAATTAAATTAATCATAAAATCTAAATTATTTCATCAGATACGCAGCACTTATGTACGATCCTTTTGAAATTCTGCTAAAAAACATCGATGCTCAAGGTAAAAGTTTGAATCAAACACTTTTAGGATATCGAGTGTCCTTACTAAAAAAACTACTGCATTAAAAAAAAAATTAAATTGATCATATGACCTAAATTATTTCATCAGATATGCCAGCACTCATAAACAATCCTTTTGAAATTATTCTAACAACATAGATTCTCAAGGTAAAAGTTTGAATAAAACACTTTTAGCATATCGAGTGTCCTTACTGAAAAGCTATTGCATTAAAAAAATTAATTAAATTTATCATACGACCTAAATTATTTCATCAGATACGCCAGCACTCATAAAGGATCCTTTTGAAATTCTGCTACCAACATCGATTCTCAAGGTAAAAGTTTGAATCAAACACTTTTAGGATATCGAGTGTCCTTACTGAAAAACTACTGCATTAAAAAAATAAATTAAATTTATCATACGACCTAAATTATTTCATCAGATACGCCAGCACTCATTAACGATCCTTTTGAAATCTGGCTAACAACATCGATGCTCAAGGTAAAAGTTTGAAACAGACACTTTTAGGATATCGAGTGTCCTTACTAAAAAACTACTGCCTTAAAAAAATAAATTAAATTTATCATACGACCTAAATTATTTCATCAGATACGCCAGCACTCATAAACGATCCTTTTGAAATTCTGCTAACAACATCGATTCTCAAGGTAAAAGTTGGAATCAAACACTTCTAGGATATCGAGTGTCCTTACTAAAAAAACTACTGCATTAAAAAAATTAAATTGATCATACGACCTAAATTATTTCATCAGATATGCCAGCACTCATAAACGATCCTTTTGAAATTCTTCTAACAACATCGATTCTCAAGGTAAAAGTTTTAATCAAACACTTTTAGCATATCGAGTGTCCTTACTGAAAAACTATTGCATTTAAAAAATAAATTAAATTTATCGTACGACCTAAATTATTTCATCAGATACGCCAGCACTTTGTACGATCCTTTTGAAATTCTGCTAACAACATCGATTCTGAAGGTAAAAGTTTGAATCAAACACTTCTAGGCTATCGAGTGTCCTTACTGAAAAACTACTGCATTAAAAAAAAATGAAATTGATCATACGACCTAAATTGTTTCATCAGATATGCCAGCACTCATAAAAGATCCTTTTGAAATTCTTCTAACAACATCGATGCTCAAGGTAAAAGTTTGAAACAGACACTTTTAGGATATCGAGTGTCCTTACTAAAAAACTACTGCATTAAAAAAATGAATTAAATTTATCATACGACCTAAATTGTTTCATCAGATATGCCAGCACTCATATACGATCCTTTTGAAATTCTTCTAACAACATCGATTCTCAAGGTAAAAGTTTGAATCAAACACTTTTAGGATATCGAGTGTCCTTACTAAAAAACTAATGCATTAAAAAAATAAATTAAATTTATCATACGACCTAAATTATTTCATCAGATACGCCAGCACTTATGAATGATCCTTTTGAATTTCTGCTAAAAACATCGATGCTCAAGGTAAAAGTTTTGAATCAACACTTTAGGATATCGAATGTCTTACTAAAAAACACTGCATTAAAAAAAATAAATTATAATTAAATATCATTTTCGACCTAAAATTATTTTGCAGCTTTTTTGTAGGCGTGAATCATAGGCTGGGGTTGAATGTCCTTTTAAAATGCTTGCAGCTTTTTTCGCAATTATTTCATCAGATACCCAGCACTCATAAACTATCCTTTTGAAATTCTGCTAACAACGTCCCAATGCTTCAAGTAAAAGTTTGAATCAGACCACTTTTAGATATCGAGCGTCCATAGCTAAAAAACTACTGCATTAAAAATAAGAAATTAATTTATCATACGAACCTAAATTATTTCATCACATAACGCCAGGACTCATAAACGAATCCTTTTGAATTCCTTTTTTAATAACATCGATTCTCAAGGTAAACAGTTTTGGAATCAAAGACTGCTAGTATCGAGTGGTCCTTATTGAATAATTACTGTATTAAAAAAAATTTCATTGCGACCATGGAATTAGTTCCATCAAAGACAGGTCATCACTCATAAACGGATTCCTTTTGAAATTCTACTAAAACTTCGATGCTCAAGTAAAATTGAATCAAACATTTTAGGATATCGAGTGGTACTTAATTAATAACTAATGCAAAAAAAACAATTAAAAATTAAATTAACATACAATCTAAATTATTTCATCAGATAACGCCAGCACTTATGTAACGAATCCTTTTGACATTCCTGTAAAAACATCGATGCTCAAGGTCAAAAGTTTGAATCCCACACTTTTTAGGATAGCGATGTCCCTTACTAAAAAACTACTGCCTTTAAAAAAAAAAATTAAATTGATCAACGACCTAAATTATTTCAATCATGTATTGTCCGCACTCATAACGATCCTTTTAAATTCTTCTAACAACATCGTTCTCAAGGTAAAAGTTTGAATAAAACCACTTTATAAGCATTCGAGTGTCCCTACTGAAAAAACTTTGCATTAAAAAAATAAAATTAATTTATCATACGAACCTAATTAATTTCATCAGATCGCCAGCACTCATAAACTATCCTTTTTTGAAATTCTGCTAACCACCAACATCGAATTCTCAAGGTAAAAGTTTTGAATCAAACACTTTTAGGATCTCGGATGTCCTTTACTTTGAAAAACTACTGCATTAAAAAAAAATAATTAATTTTATCATACGACCTAAATTATTTTCATCAGATACGCCCAGCCACTCATAACGATCCTTTTGGAAATTCTGTCAACAACATCGATGCTCAAGGTAAAATTTTGAAACAGACACTTTTAGGATATCGGTGTCCTTGACTAAAAAACTACTGCATTAAAAAAATAAATTAAATTTATCATAACGACCTAATTATTTCATCAGATACGCCAGGCCACTCATAAACGATCCTTTGAATTCTGCCTAACAGCATCGATTCTCAAGGTAAAGGTTTGAATCAACACTTTTAGGACATCGAGTGTCCTTACTGAAAAACTACTGCATTAAAAACAATATTAAATTTTATCATACGACCTAAATTATTTTCTCAGATCGCCAGCACCCATAAACGATGCTGTGAACTTCTGCTAACAACCTCGATGCGCAAGGTAAAAGTTTAAACAGACACTTTTAGGAATATCGAGTGTCCTTACTAAGAAAACTACTGCCTTAAAAAAATGATTAAATTTATCCATACGACCTAAATTATTTCATCAGATGGCGCCGCAACTCAATAGCGAATTCTTTTGAAATTCTGCTAAAAAAACGCGTCGATGCTCAAGGTAAGAGTGTTTTGAATCAGACACTTTTAGGATATCGAGTGTCCCTTACTTAAAAAAACTACTGGCATTAAAAAAAATAATTAAATTTATCATACGACCTAAATTGTTTGTCATCCAGATTGCCAGCACTCATAAACTATCCTTTTGAAATTCTGCTAACAACATCGATTCTCAAGGTAAAGTGTTGAATCAAACACTTTTTAATGATATCGAGTGTTCCTTATTGGAATAAATACTGTATTAAAAAAAATTCATGCGCATGAATTAGTTCATCAAGCAGGTCAGCACTTAAAACGATCCTTTTGAAATTTCTACTAAAACTCGATGCTCAAGGTAAAAAATTGGAATCAAACATTTTTAGGATATTAAAATGTGCTTAGTTAAATAACTACTGCAAAAAATAATTAAAATTAAATTAAAATCATACAATCTAAATTATTTAACTCAGATACACCAGCACTTTTATGAACATCCTTTCGAATTCCTGCTAAAAACTTTGATGCTCAAGGTAAAAGTTTGAATCAAACCACTTTTAGCATATCGATTGTCCTTACTGAAAACCTACTGCTTAAAAAAAAATAATTAAATTTATCATAACGACCTAAATTATTTCATCAGATACCCAGCCTCATAATCGATCCTTTTGAAATTCCCTGCTAACAAACATCGATTCTCAGGGTAAAATTTTTGGATCAAATACTTTTAGATAATCGAGTTCCTTACTGAAAACTACTGCATTAAAAAAAAATAAAATTAAATTTATCCATACGACCTAAATTTATTTCATCAGATACGCCAGCCCTCCAACCGATCCTTTTGAAATTCTGGCTACAACATCGATGCTCAAGTAAAAGTTTTAATCATCACTTTTAGGATATCGAGTTGTCCTTACTGGAAAAACTACTGCATTAAAAAAAAATAAATTAAATTTATCATAACGACCTACATTATTTCATCAGATACGCCAGCACTCATAAACATCCTTTTGAAATCCTGCTAACAACATCGAGTTCTCAAGGGAAAATTTTGAATCAAATACTTATAGGATATCGAGTGTCCCTTACTGAAAAACTACTCCATTAAAAAAAAATAAATTTAAATTTATCAGACGACCTAAATTATTTCATCAGATAGCGCCGCACTCATACTATCCCCTTTTGAAATTCCTGCTAACAACGTACGATGATGCTCAAGGTAAAATTTTGGAATCAGACCTTTTGGATATCGAGTGTCCATACTAAAAAACTACTTGCATTAAAAAAAAATTAAATTTATCATACGACCCCTAAATTTTTCCATCAGATACGCCAGCACTCATAAACGATCCTTTTGAAATTTCTGCTAACAACAATCGATTCCTCAAGGTAAAGTTGGAATCAAAACACTTTTAGGAATATCGCAAGTGTCCCCGTAATTGAATAACTACTGTATTAAAAAAAAATTATCATGCGACATGATTAGTTCATCAAAGACAGGTCAGCACTTCTAAAACACCTTTTGAAATTCTACTAAAAACTTTCGATGCTCACGGTAAAAAATTGATCAAACTTTTAGGATATCGAGTGTCTTTTAATAACCTACTGCAAAAAAAACAATTAAAAATTAAATTAATCATAACAATTAAATTTCTTTCATCAGATACCGCCAGCACTTATGTAAACGATCCTTTTAAATTCTGCTCAAAAACATCGATGCTCAAGTTAAAAAGTTTTGGAACAGAACACTTTTTAGATTCGATTGTCCTTACGAAAAACTACTCATTAAAAAAAAATAAATTAAATTTATCATAAAGACCAAATTATTAAATGATAACAAATTAACTTACTAACTAACTTTCCTATTATTCGTATATTTTTCTTTCTGGCAAAAAATACAAAAGTTGCAGATATTTTCTAGATATGAGCTTCAACCTAGTACTAGGGTTTTCCTGATACGCTGATCTGACGTGTGACTTTCATTAAAATTTTTTTTTCACATTGTAGGGATGTGTTTCCCCCCTCTTTAAAATCAGATAATTTTCTCAGGGTTGTAGCCTTTGATGAGTCTACTAAACTTACAAAATTTTATATATTTAGAATCATCATTTATAAGCCCCATTCTTTTGATACATTTATTGACATCAAAATTCCGTTTTTAACAAGTTTCGATTCCTATTGAAGCCGTAATCGCTTGTTTTTTTTTATGTTTTTTTATTTACTTAATGTTCTTCGTTTAAGAATGGGTTCTCCCCTTAGTCCAGTACCACGCTCTTTCTAGCGTTAAAAGTAAAAAAAATTACTTCACAAACCCCCTTAATCACAAGGCCGTTTAATTAGGATAGATGCTCTTTTAAAGCACTAAAAAAAACGGTAGCGTAAAGAGCGGTGGTATTTGACTTGGGGGAAACCCCCCTCATAATACGTAATAATTTCTGTTCGTTTTAAGTTCTGAATGTTTGCTTCTTACTTTCAAGGTTGAAAAATTTGTTTTTTTAAATTTAATTTTCTGATCGTTTTTGTAAAATAATGCTTGGAGACCCCGGTGCGCCCTTCATAGAAATGTCCCTTACCCCAAAGAAACATCCTCCACTGGAAAGATACTCCCGATTAACCTCCTCCTCCAGACCCCCCCCCACAGCAAAAAAATCTTTCCTGAAATGTCTGTATACTTCCATGGTGTAGGGAGTGGGGGCAGCTGCCCCCCATAGACCTAAATTTAACATTAGATATGGCTGAACAGCAGATGGTTTGAAAAAGCAGTTGATAAAACTCCATCACAGTATCGACTGTTCCCTCCCTTAGACAATAATGCTTTCCTACTGCCTGCCTACGCCCATGTATACTTCCTTCCCAATTAACCCCAATATAATATTTAATACATGGACAAAGTTTCCAAATAACTATGCAAGCCCTTCCCCTGGGAACTCTGTGGGAGGTGTTTAGTCATACTCAAAAGACAGAGGTATTGATCAGATTTTCAAATATGGTGATCAAAATGGCTATCATACAAAAATTTTAATTGGGTGAACCGTGAAGAAAAAAATGAGCGTGGGAGGGGGGGAGGGGGGCCTCACGTTACCCTAACATTTTTTGGTCACTTAAAAAAGGGCACTAGAACTTTGTTAATTTCCATTTCCAATGAGCCCTCCTAACGATATTCTAGGACCACTGGGTCAATTAACGACTACCCCTGGGACTAAAAACAAAACAATAACACGCACCCGTAATCTTTCTTCTGGCAAAAAATGCAAAATTCCACATTTTTTGTAGATAGGAGCTTGCCAACCTCTTACAGTACGGTTCTCTGATACGCTGAAATATGATGGTGTGATTTTCATTAAGGTTCTAATAACTTTTAAAGGGTCTTGCCCCCTTTTTTTTCGAAAATTCAAGCCAAATTTTCTTCAGGGCGCGTAACTTTTGTTAGGTAAGATTAGACTGATAAAAAACTTATATATTTGAAATCAGAATTAAAATCCCTGATTCTTTTAATGTATCTATTGGTATCAAAATTCCGTTTTTTTAGAGTTTCGTGTTACCATTGAGCCGGGTTCGCCCTTGCTTACTTACAGTTCGGTACCACGAACTGTTTGATCACGACTTTGTTTGAACGTGAGGTACAATAGACTGGTTATTATTCAAGAGTGTATAGTTTTACATATTAGGGATTGTAAAAAACTAAAAATTGACAAATATCTCCCACCCCCCCCCTAGTCCCTCTGAAAGAAGTGGTGACCCTCTCTATTTATTACACGTGTGAAAGAGAATGACTGCTAAACACTGTTTTCCGCATTCTAAACAGATATCAGAGGCTAATTAATGACACTCTTTAGCTGGATGTTACATAATATAATTTCAGGGTGAGGGGGTGAAGGTGGGACGGGACATTCAGCTTTATTACGAGGAATAAATCAATCAGTAAAAACTACAATACAGATTTTTTTCTTATTACGATCTATAGATTATTTGATTTTTTATTTTATTGCTCATTTTTGGTTTAAAATGGAGTTTCTTTACAATTTCTTGGAAAAAATTGGGATTTTGGCCTTTAGCACACAAAACCTCTAAAGTTTTTAAGAGTTTTGATGACGCATATTTTTGACGATTGTTTTTAATATTCAGTAAACTGCAAATTTATGCCCTGGCCTTGGGAAAGGCTGGTTTATGAAAGCCATACTCTTTTTTAATTTCTGCTGCTTTTGAAGTTTGAACTCGGTTATTTATTGTATTTTTTTGGTTCGTTTTTGGTGTTCATTTTATTTTATCGATGCTGGATTTGTGATAGTTTTTTACGCTTGGTTAAAATTACTCAGAAATTTTATTTTTTTGCTCTTTTGCTGTAATGGAGTTCTTTACTTTTTCCTTTGAACAAAAATACTCTGGGATTGTTGTCCTCAGGACCGGCAAACTTTCTAAAGTTTTGAGCGGCCAACCGTATTTTCACACTTTGTTTTCATATTACGTAACACTGCAAATTTAGGCGTTACTATTTGTAACAGGTATAAGATGATTTTGAACCCTACCGCTTTGCTCATTTCTGCTTGTTTTGAGTTTTGACCATCGTTTATTTAGCCGTAATTTTCTGTTTGTTGTGGGTTCAGTTTATTATGTCTATGCTGATTTTTGGATGTTTTACGATCCAAAGACTATTGGACTTTATTTTTATTGCTCCTTTTTTGTTTAATGGAATTCTCTTAACAGTTTCTTTCAGAAACTGGTTGTTATGTCTAAGACACAAAACTTCTAAGGGTTTTTAGAGTTTGACTATATTTTCGCAATTGTTTTAACTATTCAGTAAACTGTAAACATTTATACGCTGGCATTGGGAAGGGGCATAGATCTTTTTGCCAGCATTTTGGGACTATTAGGAGATCTCCGGGCTAATTACTGCATCATACAATCGCACGCATTCTTTGAACCATGCCCATCTTTATTAGGTGGGGTAACCCGTTTTACCTATGAAGGCTGTAAAGTGATATGAATCAATTTTTTATTTTTGGTCAACCTGCCCGAAGCTCTAGGCAGATGTGCCCTTACCAAAATTCCTCCGAATACGTGTATAAATGGCATACAATTATCGTTATAGTTTAAACTAAATTTCGCAATTTGTTACTGGATTTTCTAAGACAGATACGATTTGTTTGAATGCTCAACGAAACTAATTCAAAGAGTTAAGCAGTCGATGAAAAATCGCTCAGTAAAGTTACTCTTTCTAATCTGCTATGACTAATTACTATATCTGTGTATTTTTTTTAATTTCATTTTTCGGCTATTATAGGTTTTTTGTGTGAGTGCACAGAATATATTGGACTAAAAAAATATTCCGCGACAGGTTGTTATTTTTGAAAGCGGCGCTTTTTCCTTATAAGCCTATGTGAACAAAGCCCATGAAGGCTTATAGCTATACATGGTAACGTCAAAATTACAATATGTTGAAGTACGATAACAAACAGATGGTGTCCAACATTAAATTTCATACATCGAAACAGAGCTTTCTCACGATAAAACATAATAACCACGTAATTGAAAATTGCTTATGAAATAAAACAAGTAAAAGACAAAATTCAGGAAAATATGCAGTTTTTTTTCAGCATTCCAAGCTGTTTAGTGTTGCTAATGGAAACGTGCCGACTGATAAGCTCTTACTAGCAAATGTGATAAAGAACGGAACCATTATTCAAACTTAGTAACACTTCAAATGTGAGAACTACATCATCTCCAGTTTCCATGATCCTGAAGGGAAGTTAGGGTATTTTCGCTCAATGGGTACCTGAAAAGATACCTGACGACAAGAAACAATTTGCGTCAGATATCCAAGATCTAAAAATGTGCTCCTTCTATCAAAACGGACTACAGCTAAATATCTTTAAGCTTAACAATTTTCCTTTATTAACTATGTGTAGTTAACCAGAAGCAATCAACCCAGTGGCGTCGTGTTGGGGGTGGCAAGTGATAGGGGGACAGTTTCCACCCCAATATTGTGGAGAACAAATATAATATATCCTTTGCCCTTTTTACTATCCAGATAATGGAACCCCTCCTGCTCCCCCCCCCTCCCCCAAATAAAAATGCTGGAGATTCACCCCCTGGCAAATCCACTCAGCTTACTTTTCAAATTAAGGTATGATAGATGAGAGTAACTGAAATAGATATATTCTTTTTACTGGCGATTAAAATAATTTTTTATGATAACTCCAGCACTACAAAATATTCTTGAATCATATTTTTATGGAATTTATTATTTATGTTTAGATTAATCCAGATTCTTCAACAACAACATCAAAAATACCTGGGAGGAGATAATAAATGTAGGTGCCCATAATGGATTTGTCGTAGCGAATGACTGCTGACAAGGGCATATATTTGACTATTAAACAAGCAGCTAGTGGTAACACTATTGGGAATGTATGTGCTGTATTGTAAGGTCAAAACTGTTTATCTATTTAACATAATGTGTTAATAGACAATGAGCATTGAAAGCAAAATAAAAAAGGTAATTGGAAAATTATTAGTCACTAAAGAAGATAAAGACGAACTGATGGAAAACCAAAGCGCATGTAACATTATTACTAGTATTCAATTATATACCAATAGATACATCAATGAACTCATTAATACAAATTTCAAACGAATATTGCGTCCTGTAAGTGAAACCAAACAGTAAAAAATAGTGAATTGACCTCAAAATGGGATTGCATGGATTCTACTGGTTACGACTAAGAGACTAGAAATACCTAAACTATTCAAGAGAAAACAGGATGAATTATTTTAAATAGAGAAACAGATTCCAAACGGCCCAAAGTTTTGTTTCAATGATATTAATATAATGTATGTAACATATTGTTTTTTTTAATATTCTACATGTTATTAATCAATAGATATCAATAAACATATTTTATGGAATTACTTTGTTGGAGTTTTGAAAAGTATAACTTTTGAAAAAGGATTACATAGTATTGGAGTATAACATCGAGTTGAAAACTAATAAAATCGTAAACATTTTAAGAACAATCTTTTTTTGTGGAGGATTGTCTTGACAATAATTATTTAAATTTCCGAGGAGAGTTTCAATCTTTAGGGGATGTAGACTCCAACATTTAAAAAAATCTTTGGTTTTGGAAGGATGTCACGTCAATTAACCTTTAAATTTCAGCACTCCTAGTTTACTAACCTTTCTTAAAAAGTATTACATATTATTGGAGAGTGGCAAACAATAATTCTTACAAGACCACAAAACAACACCCTAAGAAACCACAAATTCTCATTATACAAAATACTAAATGACTTCTTTACGAAACAAAAATAAAATTCTTACAAAACGAAAACACATCCTACAACCATTACAAACTGTTCTTACAAAACACAAATACTTCTTATAAACTCCAAAACGAAATAGTTTTCTTGCAAAAGAACAAAACGCCATCCTTAGAGATCACAAAATTCTTCTTACAAATATGACAAAATTATAACAAAAAAAATAAATCTTAACAAAACGAAAATACAATCCAAAACAATCAGAAATTGTTCTTACCAAAATAACAAATAGATTCTTACACAAAACAATAAAAAAAACTTCTTACAAAACATAAACTAATTCTTGAAAATACAATAATCCTTTCAAAAAAAAAAATACATCCTAAGAACTCCCAATATTTTTTTTCTTACAAAATACAAAAAACTTCCTACAAAACAATAAAAAACTTTCGTACCAAAAAGTTTTTTTTACAAAATACAAAAGAAAATCCTAAGAATCCCGTACATTCCCCGCATTACAAAATCACAAATACCTTATTAAGAAACAAAAAAAGTAATTCTTACAAAACGAAAATACATCCTAAACAATCCATAAACTATTCTTTCAAAACACAAAATATGTGTTACCAAAAACGTAATTTCTTACGAAACAAAAAATAATCCTAAGAAATCCCATAGATGTGTTCTTACAAAATAAAAATACTTCCTTACAAATCAAAAAATACTTCTTACAACAGCAAAAAACATTCTTACAAAACAAAAGTACATCTTAAAAATCCAAGATTGGTTCTTAAAAATGTACAAAACACTGGATTAACACTAAAAATAACTTTTTTTTACAAAGCGAAAAAATAATTTTTACAAAACAAAAATAACATCCTAAAGAAATCAAAAATTATATTAACAAAAAAGCAAAATACCTTCTTACGGACAACACATAATTCTTAACCAAACGAAAATAACAATCCTAAACATTTACAAACTGTTCTTACCAAAAATACAAAAGTTCTTATTACACAAAAAAAAAAACTTCTTTACAAAAGAAAAACAAATCAATTTCTTACAAAAACCAACATGCATCCTAAGAGATCACAAATTCTTTCTTACAAAATAATAAAAATACCTCTTACGAAACGAAAAAAAAAATAATTCTTCAAAAACGAAAAAATAGAATCCGAAGCAATCACAAAACTGTTCTCTATAAATACCCAAAATACGTGTTAAAAACAAAAAAAAGATACTTCGTATAAAACATCAAAATTAGTTCTTCCTAAACCACAAAATACTTCCTATAAAACAGGAATAATTCTTACAACACAAAATATAATCCTAAAAAATCAGAGATTGTTTTTTACCAAGTCACACAATACTTCTTACAGAAAAAAATAATTTCTTTATTAAGGCAAAAAATAAAAACTAACAAAACGAAAATTAAATCCTAAGAAATGCCCAAATTTCGTATTACAAAATTATCAATTACCTTTTTACGAAACAAAATATTTATTTCTTACCAAACGAAAATGCATCCTAAGCAATTAACAAAACTGTTTCTCCACAAAATACAAAATACTTGTTTACAAAAAAAATACTCCGTACAAAACAAAAACACATTAATTCTTGACAAAACAAAAATGCATCCATAAGAGATCAAAAATTCTTCTTAAAAAATATAAAATCAGCCTTCTTACAAACACGAACACAATTCTTACAAAACGAAACTAGATCCCTAGATGCAATAACAAACGTGTTCTTAGAGAAAACTACAAAAGACTGGTTTACAAAACAAAAACAAAAATACTTCTGACAAAACATAAAAATAATTCTTAAAATATACAAAATACTTTCTGCAAAAACAGAAAATAAGTTGTGCAAAACACAAAAGTATACGTCCCTAAGAAAAATTCAGAGATTGTTTTTAAACAAATACAAAAATACTTCTTTATAAAATTCTTACAAAACAAAATACCATAATCCTAAGAAATCACAAATTCTTATTAAAAAATAACAAAATGCTTATTAAAAAAAACAAACAATAATTCTTACAAGTCCGAGAATACATCCTAAAACCATCCCACAACTATTTTCTTACAAAATCCAAAATACGTGTTATAAACACAAAAAAAATAATTACTTAACAATAAAAATATACTACGAAACCCGAAAATCGCTGCTTACAAAATACAAAATACCTCGTATAAAAGAAAAAATACTTCTTACAAAAAGCCAAAAACAAAAATGGTATTTCAAAACAAAAATACATTCCCTATAAAGAACTCGACAAAATTCTTCCCATTACAAAGCAAAAAAAAAGTAACAAAAATACGTCCGAAGAAATCAGAGATTGTTCCTATAAATTTCTTTATCTTCTTACAAAAATTACAAAATACTTTCTAACAAAACAAAAAAAAAAAACACTTACTTTACACAAGTAAAAACTAATTCTTACGCAAAACAAAAACAAAATAACAAAAATCTATGCTCCGAAATCATTAGACTTTTTTTGTAATTCCTTAACAAAAACAAAATTAAATCCTTGACACTCAAAAATTCTTCTTACAAAATACAAAATATAGCCTTATAAAGAAACAAAGGAATTTCTTACAAAAACGCAAAATACGTCCCCCCACAACCGATTTTTTCAGTTCCGAACTACAATTATGTTTTTTGACTAAATATTGAGTTTAGGCTCGTTTATCCCCAAGATTACCTGCAGCCAACATTCATCTCCTCCTTGGGATTGCTTTTTTATTTTTTCCTCAAACTCGGAGACACATGACCTAAGAATTAAACCCATCCCATCTGTTTTGCCCATCCATACTCACGATAATTAATAGCTGCTCAGCACAAGTTGTAATAGGTTAAGGTTACATTAAGTTCACTACTTTTAATTTAGGTTCATTTTAATTTTAGGTTAACATGGTCCTCCCCATGCAAATACTTCTTTCTTGAATGTATTTAGAACCTTCTGAATTGTTTCTTGTTGTCTTGAAATACTTCATACTAAGAAATCTTGGATTTCTTAGCAAGTATTGTTTTGTTTTGTAAGAAGTTTTTTTTTGGGCACGGTTGTAGAGAGTACTTTTGTATTTTGTACTAACAATCATGGATTTCTTAGGATATTTTTTGTTTATTGTACACATTATCTTTTTTTGTGAAAACGATAGTTTTTATTTTGTAAAAATAATTTGTGTGGTTTGTTTAGGATGGTATTTTTTCGTTTTGTAAGAAGTATTGTTGTGTTTGTTAATATAATTTTGTATTTTGTAAATGAGAAATTTTGTGATTCCTTAGGAATGTATATTTTATTTCTTTTCCTTGTTAGAAGTTTTGTTTGTTTTGTAAGAAGATATTTATTGTTTTGAAGGAAGTAATGTTTGTATTTTGTAGAAAAAAACAATCTCTGAGTTCTTAGGATGTATGTTTTTTGTAGGAGTATTTTTGTTTTTCGCTAGAATCTTTAGTTTTGTAAGAAGTATTTTTTTCCTGTTTATGTAACAACGTTATTTATGTGTATTTTATAAGGAACAGTTTGTGATTGTTTTGAATGTAATTTTTCGGTTTTGTAAGGTTTTTTTTAGATTGTATTTATTTTGTAAGAAGAAATTTTGTGGATTTCTCTGTAGGATGCATTTTTTTGTAACAATTTAATTTTGTTTCTGAATTTTGAGAACGTATTTTTTAGTTTTTTTTAACAAGTATTTTTGCATTTTGTAAGAAAACAGTTTTTGGTAATTGTGTTAAGGAATGTGTGTTTTTGTTTTGTAAGAATTATTTTGTGTTTCGTAAGAATTAGATTTGTATTTTTATAATGAGAATTTTTTGATTTCTAGGGATTGTATTTTTCTTGTTCTGTAAAGAATTTATTTTTGCGGTTTTAAGATGTTTTAGTTTCTTAAGAAGCGTTTTTATTACTTCCGTAAAGCACAATCTCTGATTTCTCTTAGGGGATATATTTCTGTTTTTTGTAAGAATTAGTTTGTGTTCGGTAATAAGTATTTTTTTCATTTTGGTTCTGTTTATCCTTCGATGCCTGAATTAGTAAGTAGTTGTTGTATAGTAAGTAGTAGTAGTCGTATTATTGTTGAACTCAAGGCGGCTTGTTTAGTGCAGTGGAGTTTGTTTGGTAGTAGTAGTTGCACATCTTCGATATGTTATACAACTTTTATTAGTGTTCAAAATTTTTACGCACTCTTCAATACTAAGTAATTCCTTTTTCAAAAAAAAACAGGTATTGACCGAGGAGTCTGAATTTACATATTTAATTGTCATGGAGGGCATCCCTTCAAAACAAAAGACTGTTTAAAATGTAGGATTTCTGCATCCCCTAAAGATTGTACTCTTCTTGGAATTTAAGATAATTTTTATCAAGATCTTCCTGCCAAAAAGAAAAAAAAAAAATTGTTAAAAATGGTACACTACTTTATTAGTTTCAACTTTATGCTTACTCCCAATAACTATGTAATCCTTTTCAAAAGTCTATTTTTCCGACCAACTTCCAACAAAGTAATGCCATAAACATATTTTTATATTGAAAATAGCAAGGACATGTAGAATAGTAAACATAAAAAAATATGTTGCATACATTATTACTACATTATTAATACCATTGAACCAACTTTGGAACGTTTTGAATCTTTTTTCCCATTAAAATAATTCCTCCTGTTCTCTCTCTTGATAGGTGTAGGTATTCTCGTGCCTCTTAAGTTCGTAACCAGTAGAAATATTCATTAATCCATTTTGAGTCATTCACAATTTTTAAACTGTAGGTCACGTACAGGCTCAATATGGCGTTTTGATATTGGTATTATTAAGTTCAATTGACTATATCTGTTGTTATATGATCCCCCAATGCTAGTAATAATGTTAAAATGCGCTTTGATTTACCATCCATTTCGTCTTCATATTTCTTCGGTTGCGATATCTAATAATGCCTTTTTCCATTTTGCTTTCCAATTTCATTGTCTATACCACATTATTTTTTACTAGGTAACCTTTTTGACATATATTGTACTGTTGTAGTATCAGACAATATAATGTTTAAAATCACGGTAAAACAGATATATCTAATTTAATAAATTTTTCATCTATAATAGCTTATTTGAAACTAGCTTGAGTGATTTCTTTTGGTAACAGTCCCTAACATCAAGGACAATACTAAGCTTAAAGATGATTTATATTGCTTATGCTCCCTTTTGATAGAAGCAGCTAAAGTTTTAGGTCTTTGGATATCTGATGCATTTTTATCCTGTGTCAAGGTATCTTTTCGGGTACCCATTTGAGCGGAACACCCTTACTTCATCTTCAGGATCATGAACTGAATGCGCGGCTATTTCTTCTCCACATTTGAAGTCTTCTAAGTTGGAATAAATGGTATTCCCTTATCACATTTTCCTAGTAAGCAGCAAGTCCTAGTAAGAGCAGTCCGGAACGTTTCCCTTAACATAAACATAATGCACACTGGAAAAGTTGCATATTTCCCTGAATTTCCCTCTTGTACTTAATTTTTTTATTTCATAACCATTTTCATTACGTAGTCTTATGAATTTTACCGTAAAATGACCCTTTTTTCGATTTATAAAATTTTAATTTTAGACGCTAATCCTTTTTTTACCATACTTAAACATATTGGTATTTGAAGTTTCCATTTATAGCTATAAGCGTCAAAGCCGGTTGTTCATCTAGCAATAAGAAAGTCTACTTCAAAAATAACACCAGTCGAGGAATATTTCATTCGCAATATATTGTGTGTCAATCACACCAACACATTATACTAACTAGAAAAAACACAGCTATAGTAATAGTCATTAGCATATAGAAAGAGTGCTGACTGATTATTCTCCATAAACCTGATTAACTGCCTTGTGAATTAATTTAGTTGAAATTTACGCAATCGTGATTTGGTCTTAGGAATCATAACACAAATTGAGAATTTAGTTTTAACTATAATTCAGAATCGTATGCATTTATGAAGTATTTTGGCGTTATTGGTAAGGCCACAACCTGCCTAGAGTCTCAGGCCAGGTTTGACCAAAAATTACAAATTGGATCATATCACTTTACAGCGTCATAAGGTTACAGAAGGGTTAATGATAAAATAAGGCATGGTTTAGTAGGATCGATTGTATGGTGCAGTAATTATCCCCTGATATCTGCTAATAGTCCAGAATGCTGGAAAAAGCTCTATAATCATTCCCAATGCCAGAGATAAAATTTTGACGTTTTAACTGAATAGTAAAACAAATAGTCAAAAATAATAGTGCGAAATAAAGTCAAACTCTAAAAACCTCTATAAGTTTTGTGTCTTTAAACCCAATAATCGATATTTGTTCAAATAAAAGCAAAGAAAATCAGAAATGACGAATGAGAAATTAAATCAAAAATGAGAAGTAAAAGCACGATCACATAAAACTATAGATAGTACTACTTCCCACAAATCAGCATTGATAAATATAATTAAACCCAAAACGTGAACAGAAATTACAATAATTAACCGGGTTAAACTAGAAACAAGCAGAAATATACACAGTGTAGAGGCTCGACAAGCTCTATGGTCTTTCAAAGGTAAAGCATAAATTTGCAGTTTAACAGAAATATTAAAAAACAAAGTGAAAATACGGATTCGGCCTCTATTAAGACTCTAGAAGAGGTTTGCGTCCTAAGACAAAAATTCCCAGTTTATTTTTCAAAGAAAAAAGTATAAGAACTACTCCATTACAGCATAAAAAAGTGAACAAAAAATAAAATCAAACAATTTACAAACGTAAAACTATCACAAATCAGCATCGAGTAAACACATAACAAACACAAAACGAACAGAAACTACAATAAATCGACCGACTCAAACTCAAAAGGAGCAGAACTTCACAAAGAATCCAACTCAACACTTCTGTGGCTTCAGAAGGGCCAGGGCATAGGATTGTGTCGGTTTACTGAAATTTAAAATAATGTGAAATATAGTCAAACTCTAAGCCTTTAGACGTTTTTTTGCCCTAAGACGAAATCCTCAGGTTTTTCGAAGAAAATTTAGAGAACTCCATTATAAACGAACAAATGAGCAATAAAATAAAATCAACTAATCTATGGATGCGGAAAAGAAAATTGTATTTTGGTTTTACAGATAATTGATTCCTTAATAAGCTATGATATGTCCCTGCCGTGGCATCCATCCCCCCAACATTTATTAAATATTTACAGTTTAAAAAAAAAACAAAAAAAAAAATATGTAAACGCGTTTAATTAATTAGCTCTGATATTTGTTTACAATGGCGGAAAACAGTTTTTTAAAGTCCATTCTCTTTCACGGTCTAATGAATACGAGGTTAACCACTTCTATTCAGAGACTAGGGGGGTGGGGGAATATTGGCAATTGACTGGTTTTTACATTTCTACGATGATACTATCCACCCTTGAATAATAACAGTCTATTGCACTCAGATTAAAACAAAGTCATGTATGCCATTAAGAACCGAAGATATGACATTTTGGCCTGTTTTTTTTAATTACTAAAAACCTTTCTAAGCAACAGACAGGTCCGTGCCCAAACAAAGTGGCATTTTCTATTCCTGCCATTTTGTGCTAGAAAACATAAAATTTTTTTGCTAAATCATGGTAAAAAATACCGGGGAAGATTGATTCTAAGGATAACAACATTTCTTATGATCAAAAAAGCCTTCACTTACAAATTTACTGCCCTCCATCTTTGGGAAATGAGAAAACTTATATTATTAGTTTGCTTCTAATTCTTTTTTCTTCCATCTTTGCGTCCAGGTGTCCCGTAAAGATTGTGTATAGATGTCTAATGGGGGCCACTTCTTCCTCTCTCTGCTTGCCTACCTTATAAGTGCGTCCTTATATATCCATCGTAACTTGCCATATGTCACCATCTGTCGTGGAAAGGCTTGGAATCAAATTAAAGGTACTAGATATATCCTATTTAAATCTCTTCCTCTTTAGAACCCCCCCCACCCCTTAATAGCGAAAACTAAAAGTAGTTTTGAAAAAAAAACTGCTAAGCAAAAAAAATGGTCCATTTTTTTTTTCCTTTAACATTTTTCATGACATAATTGAATTCAATGTGCCAATTCTCAAAGGTAACCGGTGGACACCAAATAACCCTCGGACTCGTCTGTTGGTGTTGACCAAAATTACATTTATTTTATGGGACTTACCTGGGAACACATATGCATCGCAGATAGCGCAGCCTAAGTGAAAGTGATATTGGAACAATTGTAATTATCTATTTTGTTTATTCTTTTTGTCTTTTTTTAGACCATGGAACGTCCCGCATAGAAGGATTATCCGCAGTACTGTCGAAAGTTTTCATTTATTTATTTCGGTGGTTTTTGTGGTAGTTTTTTACCGCTTGAAAGAATTATTTTACTTTTTTCTGTCGATTTTTTTACTAACAGGAGCGTCACTACTTTTCTTTTAGAAAACTGTTTTTGTGTGGAAAAGTTTTTTTAATTAATTGTTAGTACAAATGGTGATTTGCAGTGACACTCTAAAAATGTAAAGTAGCCCAGCCAAGGTAATTTTTTTTCACAACTGAAAAAAACAAAAAAATGGAAGAAAATGCGAAGATAATCCCGAACAAGAAAGTAATGACATGGTCGAGTTTGTTCTGAAAAGTGGTGCTTTGGAAGACGGAAGGAGGATTTGTTAGATGTTTTTTCAAAGGAATTATCAATGGATCGTTTTGGATACACCTTTGACTGCCCGTATATCAAACAAAAGCTGGTACTAAAAATGTGGTTCTAATTACCACTTTCTAATGCTACAATGGCGGAAAGGGCTGATAGGGTTGGACACTTTACAGATTAAGGATGACAGATTTTGCAAAAAAGATTGTTTCTTTTGGGGCCATTTCATCAAGGGCCAAACGAAAAGTGGTCGTCCCCGAATGGGCTGCAACAGGGTCGTAAGGAAAGGATTCAAAGAAATTGGAACTCTTGGAGGGGGTGAAAGAGTGAAGCTTTGAATAATTGTGGGGGGCAGAGGAGCGTATAAGCAGCTGTGTTGGCCTACGGCGGCTTGGTACCACAACGAGTTTGTAGTATAGTGGTAGGTAGAAGTATAGAAAGTTACTTATATCTAATGTCGTATTTGACACAAAATCTAATTTGAACGCGTGTAAGTTTCATTTGCCAAATTAAAAACAAAGATATGTTTCCCATTGTATTTTTTGTGCATGGTTAAAAAATAAAAAGGGTCCCAAAAATCAACTAAAGAACAAAGTATTTCTTAACGAAAGTAAGATTCGAAGTTGAAACCACTTTTGAAACGATATTATTTGTTTGGAGAATACGCAAGGTATATCTCGAAAAATAGCCTTAAATAAAACTGACTCTTTATATTTTTCCGAAACATCTACACATTTCTAAAAACTTGCACCGGACGGGATCCTGAGCTTTCAAGGTTTTTTTCTAGAGATTACTGTTGAACTACTAAACTTATCGATATCATGGTCGGTGGGAAGACTATTGGAGGGACTTATAAATAAATATTTTATTTGTCTTCAGAACTGCTCAAAGAATTTTCTGATCATCAGAGAACTTCCTGTATTTTTTATAGGTCAGTTTGTTGTGTTTTCAGTTTAATTGCTTAGTTTTAAAAGTCTACAGGCATCGGAAGTCATTAATCAATTTAAGAGTCAGTTTTATTTTAAGGTTGAAGTGGTAGATATTTCTTTACGTATTATGCACGGATTTTTGTTTGTTTTTAACTTTCAAGTTCCCTTTGTA
>CM051262.1:63838985-63923985 GCA_027921565.1 Artemia sinica
TTCTTTCGTTGAAATGCAAGAGTTGGAATATTTCAGTAGTGTTTGGTTGTGGTTTACCTTGTCACAGTTACATTTTCTTGATTTTTCAAAGTTCATTTTGAATTTCTTTCGTTGAAATGCAAGAGTTGGAATATTTCAGTAGTGTTTGGTTGTGGTTTACCTTGTCACAGTTACATTTTCTTGATTTTTCAAAGTTCATTTTGAATTTCTTTCGTTGAAATGCAAGAGTTGGAATATTTCAGTAGTGTTTGTTGTGGTTTACCTTGTCACAGTTACATTTTCTTGATTTTTCAAAGTTCATTTTGAATTTCTTTCGTTGAAATGCAAGAGTTGGAATATTTCAGTAGTGTTTGGTTGTGGTTTACCTTGTCACAGTTACATTTTCTGATTTTTCAAAGTTCATTTGAATTTCTTTCGTTGAAATGCAAGAGTTGGAATATTTCAGTAGTGTTTTGTTTGGTTTACCTTGTCACAGTTACATTTTCTTGATTTTTCAAAGTTCATTTTGAATTTCTTTCGTTGAAATGCAAGAGTTGGAATATTTCAGTAGTGTTTTGTTGTGTTTACCTTGTCACAGTTACATTCTCTTGATTTTTCAAAGTTCATTTTGAATTTCTTTCGTTGAAATGCAAGAGTTGGAATATTTCAGTAGTGTTTGGTTGTGGTTTACCTTGTCACAGTTACATTTTCTTGATTTTTCAAAGTTCATTTTGAATTTCTTTCGTTGAAATGCAAGAGTTGGAATATTTCAGTAGTGTTTGGTTGTGGTTTACCTTGTCACAGTTACATTTCTTGATTTTTCAAAGTTCATTTTGAATTTCTTTCGTTGAAATGCAAGAGTTGGAATATTTCAGTAGTGTTGGTTGTCGTGTTTACCTTGTCACAGTTACATTTTCTTGATTTTTCAAAGTTCATTTTGAATTTCTTCGTTGAAATGCAAGAGTTGGAATATTTCAGTAGTGTTTGGTTGTGGTTTACCTTGTCACAGTTACATTTCTTGATTTTTCAAAGTTCATTTTGATTTCTTTCGTTGAAATGCAAGAGTTGGAATATTTCAGTAGTGTTTGTTGTGGTTTACCTTGTCACAGTTACATTTTCTTGATTTTTCAAAGTTCATTTGGAATTTCTTTCGTTGAAATGCAAGAGTTGGAATATTTCAGTAGTGTTTTGTTGTGGTTTACCTTGTCACAGTTACATTCTCTTGATTTTTCAAAGTTCATTTTGAATTTCTTCGTTGATAATGCAAGAGTTGGAATATTTCAGTAGTGTTTGTTGTTGGTTTACCTTGTCACAGTTACATTTTCTGATTTTTCAAGTTCATTTTGAATTTCTTCGTTGAAATGCAAGAGTTGGAATATTTCAGTAGTGTTTGGTTGTGGTTTACCTTGTCACAGTTACATTTTCTTGATTTTTCAAAGTTCATTTTGGATTTCTTTCGTTGAAATGCAAGAGTTGGAATATTTCAGTAGTGTTTGGTCGTGGTTTACCTTGTCACAGTTACATTCTCTTGTATTTTTCAAAGTTCATTTGGAATTTCTTTCGTTGAAATGCAAGAGTTGGAATATTTCAGTAGTGTTTTGTTGTGGTTTACCTTGTCACAGTTACATTTCTTGATTTTTCAAAGTTCATTTTGAATTTCTTTCGTTGAAATGCAAGAGTTGGAATATTTCAGTAGTGTTTGGTAGTGGTTTACCTTGTCACAGTTACATTTTCTTGATTTTTCAAGTTCATTTTGAATTTCTTTCGTTGAAATGCAAGAGTTGGAATATTTCAGTAGTGTTTGGTTGTGGTTTACCTTGTCACAGTTACATTCTCTTGATTTTTCAAAGTTCATTTTGAATTTCTTTCGTTGAAATGCAAGAGTTGGAAATATTTCAGTAGTGTTTGTGGTTGTGGTTTACCTTGTCACAGTTACATTCTCTGATTTTCAAAGTTCATTTTGGATTTCTTTCTTGAAATGCAAGAGTGGAATATTTCAGTAGTGTTTGGTTGTGGTTTACCTTGTCACAGTTAAATTTTCTGATTTTTCAAAGTTCATTTGAATTTCTTTCGTTGAAATGCAAGAGTTGGAATATTTCAGTAGTGTTTGTTGTGGTTTACCTTGTCACAGTTACATTTTCTTGATTTTTCAAAGTTCATTTTGAATTTCTTTCGTTGAAATGCAAGAGTTGGAATATTTCAGTAGTGTTTTGTTGTGGTTTACCTTGTCACAGTTACATTTCTTGATTTTTCAAAGTTCATTTTGAGATTTCTTTCGTTGAAATGCAAGAGTTGGAATATTTCAGTAGTGTTTGGTTGTGGTTTACCTTGTCACAGTTACATTCTCTTGATTTTCAAAGTTCATTTTGAATTTCTTTCGTTGAAATGCAAGAGTTGGAATATTCAGTAGTGTTTTGTCGTGGTTTACCTTGTCACAGTTACATTCTCTTGATTTTTCAAAGTTCATTTTGAATTTCTTTCGTTGAAATGCAAGAGTTGGAATATTTCAGTAGTGTTTGTTGTGGTTTACCTTGTCACAGTTACATTCTCTTGATTTTTCAAAGTTCATTTTGAATTTCTTCGTTGAAATGCAAGAGTTGGAATATTTCAGTAGTGTTTTGTTGTGTTTACCTTGTCACAGTTACATTCTCTTGATTTTCAAAGTTCATTTTGAATTCTTTCGTTGAAATGCAAGAGTTGGAATATTTCAGTAGTGTTTTGTTGTGGTTTACCTTGTCACAGTTACATTCTCTTGATTTTTCAAAGTTCATTTTGAATTTCTTTCGTTGAAATGCAAGAGTTGGAATATTTCAGTAGTGTTTTGTTGTGGTTTACCTTGTCACAGTTACATTTCTCTGATTTTTCAAAGTTCATTTTGGATTTCTTTCGTTGAAATGCAAGAGTTGGAATATTTCAGTAGTGTTTTGTTGTGGTTTACCTTGTCACAGTTACATTCTCTTGATTTTTCAAAGTTCATTTTGAATTTCTTTCGTTGAAATGCAAGAGTTGGAATATTTCAGTAGTGTTTGTGTTGTGGTTTACCTTGTCACAGTTACATTCTCTTGATTTTTCAAAGTTCATTTTGAATTTCTTTCGTTGAAATGCAAGAGTTGGAATATTTCAGTAGTGTTTTGTTGTGGTTTACCTTGTCACAGTTACATTCTCTTGATTTTTCAAAGTTCATTTTGAATTTCTTTCGTTGAAATGCAAGAGTTGGAATATTTCAGTAGTGTTTTGTTGTGGTTTACCTTGTCACAGTTACATTCTCTTGATTTTTCAAAGTTCATTTGAATTTCTTTCGTTGAAATGCAAGAGTTGGAATATTTCAGTAGTGTTTGTCTGGTTTACCTTGTCACAGTTACATTCTTCTTGATTTTTCAAAGTTCATTTGAATTTCTTTCGTTGAAATGCAAGAGTTGGAATATTTCAGTAGTGTTTGTTCGTGGTTTACCTTGTCACAGTTACATTCTCTTGATTTTTCAAAGTTCATTTTGGAATTTCTTTCATTGAAATGCAAGAGTTGGAATATTTCAGTAGTGTTTGTTGTGGTTTACCTTGTCACAGTTACATTTCTCTGATTTTTCAAAGTTCATTTGGATTTCTTTCGTTGAAATGCAAGAGTTGGAATATTTCAGTAGTGTTTTGTCTGTGGTTTACCTTGTCACAGTTACATTCTCTTGATTTTTCAAAGTTCATTTTGAATTTCTTTCGTTGAAATGCAAGAGTTGGAATATTTCAGTAGGTGTTTGGTTTTGGTTTCATGTGTCACGGTATACATTTCTTGATTTTTTCAATGTTCAGTTTGAATTTCTTTCGTTGGAAATGCAAGAGGTGGAATAATTTTCAGTTGTGTTTCGTTGTGGTTTACCGTGTCCCCAGTACATGTTCTTGATTTTTCAAAGGTCATTCGAATTTCTTCATTGATTTTTTTTTGTTAAATGCAAGAGTTGGACTATTCCAGCAGGTGTTGGTGTGGTTACCTGTACAGTTCCACACGTAACACTTGTTAACGATGGCTTTCAGGGCTGCTCATGATAAGTTAACTCGAACCTTTTCCGTGGAAATGCAAGTATGGTTAGGCTACACTCGATAAGTGTGGTTCGATTATGGTTACCTTGTCGAGTACCTCTCTGGATTTTTCCCGTTCATCTTTGCCTTGTCTTTCGTTAGGGCGAGACATGCCAAGAGTTAGGTGCATGATTCCGTGTTCGTTTCGTTGCGCTCCAGCTAGGTCCCGGGACGTTAGGTCGGTGGTTTGCCTACGTCATTTCGCGCGCGCTCGTTGGCCCTGAACCAAGCCTCGCCCTAACTTACCTCCCTCCCTGGTCTCTGCCCTCCCCCCTGATCATGGTTACACTTCTTAACTTTTTCCCCGTTCCATTTGAATTCTTCGTGCCATGCCAGAGTTGGCCTATTTCCGTTGTGTTCGTTGGGCTTTCCCTTGTCACAGTGCCGGTCTTGCGGTCTCCCAGTTCCTCGACCTTCTTCGTGATGCAAAGAGTTGGACCGTCACTCGTTTTGGGTGTGTGGACTTGCCCTTCCACCCATGTAGACACATGTCCCCACCAGTGCTTCTCCTGAGTGCTCTGTCGGTCCCCTCCCCGTTCGGGCGCATGGCGGGTGCTTAGCTTACGTTCGGTTCGCTCGGTCGGTCGGTTCGCCGTCCGCTGCATTCGTTCGCTTCGGTTCGGTGCAGCGACCGTGCACGTTCGGTGTCGGCTCGGTAGGCTCGGTTTAGCTTCCGTTGTTCGGTTCCGTTCGGTAGGCTCGGTTCGCTCCCGTCCGCGCGGGTCGTCGCTCTGCCCCTCCCTTCCCCTCCTCCCCCCCCCCCCCTCCTGCCCTCTTCCCCCTCTTGCTTTCCCCCGCCGCCTCCCCCCTGCCCTTTGCCCCCCTCCGCCCCTGTCCCTGTGCCCCGGTCCCCCCCGCCCCTCCCCCCCTGCCCTCTTCCCTGCCTCTTCCTTCCCCCGCCCCCCTTCGCCCCTTCCTTTGCCCCCTCCGCCCCCGTGTCCCCCTGCCCCGGCCCGCCCCCCCCCCCCCCCTCTGCCATCCTCCCCCTGCCTTTCCCCCGCCCGCCGCTCCCCCCCTGGCCTTTCCCCCTCCCCCCGTCCCCGTGCCCCCCCCCCGTGCCCCCCCCCCCCCCCCTCCTGCCCTCTTCCCCTCGCTTCCTCGCCCGCTCCGCTCCCTTCCGCCTCCCCCCCTTTGCCCCCCTCCCGCCCCTGCCCCCTGTGCCCCGGTCCCCCCCCCCCCACCTCCTGCCCTCTTCCCCCTCTTGCCTTCCCCCGCCCGCCCTCCCCCCCGCCCTTGCCCCTCCCGCCCCTGCCCTGTGCCCCGGTCCCCCCGCCCCCCCCTCCTGCCTCTCCCCCTGCTTCCCCGCCCGCCCTCCCCCTGCCCTTTGCCCCCTCCGCGCCTGTCCCTGTGCCCCGGTCCCCCCCCCCCCCCTCCTGCCCTCTTCCCCTCTGCCTTCCCCTGCCCGCCCTTCCCCTGCCCTTTGCCCCCCTCCCGCACCTGTCCCTGTGCCCGGTCCCCCCCCCCCCCCCTCCTGCCCTTCCCCCTCTTGCCTTTCCCCGCCCGCCCTTCCCCCGCCCTTTGCCCCCTCCCCGCCCTGTCCCTGTGCCCGGTCCCCCCCCCCCCCCCTCCTGCCCTCTTCCCCCTCTGCCTTTCCCGCCCGCCCTCCCCCTGCCCTTTGCCCCCTCCCGCGCCTGTCCCTGTGCCCGGTCCCCCCCCCCCCCCTCCTGCCCCTTCCCCCTCTGCCTTTCCCCGCCCGCCTCTCCCCTGCCCTTGCCCCCTCCCGCCCTGTCCCTGTGCCCCGGTCCCCCCCCCCCCCCCTCCTGCCCTCTTCCCCTCTGCCTTTCCCCGCCCGCCCTCCCCCTGCCCTTGCCCCTCCCGCGCCTGTCCCTGTGCCCGGTCCCCCCCCCCCCCCCCTCCTGCCCCTTCCCCCTCTGCCTTTCCCCGCCCGCCCTTCCCCCTGCCTTTGCCCCCTCCGCCCCTGTCCCTGTGCCCCGGTCCCCCCCCCCCCCCCCTCCTGCCCTCTTCCCCTCTGCCTTTCCCCGCCCGCCCTTCCCCCTGCCCTTTGCCCCCTCCCGCCCTGTCCCTGTGCCCCGGTCCCCCCCCCCCCCCTCCTGCCCTCTTCCCCTCTGCCTTTCCCCGCCCGCCCTCCCCTGCCCTTTGCCCCCTCCGCCCGTCCCTGTGCCCCGGTCCCCTCCCCCCCCCTCCTGCCCTCTTCCCCTCTGCCTTTCCCCGCCCGCCCTCCCCCTGCCCTTTGCCCCCTCCCGCCCCTGTCCTGTGCCCGGTCCCCCCCCCCCCCCCTCCTGCCCTCTTCCCCCTCTTGCCTTCCCCGCCCGCCCTCCCCCTGCCCTTTGCCCCTCCCGCCCTGTCCCTGTGCCCGGTCCCCCCCCCCCCCCCTCCTGCCCTCTTCCCCCTCTTGCCTTTCCCCGCCCGCCCTTCCCCCTGCCCTTTGCCCCCTCCCGCCCTGTCCCTGTGCCCCGGTCCCCCCCCCCCCCCCTCCTGCCCTCTTCCCCTCTTGCCTTCCCCGCCCGCCCTTCCCCCTGCCCTTGCCCCCTCCCGCCCTGTCCCTGTGCCCGGTCCCCCCCCCCCCCCCCTCCTGCCCTCTTCCCCCTCTGCCTTTCCCCGCCCGCCCTTCCCCTGCCCTTGCCCCTCCCGCCCTGTCCCTGTGCCCCGGTCCCCCCCCCCCCCCTCCTGCCTCTTCCCCCTCTGCCTTTCCCCGCCCGCCCTTCCCCCTGCCCTTTGCCCCCTCCCGCGCCTGTCCCTGTGCCCCGGTCCCCCCCCCCCCCCCTCCTGCCCTCTTCCCCTCTTGCCTTTCCCGCCCGCCCTTCCCCCTGCCCTTGCCCCCTCCGCCCCTGTCCCTGTGCCCCGGTCCCCCCCCCCCCCCCTCCTGCCCTCTTCCCCCTCTTGCATTTCCCCGCCCGCCCTTCCCCCTGCCCTTGCCCCCTCCCGCCCTGTCCCTGTGCCCCGGTCCCCCCCCCCCCCCTCCTGCCTCTTCCCCTCTTGCCTTTCCCGCCCGCCCTTCCCCCTGCCCTTTGCCCCTCCCGCCCTGTCCCTGTGCCCCGGTCCCCCCCCCCCCCCCTCCTGCCCTCTTCCCCCTCTTGCCTTTCCCTGCCCGCCCTTCCCCCTGCCCTTTGCCCCCTCCCGCCCCTGTCCCTGTGCCCGGTCCCCCCCCCCCCCCTCCTGCCCTCTTCCCCTCTTGCCTTCCCTGCCCGCCCTTCCCCCTGCCCTTTGCCCCCTCCCGCCCCTGTCCCTGTGCCCCGGTCCCCCCCCCCCCCCCTCCTGCCCTCTTCCCCTCTTGCCTTTCCCCGCCCGCCCTCCCCCTGCCCTTTGCCCCCTCCCGCCCTGTCCCTGTGCCCCGGTCCCCCCCCCCCCCCTCCTGCCCTCTTCCCCTCTTGCCTTTCCCCGCCCGCCCTCCCCCCTGCCCCTTGCCCCCTCCCCGCCCCGTCCCTGTGCCCGGTCCCCCCCCCCCCCCCCTCCTGCCCTCTTCCCCTCTTGCCTTTCCCCGCCCGCCCTTCCCCCTGCCCTTTGCCCCCTCCCGCCCTGTCCCTGTGCCCCGGTCCCCCCCCCCCCCCCTCCTGCCCTCTTCCCCTCTTGCCTTTCCCCGCCCGCCCTTCCCCCTGCCCTTGCCCCCTCCCGCCCTGTCCCTGTGCCCCGGTCCCCCCCCCCCCCCCTCCTGCCTCTTCCCCCTCTGCCTTCCCCGCCCGCCCTTCCCCCTGCCCTTGCCCCTCCCGCCCCTGTCCCTGTGCCCCGGTCCCCCCCCCCCCCCTCCTGCCCTCTTCCCCTCTGCCTTTCCCCGCCCGCCCTTCCCCCTGCCCTTTGCCCCCTCCCGCCCCTGTCCCTGTGCCCCGGTCCCCCCCCCCCCCCCTCCTGCCCCTTCCCCTCTGCCTTTCCCTGCCCGCCCTTCCCCCTGCCCTTTGCCCCCTCCCGCCCTGTCCCTGTGCCCGGTCCCCCCCCCCCCCCCTCTGCCCTCTTCCCCTCTTGCCTTTCCCCGCCCGCCCTTCCCCCCTGCCCTTTGCCCCCTCCCGCCCCTGTCCCTGTGCCCCGGTCCCCCCCCCCCCCCCTCCTGCCCTCTTCCCCCTCTTGCCTTTCCCCGCCCGCCCTTCCCCCTGCCCTTTGCCCCCTCCCGCCCCGTCCCTGTGCCCGGTCCCCCCCCCCCCCCCTCCTGCCCTCCCCCTCTTGCCTTTCCCCGCCCGCCCTCCCCCTGCCCTTGCCCCCCTCCGCCCCTGTCCTGTGCCCCGGTCCCCCCCCCCCCCCCTCCTGCCCTCTCCCCCTCTGCTTCCGCCCGCCCTCCCCCTGCCTTGCCCCTCCCCGCCCTGTCCCGTGCCCGGTCCCCCCCCCCCCCCTCCTGCCCTCTTCCCCCTCTGCCTTTCCCGCCCGCCCTCCCCCGCCTTGCCCCTCCCGCCCTGTCCCTGTGCCCGGTCCCCCCCCCCCCCCTCCTGCCCTCCCCTCTGCCTTTCCCCCGCCCCCTCCCCCTGCCCTTTGCCCCTCCCGCCCCTGTCCCTGTGCCCGGTCCCCCCCCCCCCCCCTCTGCCCTCTTCCCCTCTTGCCTTTCCCCGCCCGCCCTTCCCCCGCCTTGCCCCCTCCCGCCCCTGTCCCCTGTGCCCGGTCCCCCCCCCCCCCCCCCTCTCCCTTCCCTCTTGCCTTTCCCCGCCCGCCCTCCCCCTGCCTTTGCCCCCTCCCGCCCTGTCCCTGTGCCCCGGTCCCCCCCCCCCCCCTCCTGCCTCTTCCCCTCTTGCCTTCCCCGCCCGCCCTCCCCTGCCTTTGCCCCCTCCGCCCTGTCCCTGTGCCCCGTCCCCCCCCCCCCCCTCCTGCCCTCTTCCCCCTCTTGCCTTTCCCCTGCCCGCCCTTCCCCCTGCCTTGCCCCCTCCCGCCCTGTCCCGTGCCCGGTCCCCCCCCCCCCCCTCCTGCCCTTCCCCTCTTGCCCTTCCCCGCCCGCCCCTCCCCCCTGCCCTTGCCCCCTCCGCCCTGTCCCTGGCCCCGGTCCCCCCCCCCCCCCCTCCTGCCCTCTTCCCCCTTGCCTTTCCCGCCCGCCCTCCCCCTCCCCTTTGCCCCTCCCGCCCCTGTCCCTGTGCCCGGTCCCCCCCCCCCCCCCTCCCTGCCCTCTTCCCCTCTGCCTTCCCGCCCGCCCTTCCCCCTGCCCTTGCCCCCTCCCGCCCTGCCCTGTGCCCCGGTCCCCCCCCCCCCCCTCCTGCCCTCTTCCCCTCTTGCCTTTCCCCGCCCGCCCTCCCCCTGCCCTTTGCCCCCTCCCGCCCCGTCCCTGTGCCCGGTCCCCCCCCCCCCCCCTCCTGCCCTCTTCCCCTCTGCCTTCCCGCCCGCCCTCCCCCTGCCTTTGCCCCCTCCCGCCCTGTCCCTGTGCCCCGGTCCCCCCCCCCCCCCTCCTGCCCTCTCCCCCTCTGCCTTCCCGCCCGCCCTCCCCCTGCCTTGCCCCTCCCGCCCTCCTGTGCCCGGTCCCCCCCCCCCCCCTCCTGCCTCCCCTCTTCCCGCCCGCCCTCCCCCTGCCCTTGCCCCCTCCCCCCTGCCCTGCCCGGTCCCCCCCCCCCCCTGCCCTCCCCCTTGCCTTTCCCCGCCGCCCTCCCCCTGCCTTGCCCCTCCCGCCCCTGTCCCTGTGCCCGGTCCCCCCCCCCCCCCTCCTGCCCTCTCCCCTCTGCCTTTCCCCCGCCCGCCCTTCCCCCTGCCCTTTGCCCCCTCCCGCCCTGTCCCTGTGCCCCGGTCCCCCCCCCCCCCCCCTCCTGCCCTCTTCCCCCTCTGCCTTCCCGCCCGCCCTTCCCCCCCTGCCCTTTGCCCCCTCCGCCCGTCCCTGTGCCCGGTCCCCCCCCCCCCCCCCTCCTGCCCTCTCCCCTCTGCCTTCCCGCCCGCCCTCCCCCTGCCCTTGCCCCCTCCCGCCCCTGTCCCTGTGCCCGGTCCCCCCCCCCCCCCTCCTGCCCTCTTCCCCTCTGCCTTTCCCCGCCCGCCCTCCCCCTGCCTTGCCCCCTCCGCCCCTGTCCCTGTGCCCGGTCCCCCCCCCCCCCCCTCCTGCCCTCTTCCCCTCTTGCCTTTCCCCGCCCGCCCTTCCCCCTGCCCTTTGCCCCTCCCGCGCCCTGTCCCTGTGCCCGGTCCCCCCCCCCCCCCTCCTGCCCTCTTCCCCTCTGCCTTCCCGCCCGCCCTTCCCCCTGCCCTTTGCCCCCTCCCGCCCGTCCTGTGCCCCGGTCCCCCCCCCCCCCCCTCCTGCCCTCTCCCCCTCTGCCTTTCCCGCCCGCCCTCCCCTGCCCTTGCCCCTCCCGCCCTGTCCCTGTGCCCGGTCCCCCCCCCCCCCCCTCCTGCCCTCTCCCCTCTTGCCTTTCCCCGCCCGCCCTTCCCCCCTGCCCTTTGCCCCCTCCCGCCCTGTCCCTGTGCCCGGTCCCCCCCCCCCCCCCTGCCCTCCTCTCCCTCTTGCCTTTCCCCGCCCGCCCTTCCCCCTGCCCTTGCCCCCTCCCGCCCTGTCCCTGTGCCCGGTCCCCCCCCCCCCCCTCCTGCCTCTTCCCCTCTTGCTTTCCCCGCCCGCCCTTCCCCCTGCCCTTTGCCCCCTCCCGCCCCTGTCCCTGTGCCCGGTCCCCCCCCCCCCCCCTCCTGCCCTCTCCCCCTCTGCCTTTCCCGCCCGCCCTTCCCCCTGCCCTTTGCCCCTCCCGCCCTGTCCCTGTGCCCGGTCCCCCCCCCCCCCCTCCTGCCCTCTTCCCCTCTGCCTTTCCCCGCCCGCCCTCCCCCTGCCCTTTGCCCCCTCCCGCCCTGTCCCTGTGCCCGGTCCCCCCCCCCCCCCTCCTGCCCTCTTCCCCTCTTGCCTTTCCCCGCCCGCCCTTCCCCCTGCCTTTGCCCCCTCCCGCCCCTGTCCCTGTGCCCCGGTCCCCCCCCCCCCCCCTCCTGCCCTCTTCCCCTCTTGCCTTTCCCCCGCCCGCCCTTCCCCCTGCCCTTTGCCCCCTCCCGCCCTGTCCTGTGCCCCGGTCCCCCCCCCCCCCCTCCTGCCCTCTCCCCTCTGCCTTTCCCGCCCGCCCTTCCCCCTGCCCTTTGCCCCCTCCCGCCCGTCCTGTGCCCCGGTCCCCCCCCCCCCCCTCCTGCCCTCTTCCCCTCTGCCTTCCCCGCCCGCCCTCCCCCTGCCCTTTGCCCCCTCCCCGCCCGTGCCCTGTGCCCGGTCCCCCCCCCCCCCCTCTGCCCTCTTCCCCTCTTGCCTTTCCCCGCCCGCCCTTCCCCCTGCCTTGCCCCCTCCCGCCCTGTCCCGTGCCCGGTCCCCCCCCCCCCCCTCTGCCTCTTCCCCCTCTTGCCTTTCCCCGCCCGCCCTCCCCCCTGCCCTTTGCCCCCTCCCGCCCTGTCCCTGTGCCCCGGTCCCCCCCCCCCCCCCTCCTGCCCTCTTCCCCTCTGCCTTCCCCGCCCGCCCTTCCCCTGCCCCTTGCCCCCTCCCGCCCTGTCCCTGTGCCCGGTCCCCCCCCCCCCCCCCTGCCCTCTTCCCTCTTGCCTTCCCCGCCCGCCCTTCCCCTGCCTTTGCCCCCTCCCGCCCCTGTCCCTGTGCCCCGGTCCCCCCCCCCCCCCCCTCTGCCCTCTTCCCCTCTTGCCTTTCCCCGCCCGCCCTTCCCCTGCCTTTGCCCCCTCCCGCCCCGTCCCTGTGCCCGGTCCCCCCCCCCCCCCCTCTGCCCTTCCCCCTCTGCCTTTCCCGCCCGCCCTCCCCCTGCCCTTTGCCCCTCCCGCCCTGTCCCGTGCCCGGTCCCCCCCCCCCCCTCCCCTCCCCTCCCTTCCTTCCCCCTGCCCGCCCTCCCCCCTCCCTTTGCCCCTCCCGCGCCCGTCCCTGGCCCGGTCCCCCCCCCCCCCCTCCTGCCCTCTCCCCCCTTGCCTTCCCGCCCGCCCTTCCCCTGCCCTTTGCCCCCTCCGCCCTGTCCCTGTGCCCGGTCCCCCCCCCCCCCCCCTCCTGCCCTCTTCCCCTCTTGCCTTTCCCCCCCGCCTCCCCCGCCTTGCCCCCTCCCGCCCTGTCCCTGTGCCCCGGTCCCCCCCCCCCCCTCCTGCCCCTTCCCCTCTTGCCTTCCCCCCCGCCCGCCCTCCCCTGCCCTTGCCCCCTCCCGCGCCGTCCTGTGCCCGGTCCCCCTCCCCCCCCCTCCTGCCCTCTTCCCCTCTTGCCTTTCCCCCGCCGCCCTCCCCCCTGCCCTTTGCCCCCTCCGCGCCTGTCCCTGTGCCCGGTCCCCCCCCCCCCCTCCCTCGCCTCTTCCCCCTTGCCTTTCCCCGCCCGCCCTCCCCCCGCCCTTTGCCCCTCCCGCCCCTGTCCCTGTGCCCGGTCCCCCCCCCCCCCCTCCTGCCTCTTCCCCCTCTTGCCTTCCCCCGCCCGCCCTCCCCCTGCCCTTTGCCCCCTCCCGCCCCTGTCCCTGTGCCCCGGTCCCCCCCCCCCCCCTCTGCCTCTTCCCCCTCTTGCCTTTCCCGCCCCGCCCCCCCCCTGCCCTTGCCCCCTCCCGCGCTGCCCTGTGCCCGGTCCCCCCCCCCCTCCTGCCCTCTCCTCCCCTCTGCCTTTCCCCCCGCCCTCCCCCCTGCCCTTGCCCCCTCCGCGCCCTGTCCGTGTGCCCCGGTCCCCCCCCCCCCCCCTCTGCCCTCTTCCCCTCTGCCTTTCCCGCCGCCCTTCCCCCTGCCTTGCCCCCCCGCCCTGTCCCTGTGCCCGGTCCCCCCCCCCCCCTCCGCCCTCTTCCCCCTCCTGCCTTCCCCCCGCCCTCTTCCCCCTGCCCTTTGCCCACTCCAGCGCCTGTCCCTGTGCCCGGTTCCCCCCCCCCCCACCCTCCTGCCCTCTTCCACTCTTGCCTTTCCCGCCCCCCCTCCCCCTGCCTTTGCCCCTTCCCGCGCCTGTCCCCGTGCCCCGGTCCCCCCCCCCACCCCTCCTGCCCTCTTCCCCTCTTGCCTTTCCCCGCCCGCCCTTCCCCTGCCCTTTGCACCCCTCCCCGCGCCTGTCCCCTGTGCCCGGTCCCCCCTCCCCCCTCGCCTCTTCCCCTCTGCCTTTCCCCCCCCGCCCTCCTCCCCCCCCCTTTGCCCCTCCCGCCCTGTCCCTGTGCCCCGGTCCCCCCCCCCCCCCTACTCCCCCTCCCCTCTTGCCTTTCCCCGCCCGCCTCCCCCCTGCCCTTTGCCCCCTCCGCGCACTGTCCCCGTGCCCCGGTCCCCCCCGCCCCCCCCCTCCTGCCACTTCACCCTCTGCATTTCCGCCGCCTCCCTGCCTTTGACCCCCCGCCCCTGTCGTGGCCCGGTACCCCCCCCAACACACTGACAACATTCAATCTTGCCTCCGCCGGCCCTCCCCTGCACTTTGCACAATTTCAGCCTTTGGGGGGGGAGGGGCCCGGGGGGAGGGGGTCGTCGTTGTTCATGCACAACAAAAAGTCTAACAAACTGGGGAAGGGCAACGGGGCGGGGCGGGGAGGGGCGGATGGGGCGGGAGAGGAGGGAGATGAGGAGGAGGCGGGGATGAGCGTGGCGGAGGAGGGCGGGAGGGCGGAGGGATGGCAGGGGAGGGGGGGTGCTGCGGGCGAGGATATGGCGCAGAGGGAGGGGAGGGGCCCTGGGGGCCAAAGGGGGGCGGGGCCCTTTGGGCCGGGGGGGGCGGGGGGGGTCTGGGTGGAACCTGAGGGCCGTCGGGCCCATTGGGAGCCAGTGGACCTTTGGCGGCCCGGTGGCTTCCTCGGGGTGGGGTCGCGGGCTGGCCCCCCTTGGGTGGGGTCGGGGGCTGCCACGTTCCTGCCCCTGTGTCTTCTCCCCGCCCCCCGAGTTTCACCCCATCTCCTCCCCTCCCCCCTCTCTTTCCCGTCCCTCCCCGTTCCCCCGCCCCCCTTCCTCCCTGTTCCCCCCCGTCGCCCCCCCTCCTCCCTCCCCGTCTTCGCGGTCCTTTTGGGCCCTCCTGCGTCCTGCCTTTCCCCCCCTCCCCGCCCCGCTTCCTCCCCCGCCGCTCCCCCTTCCCCCGCCCGCTGTTTTCTCGGGCGGCCTGTCCCTGGCGTTTGGTTCTTACCTCCTTGGCGTTGCCCCCCCCTCTCCTTGTTTTCCGCGTCCCCCGCCCTTCCTGCTGGCTTCTTCTGCGCCTGTTCTCTGCGCCCCTTTCCGTGACCAGTGTGTCCTGGTTGCTTGCTTGCCCGCCCGGGCCTCCTTTGTGTTTTCGGGGCCTTCCTCTTTCTGGCTCCTCCCCTCCGTGCTCGGTTCCCCCCCCCCCCCCCCCTGGGCAGCGCCCCTGGCGCCGCGGTCTTGCCCCCCCTCCCACGTTTTCTCCTCGGGCGGCTCTCCCCTCTTTGGTGTTCCCCCCGCTCGGTGGCCCCCCCCGCCCTGGTCGTCCGGCTCACTCGGCCCTTTTCCCTTCGCCCCCCCCTGTTTTCCCCGTGCTCCTCTGCGCCCCGTCTCGCTTGTTTTTTCTGTTTTTTTTTCTCCGTCCCTGTCTCGTCTCTGCGGGGTTTCGTTCCCCCCCTCCCTCGCTCTCCGTTCCCGTTCCCCCCCTTTCCTTCCCCCCCCCTGCCCCCCCCGGGTTCCTTTCTCCTCGCCGTCCTTTGCCCCGCCTCCCCCCCCCCCCCCGGCGTCGTTCCCGCGCGCGGCTGCCTTGGGGGCCCCTCCTCCTCGCGTTCTTTCTGTCGTTTCCGTTTCCGTGCTCCTTTCCCGTGCCCCCCCTTGTTTTCTTCCTCTGCTGTTTTTTTCTTCTTTGGCCCTCCGGGCCTCCTCGCCCTTTCCCTTCGCCCCGCCCCTCCTCGCCCGGCCTCTTCTCGTCCCCTCCCCCCTCCCTCCTCGCCCCCCCCTCTCCCTGCCCCTGTTGTTCCTTCCTCCCCCTTCACTCCGTGGCCGCCCGGGCCCTCTCCTGGCCCTTTCCCTTCCCCTGCCCCTTCCTCCCTGGCCCGCTTCCCCCCGCCCCGCCCCCCCCCCCCCCCCCTCCTCCCCGCCCCCCCTTCCCCCTGCCCCCGTGGTCTCTTTCCCCCTCCCCCCTTCCTCCTCGTCCCCCTTGGGTCCCCGTTCCTCCCTTGCCGCCCTTCCCTCGGTGCTCCGGGGGCCTTTCCGTCCTCCTCCCCGCCCTCCTTTCTCCCTTGTGTCGCCCCGGCTGGCCCCCCCTGCCTCTCTCCCCCCTTTGCCTCCCGCTGCCTTGGGGCCCCCCCCCCGCGCGGGGCGGGGCGCCTCGTTGCCTCCCTTTTTCGTCCCTTCCCCCGGGCCCTCGCCCTTTCCTGTTGTCCCTTTGCGCCTCCCCCCCGCTCTTCTCGGCCTTCGGGCCCCCCCGCTCCTCCTGGGTGATCCCCCCCCCCCCCTCCCCCCCCCCCCCCCCCCCCCCTCCCCCGCCTCCGTGCCTTTCTTTGGCCCCCCCTCGCCCCCTTCCCCGTTTTTGTCGCTCGCGCTCCCCCTCTCGTCGGTCGCTGCTCCGCTGGCCTATCGCGTGCGATCCTTCCGGTCTCTACCTTTTCGGGGGCTTTCCCCCTCTTTTGCCCCTCCGCCCTTTCTCCGGCGGTCTTTCCTGGGTCGCCTTCCCACTGCTGCCCGTTCCTCTTGCACTCCGCCTGCCCCTGCTCTTTTGCTGTCTCTCCTGCCCCCCGTTTCTCGCGTTTCCCCGGTCCCGTGCGTCCGGGTTCGCTCCCTTCCCCCCGTTCGTCCCCCCGCCCTGTTTGCTCCTCCTGTGTTTGCCTCCCCTGCACGCCCTTCCTCCTTGTTGTCTTCCCCCTCCCGCATCCGCCGGTCCCCTCCGTCCCTCTGTGTCCGGTTCGTTTTCTCCTGCTCCCTTTCCTCCGCTCCCCGTTCCCCCCCGTTCCCGCCCCTGGGCCGCCTGGCTCGCGTGTTGTCCTTTCCCCCCCCGGTCGTCCGTTCCGTTCCCGCCGCTCCGTCTTTTTACACCCTTTCTTCTCTCCCTTTCCCGTCTCACCCCCCTCTCTCCTCCCCTCCCTTAGCTCCTCTGCCTGCCCCGTCCTTCTGCTCCCCCCTCCCGTTCGGTTCCGGGCGCCCCTTCTCCTTTGCCCTGCGAGCTCCTTACCCTTCCGCGTTCCTCTTCTTTCCCCCTCCCCCGCTCCCTTTTGTTCCGGCCCTCCGGCCCTCCGCCCTCTTTGCATCCCCTCTCTTCCTGCTTTCTCCTGTTCCCCCTCCCTTTTGCTTGTTGTCGCCCTCGCTGTCCCAGCCTCTTTCCTCCAGCCCTGTGGCCCCCACGGTTTTCGTCCCCCGTCGCTCCCCCCCCCCGTCCCGGGTTCCTCCCGCGCCCCCTCGCCGGGTCCCTCCCTCCCGGGCCGTTCTCTTTGTGCGCCCGGATGCGCCTTTCCGCGCCCTTTCCCGGGCCCGTGCCTCCTCCCCTTCCGCGTTTCCCCTGCCCTCTGGCGCGGTGGCCTCCTTTCGCCCACTCCTCGTGCCCTGCCGGCCGGTGTTCGGGCCGCCCGCTCGCCCTGCCGGTCAGCCTTCTCGTGCCCCAGTTTCTGTTCAGCCGAACCGTCGCCCGGGCCTTCCCGCCTTCTCTGAGTGCCTGCTCCTTCTGCCCCCCCCCGGCCTTCCCCCCCGTGGCGCCCGCCTTACCCTATGACTCCGGCGGGTGCGTGGCGGCTGGCTCCTCTGCCGCGCCTCTGGCCGCCTCCCGCTCGCGGCCTCATCGCCCATACTGTACTGGCCTGTTACCCCAGCGGTGCGTCTCCATCCGGCCTTGCCCCGTTCCCGTCGCACATGTGGGCGCCCTAGCCCTCGGCCCCCCCATCCGCGCCTGGCCCGCCCGTTTGCGCCTTGCTCCCCTCCGCTCGGTGTTTTACCGGCCCCGATCTCCGGCCCACGCCCCGTGTGCCCCTTGGGCTGGCGGCAGCTTTGTTTTGGCGGCGGCCTAGCCCCCCGCCCCTCCCCGCCCAACCTCTCCGCCCCGGTGCCTGCTCGCCCGTGTGGTCCCTGCGTTTCCTCCCTCTGGTCGCTCTTGCGTTTCGCACGTCCGCTCCTGCCCCTTCTGCCTCTGCTTTCGCCCCCCGGGCCGTCCCCCCCTCCCGCTTTTCGGCCCCCCCTTCCTTCCGCCCCCCTTTCTCCGCCCGGTGCTCCCCGTGCGCGTGTTGTCCTTCTCCCCTCGCGGCCTTCGTCTGCTCTGTGCGGTCGTCCCCTTCCTTCGTCCTCTGCTCCTTTTTCGCCTGCGCTCTGCCCTCTCGCCCGCCGTTTCCGCTCCGCCTCGCTGCCGTGGTCTTCGCCCCCGCCGCGGGCTGTTGTCGCCCCCCCCCCTTTTCCCCCCCCCTCTTCGGTCTCCTCCTGCGCCCGTCCCCGCGTTTTCCCCCCCCCCCCCTTTGGTCCCTCCCTTTTCTAGCTTTCGCGCCCCCGCCCCCCGTTTCGCTTTTTGCTCGCCGCGCCTCGTCCCGGTTGCTCCTTGTCTGGTTCTCCCCGCCCCCTCCTTCCCGTGCTTCCGTCGCTCTGTCCGCGCCCCCCCTGCCCTGCGGTTCCCGGTCGGCTCCTGCGTGTTGCGCCGCTGGTTTGTGCTTCCCTCCCTGTGCGTTTCCGCCGGGTTGTGTTCCCTCCCCCTTTCTCCTGGCTTCTCTTGCCTCTGGCCCCTTCCTCTTCCGGGCCCGGCCCCCTCCGGCCCCGGCCCGCCCCGGCCCTGGCCCTGGGCGCCCCTCTCGGCCTCCCCCCTGGGGCCCCGCCCCCGTCTCCCCTGGCCTTCGCGTCTGTGCTGCTTTCCGCCCTCCTCGCTGCCCATGTCGTGCGCCCCCCTCCCTGCCGTTCTTCGCGGTTTTGCCCCGCGTTCCGGGTGCTTCGCCTCGGTTTGCCCCTTCCTGTTCCCCCGCCTCCGCCCTCCGGCTGTCGGCCTCCGTGCCGCTGCACCGGTGCCGTCTGGGTCCTGCCCCGCTTGCCCGGTGGGCCGCTTCCCCTTCCCCTGCTCGTCTTCTCGTCCTGCGGCTGTGGAGCCGTGCCGCTGTCCCCCCGTCGCATCGTCCCCCGGGCTCCGGGTGTTTTTTCCCGCCTTCCCCCCCCTGTTTGCCGCATCGGCCGCTCCCGTCCCTGCCCCCCCCCCGCTTCGCCTCTTTCGCCGCTCCCCCCTGCCTGCCCGTGGTCCCCTCTGGCTCTGCCGCCTGGGCGCTCCCCCGCCGCGGCTGTGTGCCGCTTTGGCTCTGCTGTTTTCCCCCCGCCCCTGCTCTCCGGCCTGTTCTGGGTCCCCGGCTGCCTGCCCCGTCGGTCCCCCCCCTCGGCTCTGCCGCTCCCCTGTGGTTCCCCTTCCCCGCTCTCTCGGGCCTTCTCCTGCCCGCCCGGTGCGCGTGGCTCGGGCCCGTTGTGCGGCTGCCGGGCTCGCCCGCTTGCCCCGCCGCTTCTCTCTTTGGCCCCCCCGTCTGGGGCTCCCCGCGCCCGCCTGTCGTCCTCCTTCCTGGGCTGGTGCGGGCAGTCCCCGCGCCCTGCGCACTTGTGGGCGGGTGTCCCCGGGCGGCTTTGCCTCGCTTTGGGTTTGCGGCGCCGCGTGCGTCGCCCTCGTGGTCCCTGCCCGCTGGTGGCGTCGTGTTTTTCGTCGTCGTCGTCGTCGTCTTTTTCCCCCCTGTTCTTTTCCTGCGCCCGCCCCCTCGCCTTCGCCATTTTCTTCAACCGTGCGCCCTTTCCCCCCGCCTCTCTGCTGTTCCCGTGCCCGTCTCTGCGCCACCGGCCCCCCCGCTGCTCGATGCCCCTCGTCGTTGCCGCCTTTTTTTCTTTTCCCCCCCCCTCTTTCCTGTTCTTCCCGCCCGGGCCAGGTTCCTCTCTCGGGGTCGGCCCAGGCGTTCTCCTCCTCCCTTCTTTTTTGCTCTGCCTCCGTTCTGCGTTATGGGCTCTTTTGTTTTTCCTCTGGGCCGTGCTGTCTCCCTCGGTGTTCTGCCCTTCCCTCTGCTTCCTTCGGGCATTTTGCCCTTCTCCCCCCTCCCCCCCCGTTCCCTTTTTCGCCGCCGTCCCTCCCTTGGTGCCCCTCTTTCCCATTCTCTCCCTCTTTCTTGCCCTCTTCGCCCCCCTCCCTGTTTTCCGTATGTTTCCCTCGCCTTCCCCTCTTGCTCCCCCTCTCTCCTTCGCCCCCCCCCCTGCCCGTCGCCTTCCCGCCTTTCCCCCTGCTCTGCCGGTTCGCCCCCCGGTTCTTCCCTCCCCGCCCCACCCCCGTTTGCGCGGCTTGCTCCTTTCCAGTTTTTTTTTCTCTGCGTGCGCGCCCCTCCCTCTGTCCCCCCTTGTTGTGCGTTGCCCCCCCTGATCCCACTTCCCCCCGCTCCCCGGCTCTCTCCCTCCCCCTCCCCCCCTGCCCGCCTCCCTCTTTCCCCCCTTCGTCCCTGCTCCCGCTTTCTTGATGGACCCATGTCTCCCTTTTACCCTTTCCTTTCCCCCTCCGTTTTTTCCCCCCCTCCGCACCTCTCGTACAGCGCTCCCCCCCTTTCGTTCCCTTCCATTCTGCCGGCTGTGCACCTGCCGTCTTTAACCATGCCCTTTACCCGTCTCTTTTCTCTTATTTCCCTTTCTGCCTTCCAGGGGTCCCCTCCCCCCAGTTCTTGGTCCCTCCCGTCCGCCGGCGCCGCCCCGGCCCCCTCTCGGTCCCGCCCTTCTGCCCCCCCGTCTTTTGCTCCCCCTCTCCCTCCCCGCCTCGCTTTCCTTCTGCTTTCCCTCTCTCCGTTTTCTCAGTTCCTTTTCCCCTCCCCTTCCGTGCCTGCGCCCCTTTGGTGTTTTCGCGCCCCGGGGGCCGCCCCGTGCCCCGTTCTCGCCCCTTTTGGCCCCTCCCCTTCTCCTCTCCGTGTCTCCGCGCCCCCTCCTGTCGCGGTTTCCCGTCCCTCTCCCCCCCTGTGGCCTTTGCCTTTTTGCCCGCCGCCGTCCGGGTGGTGTTTCTTTTTTTTTTTGTTTTTTTTTCCCCGGGTGCTCCCCTCTTGTCCTGGTCTCCGGGCGGGCTCCTTGGCCTGGCCCTTCCCCGTTCTCGTGCCTTTTCCGTGCCCCCCCCCTGGCGGGGCCCCGCCCTCGCCAGCCTCCCTTTTTTTCCCCCCCGCTGCTCCCCTTTTGCGCTCGCCCTTTGTTCCGCCTGTCGCCCCTCTCTCCCTCTGTCTTTCGGCTGCCTTCCTCCCCGCCGTTCCCGGGGGCGGGCTGCCCGTTCTGCCCTTTCCCCCCCTGTCCCCTCTCGTCTGGTTCTTGGCCGTCTCCCGCCGTTTTCCGGGGCGCTTTTTCTGGTCGTGGGGGGGGGGTGGCGGGGGTCTGTGGGCGGCTCTTCCCTGCCGGCCGTTTCCTGGGGGCCGGGCCTTGCTTGCCGGGGCCCGGCTCCCGCCTCTTTCCCCCCGCTCCGCCCCTTCCTCTCCCCCCCCCCGTCTTTCCCTGCCCTCCGCCGCCCCTCGCCCTTCCCCGCCCCGCCCCTCTTCCTCCTGCTGGGTTCCCCCCCCTCCCCTCGCTCTTTCCGCCCCCGCTTTTTCGTCCTTCTCCGCGCTCTCTTCTCCTTCCCGGCCTTTGTGCTTCCGCGTCCTTTCTCCGCCTTGGCCCCCCTTTCGCCCTTTCGCTTCCCGCGCCCGGTCTTGCTCGGGGGCGCCCCCCTCCTCCTCCGTCTCCCCCTCTCTGCCTCTCGCCGTTCGTTCGTCCGTCCTTCGTCCGTCCGTATCTCTTTTCCTCCTCCCCCCGTTCGTCCCTCCCCCTTCCCCCCGTTCTCGCGCCCGCCCTTCCCCCCTCCCCGTCCCTTCCTCTGCCCCTTGTTTTCCTCTCTCCCGCCTGTGCGCCCCGCTCCCCCCTGCCTCTTCCCCCCCCCGTTCCCCCCTCCCTCCCCCCCCCCCCGTTTTTTCCCTGCCCGTCCGGCGCGCCCTTCCCCTTCCCCGCCCCGCCCTCTTCCGTCTCTGCCCGGGCCTGTCCCTCCTCCCCCCGCCTCGCTCTTTCCGCTCCCGTTGCCTTTCTCCCCCTTCTTTTTCCCCCCCTCCCCCCTTTCGCGTCCCGCGCGCGGCGTTGCGGCGGGGCCCGCCCCTTCCTCTCCGGCCTCCTTTCTGTTCGTTTCCGTTTCCTGCCGCTCTCCTTTTCGTTTCCCCCCCCTTTGTTTTTTCTTCCCTCCCCTCCCCGTCCCCCTCCCCTCTTCCCGCTCCCCGCCCCTTGCGCTTATTCTCGGCCCTCCCTCGCGCCCTTCCCCCCCTTTTTTCCCGCCGGTGCTCCCCTCCTGCCTGTTCCCCGGTTATTCCTGGTGGCGCCCCCTTGTCGGCTTCTGTCCCTTGCCCCCCGCACCCTGCCCCTCTCTTGCCTCCCCCCCCCCCCCCCCCACCCGCCCGGTCCGTTTCTCTCTTCCCCTCCCCCAGTCCCCTTTCTCTTTTCTCCCCCCCTTCTCCCCCGTTTCCGGCCCTCTTTTCGGCCCCCCCCCTTTCCCCCCCCCCCTCCTTCCCCGCCACTCTGCTTCCCTCCACCCCCTTTCTCGTGGCGTTTCCCTCCCCCCTCTCTCCCGTTTTGCGCCCGCTCCTCCCCCCGTGCCCCCGTCCCTCTGCCCCCCCCCCCCCTGCCTGTCCCCCCCTTCCCTTTTTTTTTTTTTCTGCCCCCCCCCCCCCCCCCCCCCCCCCCCCCCCTCCCCCGGCCTTCCTCCCCGCGTCAGTCCTCGGCCTTTCCCCGTGCTTGCTTGCTCGCGGCTCTTTCCGTGGCGGGGGCGCCCGCTTCCCGGCGTCTTTCCCCCCCGCTCGCCCCCCACTCCCGCCCCCGCCTTTTTCCCCCCCCTTCCTCGCCCCCCCCCCTGCCCTGCCCCCCTCCCTCCGCTCTTCTTGTCTGGGCGCGTTTGCTCTTTCCCCCTCGTCGTCCCGCTCCCGCCTCTTTCCTCTCCTGGCCGGCTCTTTGCTTTTTCTCCTTTTCTTTTTTTTCCCTTCCCCGCCTCGTCCCTCGCTTTGGTCTTGCTTTCCCCCCTCGCGAGTTTCGGCCCCCTTTCGTCCCCCCCTGTCCCCCTTCCGTTTCCCCCCCCTCCCCTCCTCTTCTCCCCCCCGCTCCGCTCCCCCGCGCTCTTTCTCTGGCTTTTGCGTTTCTGTTCTTTGTCCTGCCCTACCTTCCTCCCCCTCCCCGCGTTGCCGTCGCTGTCTCCCTCCGTACCAAGCCCTCCTTCACTTCCCCCTGTCGCTGCCCCTCTCCCCCCGTTCGTTGGCCTGCAGAATAACTCCGGCTCCGCCGTTGCTCCTCGTCCTCGCCCCTCCTCCCCCCGGGGTAGGTTTGGTCCCCTTCCCCCCCGCCCCCGTTTTCGTTTCTCTTTTTCTGCTGTTCCGCTATATCTCGTACTACGCCTCCTCCTCGATTTTTGCCAGTCTTTCGGCCCCCCCCTCGTCTGGGCCCGCTCGGTTTCCCAGCCGTCGGCTTCCGTCCCGCCCCCCCCCCGTTGGCCCCCCACGCTCCCGCGGCGCCGGTTGGCCGCCTTTTGCCGCCATCTTTCTCCTCTCTCTTCTGTCGTTCTCCCCCTCCCCCCGCCTCTTTTTTTTTTTCCTTTTCTGCCCTTGGCCCCTGCTGCCCCGTTTTTTGTCGCCGCTCGCCGCGCTCCGTCCCCCCGGCCCCTCCCTTGCCCTGCGCCTCCCCTCCCGTCGGCTGGCCGGCTCCGGCCCCGGCCCGCGTCCCCCGTGGCGCCCGTCCCCCCGCTTCATCGTGCTTCCCTCCCTGCTCCAGGCCTTGCCCCCCTGCATGCGCACTTGCCCTCTTGTCTACATGTCCATTTCTCAGTGGTTTTCTTTTGCCCCCCGCCTCTGTCGGAGCTCGCTCCTCCACCGTATTTGTTGGGTGTGTTTTCAATATGATATAACGTAAATGATGTTCCACTCTTGCGCTTTGTTTGAGAGAAGACACAAGACAGGGAAGCTAGCCATCTGCCTCACTACTTAATTATATGCAACCAATTTTATCCACTACGTCCCTGCCATCTTTTGACATGATAAATTATTCTTCAGTATGCAACATCCAACCATCACTTGAGTAGTTGCCTCTTCTCCGTCGGATGCTACACAACTTGGTGCGTCATTTTATCCGCTAATGGTGGCACACTTCCACCACGCTGCGTTTCTTTGTACCAGCGAAAGATATAGTTTGTGCCATGGGACAACACCTAGTAAATACAATCGCTGCCCAAATAAAGAACGATGTTGGCACAATGTATAATTTATTTATTTTTTTGTTTTTTTAGTTGTTTTATTTCTAGACCAGGGCACTTCGTGTAGAAGGAGTTGCCATAGAAACCTTGAAAGGGGCTCATTCGATCAGAAATTGAAAATTCTAGTGCCCTTTTGATTAGTCAAAAGTTATTAGAGGGTAACCAGCCTCCCCCCCCACACACTCATCATTTCCCCAAACATATCCAATCTAGATTTTGAGATAGCAATTTTGTTCAGCATATTTGAAAGGTATACTAATTATGTCCTTGGGGATGAAAAACCTCAACCCCGGCGTCAGGGCAAGGGATATAAGTTATACTAGTTGCCCATTGTTGATATTTAAGTCTTTATGGAAGAGATGGTCGCATAAACTTCGCTGGTGGCTCGTTCAATTGGAAATTAGAAGTTCTGAGGTCCTTTTTAAGAGTCAAAAGTAATCGGAGGGCAACTAGTGATCGGAGATGCATTTTCCAAATGCATCCGAACGTAATTTTGAGATAGCCATTTTGTTCAAAATAGTCCAAAGGTCATACAACAAAGCCTTCAAGGTTGAAAAACCCCTCAGAACCTGGGGGCAAGTGTTGTAAGTTAAGCCCCGAAGGTAATTAAGGTTTTTACGGAAGGGGTGGTCATATAAATTTCAGAGGAGGCTCATATAAGTGCAAAATGAAAGTTCTAGCTCCCTGCTAAGATTCAAAATTGATGGAGGGAAAACAACCCTCCCCCTCCACAACCTCTTTTCTGCAAATATATCTGATCGAAATTGTGAGACAGTCATTTTTTTGAACAGTCCAAAGATCATATAAAAAAAAACCTTGGCAGACACAACGCAACGGAGCTCTGGGGCAAGGGTTTTAGGCTATGCCCTTGGGGTAAATTAGGTTCATATGGAATGGGTGGTTCTACAAACTCTGGATATTGCTCATTTGATTGGAAATTGGATGTTATAGTGCTCTTTTTAAGAGTCAAAAGTGATTTGAGTGCAATCAGCCCCCCCCACGCCCATTATTTTCCAAAAGAAAAATCCAATCATAATTTTAAGTTATCTATTTTCTTCAACATTGTTGAAAGGTTCGGTAATTATGCCTTTGGGGATTTAATATCCCCTACAGCCCTCAGGGCAAGGGCTATAAGTTAGGCAATTCGTTTATCGTTTACGTGTGGTATATGTTACTGAGAAAGGCAATATCTGCACTCTTCTACTACAACTACAACTATCACCACTACTACTGCTACAACTACTGCTACTACTAATACTATCACTACTACTGCTAAAATTACTGCTTCTGTAGCGAGTACTACCAAGGCTGAGGACATTGAAACAAACATCTGAGGAAGGGTTTAGGAGAAAGTTAAACTAAATCAAAACATACTATGAGTAGAATGTATATATGGAATTCTATGGAAGCTATAGGAAAACATTTCTATGGAAGCTCTACACCTTTTCAAAGAGAGTGAGTATCCTCTCACATGGCCTTACATTTCTATGGAACCTACAAGAAAACCCACGTATCTATATACGCAATCCAGAACCTACAAGAAAACCCACGCCTGAGACACTACAGTTACACGTGGACATTTTAAAAAGCGACTGGTTTTTCTGATTTTTTGGAAGACTGCCTTAACTCGAGAGTAGTTTGTTATTAAAAAATTGGATGCTACAATCAGAATTGTTTGATTGACATTTGCAAAAAGGGATAAGGGATTTATGAATTGGACTGTAACTCGAGAGTAGTTTGTTATTAAAAAATTGGATGCTACAATGAGAATTGTTTGATTGACATTTGCAAAAAGGGGTAAGGGAATTGCAGATTGGAGTGTAACTCGAGAGTAGTTTGTTACTAAAAAATTGGATACTACAATCAGAATTGTTTGATTGACATTTGCAAAAAGGGGTAAGGGAGTTGCGGATTGGAGTGTAACTCGAGGGTAGTTTGTTATTAAAAAATTGGATACTACAATCAGAATTGTTTGATTGACATTTGCAAAAAGGGGTAAGGGATTTGCGAATTGGATTGTATGAAGGTGGAAAAAAAAGAAAAAAAAAGGGTTAAACTGATTATCAGTTAAGGTAACCCCTCGGGTTGTTAACTCAGGCAATTTGTTATAAATTTGAGACAACATCAATCTATGAAAATGGTTAATGATGATAGAATGACATTGTGAGTTGACCTAGCTTTACCTCTCCGATGTGTTCTGTATAATAAACAAGTTGTGTTTGAACAGTGTTGTCAGTTTAAAATAGGGTCCAACGTTATAGTATACTAAAAAGTTGATACTAAGAGAGATGTAGATGGCAAGAAAATAATTTTAATAAAGAAATTCAGAACAAACCTTAGAAATCCTTGCAAATCAAGTAGTAAGGTGTATGTGAGTATGAACCATCAATGATCATAAGCACCAATGACCCTAACCAGCAGAGACATCAACCCCCTAAAGGCCCCCTATCCCCAAACTCGAAGGGTCCCCCCTCCCCTCCAACTTTTTGGTCCCCTCCCCCCATTTTTTTTTATTTTTTTTCTTTTTTTTTGGCAATTGACATTTTTTCTGATAACAAGTATCATTCATTACGATCGTAGCTTTCAAATGTGAAACTTAAGTCCATTTTTGGATCGAAAAATAAACTATTTCTGTAAAACCTGAGTTAATAAGGGTTTTTGACCGTAAACTCTAGTTTTTTGTAAGAAGATTATGGAAAATACAATTCTCTGGTTCAAATGTGAAACTTAAGTCCATTTTTGGATCGAAAAATAAAACTATTTCCGTAAAATCTGAGCTAATAAGGGTCTTTGACCGTAAACTCTAGTTTTTTTTGTAAGAAAATTATGGAAAATACAATTCTCTGGTTCAAATGTGAAACTTAAGTCCATTTATGGATCGAAAAATAAAACTATTTCCGTACTGAGCTAATGAGGGTTTTTTACCGTAAACTCTAGTTTTTTTGTACGAAAATTATGGAAAATACAATTCTCTGGTTCAAATGTGAAACTTGAGTCCATTTATGGATCGAAAAATAAAACTATTTCCGTAAAATCTGAGCTAATTAGGGTTTTTGACCCTAAACTATAGTTTTTTTTATAAGAAAATTATGGAAAATACAATTCTGTGGTTCAAATGTGAAACTTAAGTCCATTTTTGGATCGAAAAAATAAACTATTTCTGTAAAATCTGAGCTAATAAGGGTTTTTGACCGTAAACTCTATTTTTTTGTAAGAAAATTATGGAAAATACAATTCTCTGGTTCAAGTTTGAAACTTAAGTCCTTTTTTGGATCGAAAAATAAAACTATTTCCGTAAAATCTGAGCTAATAAGGGTTTTTGACTGTCAACTCAAGTTTTTTGTAATAAAATTGTGGAAAATACAATTCGTTGGCTCAAATGTGAAACTAAAGTCCATTTATGGATCGAAAAATAAAAATATTTAAGTAAAATCTGAGCTAATTAGGGTTTTTGACCGTAAACTATAGTTTTCTGTAAGAAAATTATGGAAAATACAATTCTCTGGTTCAAATGTGAAACTTAAGTCCATTTTTGGATCGAAAAAATAAACTATTTCTGTAAAATCTGAGTTAATAAGGGTTTTTGACCGTAAACTCTAGTTATGGAAAATACAATTCTCTGGTTCAAATTTGAAACTTAAGTCCTTTTTTGGATCGAAAAATAAAACTATTTCCGTAAAATCTGAGTTAATAAGGGTTTTTGACTGTAAACTCTAGTTTTTGTAAGAAAATTATGGAAAATACAATTCGTTGGCTCATAGGTGAAACTTAAATCCATTTTTCGTTAAGTCTCAGAGTGAATAAATTCGTTATCAACATCCTTTGTCAGATACATCAAATAAAATTGACAAAATCTAAATTACAGAATGAATAAATTCATTATCAACATCCTTTGTCGGACATGTCAGATAAAATTGACAAAATCCAAGTATCAGAGTGAATATTTTTTTTTACAACATCCTTTGCCAGATACATCGAATAAAACTGATAAAATATAAGTGTCAGAGTGAATAAATTTTTCTATCAACATCCTTTGTCAGATACATCAAATAAAATTGACAAAATCTAAATTTCAGAAAGAATAAATGCTTTAACAACATCCTTTATCAGATATGTCGGATAAAATTGACAAAATCTAAGTATCAGAGGGAATATTTTTTTTAAAACATCCTTTGCCAGATACATCGAATAAAATTGATAAAATATAAGTTTCAGAGTGAATAAATTTTTCTATCAACATCCTTTGTGAGATATATCAAATAAAATTGACAAAATCTAAATTTCAGAATGAATAAATGCTTCAACAACATCCTTTATCGGATATGTCAGATAAAATTGATAAAATCTAAGTATCAGAAAGACTAAAATTTTTTATCAACATCCTTTTCTCGGATACATAGGATAAAATTGACAGAATCTAAGTGTCGGTGTGAATAATTTTTTTTATCAACATCCTTTGTCAGATACATCAAATAAAATTGACAAAATCTAAATTTCAGAATGAATAAATTCATTATCAACATCCTTTGTCAGATATGTTGGATAAAATTTACAAAATATAAGTATCAGAGTGACTAAATTCTATATCAACATCCTTTTCTCGAACACATAGGATAAAATTGACAGAATCTAAGTGTCAGTGTGAATAAATTTTTTTTATCAACATCCTTTGTCAGAAACATCAAATAAAATTGACAAAATCTTAATTTCAGAATGAATAAATTCATTATCAACATCCTTTGTCGGATATGTCAGATAAAATTGATAAAATATAAGTGTCAGAGTGAATACATTTTTTTATCAGCACCCATTGTCAGATACATCAAATAAAATTGACAAAATCTAAATTTCAGAATGAATAAATGCTTTAACAACATCCTTTATCGGATATGTCGGATAAAATTGACAAAATCTAAGTATCAGAGTGACTAAATTCTATATCAACATCCTTTTCTCGGATACATAGGATAAAATTGACAGAATCTAAGTGTCAGTGTGAATAATTTTTTTTTATCAACATCCTTTGTCAGATACATCAAATAAAATTGACAAAATCTAAATTTCAGAATGAATAACTTCATTATCAACATCCTTTGTCGGATATGTCAGATAAAATTGACAAAATATAAGTGACAGAGTGAATAAATTCGTTATCAACATCCTTTGTCAGATACATCAAATAAAATGGACAAAATCTAAATTTCAGAATGAAGAAATACTTTAACAACATCCTTTATCGGATATGTCGGATAAAATTGACGAAAATCTAAGTATCAGAGTGAATATTTTTTTTTAAAAACATCCTTTGCCAGATACATCGAATAAAATTGATAAAATATAAGTGTCAGAGTGAATAAATTTTTCTATCAGCATCCTTTGTCAGATACATGAAATAAAATTGACAAAATCTAAATTTCAGAACGAATAATTGCTTTAACAACACCCTTTATCGGATATGTCGGATAAAATTGACAAAATCTAAGTATCAGAGTGACTAAATTCTATATCAACATCCTTTTCTCGGATACATAGGATAAAATTGACAGAATCTAAGTGTCAGTGTGAATAAATTTTTTTTATCAACATCCTTTGTCAGATACATCAAATAAAATTGAAAAAATCTAAATTTCAGAATGAATAAATGCTTCAACAACATCTTTTATCGGATATGTCGGATAAAATTGACAAAATCTAAGTATCAGAGTGACTAAAATTTTTATCAACATCCTTTTCTCGGATACATAGGACAAAATTGACAGAATCTAAGTGTCGGTGTGAATCATTTTTTTGTCAACATCCTTTGTCAGATACATCAAATAAAATTGACAAAATATAAATTTCAGAATGAATAAATTCATTATCAACATCATTTGTCGGATATGTCGGATAAAATTGACAAAATCTAAGTATCAGAGTGACTAAATTCTATATCAACATCCTTTTCTCGAATACATAGGATAAAATTGACAGAATCTAAGTGTCAGTGTGAATATTTTTTTTATCAACATCCTTTGTCAGATACATCAAATAAAATTGACAAAATCTAAATTTCATAATGAATAAATGCTTCAACAACATCCTTTATCGGATATGTCGGATAAAATTGACAAAATCTAAGTATCAGAGTGACTAAATTCTATATCAACATCCTTTTCTCGGATACATAGGATAAAATTGACAGAACCTAAGTGTCAGTGTGAATATTTTTTTTATCAACATCCTTTGTCAGATACATCAAATGAAATTGACAAAATCTAAATTTCAGAATGAATAAATTCATTATCAACATCCTTTGTCGGACATGTCGGATAAAATTGATAAAATATAAGTGTCAGAGTGAGTAAATTTTTTTTATCAACATCCATTGTCAGATACATCAAATAAAATTGACAAATCTAAATTTCAGAATGAATAAATGCTTTAACAACATCCATTATCGGATATGTCGGATAAAATGACAAAATCTAAGTATCAGAGTGACTAAATTCTATATCAACATCCTTTTCTCGGATACTTAGGATAAAATTGACAAATTCTAAGTGTTAGAGAGAATAATTTTTTTATCAACATCCTTTGGCAGATACATTGGATAAAATTGACAAATCTAAATTTCATAATGAATAAATTCATTATCAACATCCTTTGTCGGATATGTCGGATAAAATTGACAAAATCTAAATTTCAGAATGAATAAATTCATTATCAACATCCTTTGTCGGATATGTCAGATAAAATTGACAAAATATAAGTGACAGAGTTAATAATTTTTTTTATCAACATCCTTTTGTCAGATACATCAAATAAATTTGACAAAATCTAAATTTCAGAATGAATAAATTCATTATCAATATTCTTTGTCGGATATGTCGGATAAAATTGACAAAATATAAGTGACAGAGTGAATAAATTTTTTTATCAACATCCTTTTGTCAGATACATCAAATAAAATTGACAAAATCTAAATTTCAGAATGAAGAAATACTTTAACAACATCCTTTTATCGGATATGTCGGATAAAATTGACAAAATCTAAGTATCAGAGTGACTAAATTCTATACCAACATCCTTTTCTCGGATACATAGGATAAAATTGACAAATTCTAAGTGTTAGAGTGAATAAATTTTTTATCAACATCCATTGGAAGATACATCGGATAAAATTGACAAAATCTAAATTTCAGAATGAATAAATTCATTATCAACATCCTTTGTCGGATATTTCGAATAAAATTGACAAAATATAAGTATCAGAGTGAATAATTTTTTTTAACAACATCCTTTGCCAGATACATCGAATAAAATCGACAGAATCTAAGTGTCAGAGTGAATAATTTTTTTTATCCACATCCTTTGTCAGATACATCGAATAGAAATTGACAAAATCTAAATATCAGAATGAATAAATGCTTTAACAACATCCTTTATCGGATTTGTCGGATAAAATTGACAAAATCTAACTATCAGAGTGATTAAATTCTACATCAACATCCTTTTCTCAGATACAAAGATTAAAATTGACAAAACCTAAGTGTTAGAATGAATAAATTCATTATCAACATCCTTTGTCGGATATGTCGGATAAAATTGACAAAATCTAAGTATCAGAGCGACTAAATTCTATATCAACATCCTTTGTCGGATATGTCGAATAAAATTGTCAAAATCTAAGTATAATAGTGAATAATTTTTATATCAACATCCTTTGCAGATACATCGAATAAAATTGATAAAATATAAGTGTCAGAGTGAATAAATTTTTTTATCAACATCCTTTGTCAGATACATCAAATAAATTGACAAAATCTAAATTTCAGAATGAATAAATTCATTATCAACATCCTTTGCCGGATATGTCGGATAAAATTGACAAAATATAAGTACCAGAGTGACTAAATTCTATATCAACATCCTTTTCTCGGATACATAGGATAAAATTGACAGAATCTAAGTGTTGGTGTGAATAAATTTTTTTTATCAACATCCTTTGTCAGATACATCAAATAAAATTGACAAAATCTAACACTTAGATTTTGTCAATTTTAATCTATGTATCTGAGAAAAGGATGTTGATGTAGAATTTAATCACTCTGATAGTTAGATTTTGTCAATTTTATCCGACAAATCCGATAAAGGATGTTGTTAAAGCATTTATTCATTCTGATATTTAGATTTTGTCAATTTCTATTCGATGTATCTGACGAAGGATGTGGATAAAAAAAAATTATTCACTCTGACACTTAGATTCTGTCAATTTTATTCGATGTATCTGGCAAAGGATGTTGTTAAAAAAAAATATTCACTCTGATACTTATATTTTGTCAATTTTATCCGAAATATCCGAAAAAGGATGTTGATAATGAATTTATTCATTCTGAAATTTAGATTTTGTCAATTTTATCCGATGTACCTGCCAATGAATGTTGATAAAAAATTTATTCACTCTAACACTTAGAATTTGTCAATTTTATCCTATGTATCCGAGAAAAGGATGTTGATATAGAATTTAGCCACTCTGATACTTAGATTTTGTCAATTTTATCCGACATATCCGACAAAGGATGTTGATAATGAATTTATTCATTCTGAAATTTAGATTTGGTCAATTTTATTTGATGTATCTGACAAAGGATGTTTAGTCACTCTGTTACTTAGATTTTGTCAATTTTATCCGACATATCCGATAAAAGGATGGTGTTAAAGCATTTCTTCATTCTGAACTTTAGATTTTTTCAATTTTATTTGATGTATCTGACAAAAGGATGTTGATTAAAAAAATGTATTCACTCTGTCACTTATATTTTGTCAATTTTATCCGACATATTCGGCAAAGGATGTTGATAAAGAATTTATTCATTCTGAAATTTAGATTTTGTCAATTTTATTTGATGTATCTGACAAAAGATGTTGATAAAAAAATTATTCACACTGACGCTTAGATTCTGTCAATTTTATCCTATATATCCGAGAAAAGGATGTTGATATAGAATTTAGTCACTCTGATACTTAGATTTTGTCAATTTTATCCGACATATCCGGCAAAGGATGTTGATAATAAATTTATTCAATCTGAAATTTAGATTTTGTCAATTTTATTTGATGTATCTGACAAAGGATGTTGATAATGAATTTATTCATTCTGAAATTTAGATTTTGTCAATTTTATGTGATGTATCTGACAAAGGATGTTGATAAAAAAAATTATTCACACTGACGCTTAGATTCTGTCAATTTTATCCTATATATCCGAGAAAAGGATGTTGATATAGAATTTAGTCACTCTGATACTTAGATTTTGTCAATTTTATCCGACATATTCGGCAAAGGATGTTGATAATAAATTTATTCATTCTGAAATTTAGATTTTGTCAATTTTATTTGATGTATCTGACAAAGGATGTTGACAATGAATTTATTCATTCTGAAATTTAGATTTTGTCAATTTTATTTGATGTATCTGACAAAGGATGTTGATAAAAAAAATTTATTACCACTAACGCTTAGATTCTGTCAATTTTATCCTATGTATCCGAGAAAAGGATGTTGATATAGAATTTAGTCACTCTGATACTTAGATTTTGTCAATTTTATCCGACATATCCGGCAAAGGATGTTGATAATAAATTTATTCAATCTGAAATTTAGATTTTGTCAATTTTATTTGATGTATCTGACAAAGGATGTTGATAAAAAAAAATTATTCACTCTGACACTTATATTTTATCAATTTTATTAGATGTATCTGGTAGAGGATGTTGTTATAAAAATTATTAACTCTTATACTTAGATTTTGACAATTTTATCCGACATATCCGACAAAGGATGTTGATATAGAATTTAGTCACTCTGATACTTAGATTTTGTCAATTTTATCCGACATATCCAATAAAGGATGTTGTTAAAGTATTTCTTCACTCTGAAATTTAGGTTTTGTCAAATTTATTTGATGTATCTGACAAAAGGATGTTGATAAAAAAAATTATGCACTCTGTCACTTATATTTTGTCAATTTTATCCGACATATCCGACAAAGGATGTTGATAATGAATTTATTCATTCTGAAATTTAGATTTTGTCAATTTTATCCGACATATCCGACAAAAGATGTTGATAATGAATTTATTCATTATGAAATTTAGATTTTGTCGATTTTATCTGATGTATCTGCCAAAGGATGTTGATAAAAAAAACTTAATTCACTCTAACATTTAGAATTTGTCAATTATATCCTATGTATCCAAGAAAAGGATGTTGACATAGAATTTAGTCACTCTAATACTTAGAATTTGTCATTTTATCCGACATATCCGATAAAGGATGTTGTTAAAGCATTTATTCATTCTGAAATTTATATTTTGTCAATTTTATTTGATGTATCTGACAATGGATGTTGATAAAAAAATCTATTCACTCTGACACTTATATTTTATCAATTTTATCCGACATATCCGACAAAGGATGTTCATAATGAATTTATTCATTCTGAAATTTAGATTTTGTCTATTTTATTTGATGTATCTGACAAAGGATGTTGATAAAAAAAAATTATTCACTCTAACACTTAGAATTTGTCAATTTTATCCTATGTATCCGAGAAAAGGATGTTGATATAGAATTTAGTCACTCTGATACTTAGATTTTGTCAATTTTATCCGACATATCCGACAAAGGATGTTGATAATGAATTTATTCATTCTGAAATTTAGATTTTGTCAATTTTATTTGATGTATCTGACAAAGGATGTTGATAAAAAAAAAAATTTCACACCGACACTTAGATTCTGTCAATTTTATCCTATGTATCCGAGAAAAGGATGTTGATAAAAAATTTTAGTCACTCTGATACTTAGATTTTGTCAATTTTATCCGAAATATCCGATAAAGGATGTTGTTGAAGCATTTATTCATTTTGAAATTTAGATTTTGTCAATTTTATTTGATATATCTGACAAAGGATGTTGATAAAAAAATTTATTCACTCTGACACTTATATTTCATCAATTTTATCCGACATATAAGACAAAGGATGTTGATAATGAATTTATTCATTCTGAAATTTAGATTTTTTCAATTTCATTTGATGTATCTGACAAAGGATGTTGATTAAAAAAAATTATTCACACTGACACTTAGGTTCTGTCAATTTTATCCTATGTATTCGAGAAAAGGATTTTAATATAGAATTTAGTCACTCTGCTACTTAGATTTTGTCAATTTTATCCGACATATCCGACAAAGGATGTTGATAATGAATTTATTCATTCTGAAATTTAGATTTTGTCAATTTTATTTGATGTATCTGACAAAGGATGTTGATAAAAAAAATTTATTCACACCGACACTTAGATTCTGTCAATTTTATCCTATGTATCCGAGAAAAGGATGTTGATAAAAAATTTTAGTCACTCTGATACTTAGATTTTGTCAATTTTATCCGACATATCCGATAAAGGATGTTGTTGAAGCATTTATTCATTATGAAATTTAGATTTTGTCAATTTTATTTGATGTATCTGACAAAGGATGTTGATAAAAAAAATTATTCACACTGACACTTAGATTCTGTCAATTTTATCCTATGTATTCGAGAAAAGCATGTTGATATAGAATTTAGTCACAGATCTGATACTTAGATTTTGTCAATTTTATCTGACATATCCGACAAAGGATGTTGATAATGAATTTATTCATTCTGAAATTTATATTTTGTCAATTTTATTTGATGTATCTGATCAAAGGATGTTGATCAAAAAAAATTATTCACACTGACACTTAGATTCTGTCAATTTTATCCTATGTATTCGAGAAAAGGATGTTGATATAGAATTTAGTCACTCTGATACTTAGATTTTGTCAATTTTATCTGACATATCCGACAAAGGATGTTGATAATGAATTTATTCATTCTGAAATTTAGAATGTGTCAATTTTATTTGATGTATCTGACAAAGGACGTTGATAAAAAAAAATTATTCACACCGACACTTAGATTCTGTCAATTTTGTCCTACGTATCCGAGAAAAGGATGTTGATAAAAAATTTTAGTCACTCTGATACTTAGATTTTGTCAATTTTATCCGACATATCCGATAAAGGATGTTGTTGAAGCATTTATTCATTCTGAAATTTAGATTTTTTCAATTTTATTTGATGTATCTGACAAAGGATGTTGATAAAAAAATTTATTCACTCTGACACTTATATTTTATCAATTTTATCCGACATATACGACAAAGGATGTTGATAATGAATTTATTCATTCTGAAATTTAGATTTTGTCAATTTTATTTGATGTATCTGACAAAGGATGTTGATAAAAAAAATTATTCACTCTAACACTTAGAATTTGTCAATTTTATCCTATGTATCCGAGAAAAGGATGTTGATATAGAATTTAGTCACTCTGATACTTAGATTTTGTCATTTTATCCGATATATCCGATAAAGGATGTTGTTAAAGCATTTATTCATTCTGAAATTTAGATTTTGTCAATTTTATTTGATGTATCTGACAATGGATGTTGATAAAAAAAATTTATTCACTCTGACACTTATATTTTATCAATTTTATCCGACATATCCGACAAAGGATGTTGATAATGAATTTATTCATTCTGAAATTTAGATTTTGTCAATTTTATTTGATGTATCTGACAAAGGATGTTGATAAAAAAAAATTATTCACACTGACACTTAGATTCTGTCAATTTTATCCTATGTATTCGAGAAAAGGATGTAGATATAGAATTTAGTCACTCTGATACTTAGATTTTGTCAATTTTATCCGACATATCCGACAAAGGATGTTGATAATGAATTTATTCATTCTGAAATTTAGATTTTGTCAATTTTATTCGATGTATCTGGCAAATTATGTTGTTAAAAAAAATATTCACTCTGATACTTAGATTTTGTCAATTTTATCAGACATATCCGACAAAGGATGTTGATAATGAATTTATTCATTCTGAAATTTATATTTAGTCAATTTTATTTGATGTATCTGACAATGGATGTTGATAAAAAAAATTTATTCATTCTAACACTTATATTTTATCAATTTTATTCGATGTATCTGGCAAAGGATGTTGATAAAAAAATTTAGTCACTCTGATACTTAGATTTTGTCAATTTTATCCGACATATCCGATAAAGGATGTTGTTAAAGCATTTATTCATTCTGAAATTTAGATTTTTTCAATTTTATTTGATGTATCTGACAAAGGATGTTGATAACGAATTTATTCCCTCTGAGACTGAACGAAAAATGGATTTAAGTTTCACCTATGAGCCAACGAATTGTATTTTTCATAATTTTCTTACAAAAAACTGGAGTTTACAGTCAAAAACCCTTATTAACTCAGATTTTACGGAAATAGTTTTATTTTTCGATCCAAAAAAGGACTTAAGTTTCACATTTCAACCAGAGAATTGTATTTTCCATATTTTTCTTACAAAAAACTAGAGTTTACGATCAAAAACCCTTATTAACTCAGATTTTACAGAAATAGTTTATTTTTTCGATCCAAAAATGGACTTAAGTTTCACATTTGAACCAGAGAATTGTATTTTCCATAATTTTCTTACAAAAAACTATAGTTTACGGTCAAAAACCTTAATTAGCTCAGATTTTACGGAAATAGTTTTATTTTTCGATCCATAAATGGACTTAAGTTTCACATTTGAGCCAATGAATTGTAATTTCCATAATTTTCTTACAAAAAACTAGAGTTTACAGTCAAAAACCCTTATTAGCTCAGATTTTACGGAAATAGTTTTATTTTTCGATCCAAAAAAGGACTTAAGTTTCACATTTGAACCAGAGAATTGTATTTTCCATATTTTTCTTACAAAAAACTAGAGTTTACGGTCAAAAACCCTTATTAACTCAGATTTTACAGAAATAGTTTATTTTTCGATCCAAAAATGGACTTGAGCTTCACATTTGAAAGCTACGATCGTAATGAATGATACTTGTTATCAGAAAAATGTCAATTGCCAAAAAAATAGGGGGAGGGGGCCAAAAAGTTGGAGGGGAAGGGGGACCCTTCGAGTTTGGGGATAGGGGACCTTTGGGGGGTTGATGTCTCTGCTGGTTAGGGTCATTGGTGCTTATGATCCTTGATGGTTCGTACTCACATACACCTTACTACTTGATTTGCAAGGATTTCTAAGGTTTGTTCTGAATTTATTTATTAAAATTATTTTCTTGCCATCTACATGTCTCTTAGTATCAACTTTTTAGTATACTATAACGTTGGAGCCTATTTTAAACTGACAACACTGTTCAAACACAACTTGTGTATTATACAGAACACATCGGAGAGGTAAAGCTATCCATTATTAAAATTCTTTTCTTGCCATCTACATCTTTCTTAGTATCAACTTTTTAGTATACTATAATTTTAAACTCTATTTTAAATTGACAACACTGTTCAAACGCCACTTGTGTATTATACAGAACACATCGAAGAAGTAAAGCGTAGTACTCACTCTCTTTGAAAAGGTGTTGAGCTTCCATAGAATCCAAACTATCATATCTACGGAATCGCCGTTAAACCTTCTTCATGATATTAAACCAATAAGGAAGAAAAGAGTAGTGGCTATAGCTTCCATAGAATTCCATATATACATTCTACTACTATGTGCATACAGATTGCTGATATGGGTTTATCAGAAATATTTTTGGAACAGCTCACTGTATCAAGATGAAACTTCTTTGGCATAATGAGTGGCTACAACTACTTGTTGTATGACCTACTAAAGGTTTAGGAGAAAGTTAAACTAAATCAAAACATACTATGTGCATACAGATAGCTGATATGGGCTTATCGGCAATTAAATAAAAAAAAAACAAGTTTTTTCAACTGAAAGTAAGGAGCAACATTAAAACTTAAAGCGAACAGAAATTATTGCATATATGAGGGGGTTCGTCCCATAGTCAATAATTCGCTCTTTACGCTAAAGTTTGAATTTTGTTCGAAACACAAATCCCTGAATCACAAAGGCCGTTTAATTAGAATAGGTAGCTCTTTTGAAAGTACTAAAAAAAAACTTTAGCGTAAAGAGTGAGGAATTTACTAGGCGGCAAACCCCCTCATATACGTAATATTTTCTGTTCGTTTTAATTTTTAATGTTCCTCCTTACTTTTAGTTGAAAAAACTTGTTTTTTTATTTAATTTCTGGTCGTTTTTTAAATAAGGCTGGGAAATCCGGCGCCCCCTTCATAGAAATTTCCCTTCCTCCAATGAAACATCTTCCATGGAAAGATCCTCCCACTTAACCCCTTCTTACGACCCCCCCCCCACCCCAGAAAAAATCCCTCCTCAAAACGTCTATATGTTTCCCAATGACCAATACTATATGTAAACAATGGGCAAAGTTCATAACTTACAGCCCTTTCCCTGGGAAATGTGGGGACTAAGTCATCCTCAAAGACATATGTCTTAGATTTTGGACTATGCTGAACAAAATGGCTATCTCAAAATTTTCATTGGGTGACTTCGGGAAAAAAATGAGCGTGGGAGGGGGGCAAGCTGCCCTCCAATTATTTTTGGTCACTTAAAAAGGGCACTTGAACTGTAATTTCCGTTTGAATGAGCCCTCTCACGATATTCTAGGACTAATGGATCGATACGATGACCCCTTGAAAAAAAAACAAATAAAGACGCATCCGTGATCTTTCTTCTGGCGAAAATACAAAATTCCACATTTTTGTACACAGGAGCTTGAAATATATACAGTAGGGTTTTCTGTTACGTTGAATTTGATGGTTTGATTTTCATCAAGATTCTATCACTTTTAAGGGTGCTTCCCCCTTTTTTCGAAAATAAGGCAAATTGTTTCATTGTTAGATGGGTACTTTGGATGGGTTGGACTAAATTAGATGAAACTTAAATATTTGAAATCAGCATAAAAACCCGATTCTTTTGATGTATCTACTGGTATCAAAACTCCATTTTTTAGAGTTTTGGTTACTATTGAGCCGGGTCGCTCCTTACCTATAGTTCGTTACCACGAACTCTTTGATATTTTTGGAACAGCTCACTGTATCAAGAGAAAACTTCTGTGGTATCATGATTGGGATGTTCAACCGGCCGAAAGGCAAGATGCATCTGCTACTACTGCTATTAATACTGCTGCTACTTCTGTTCCTACTACTTCCTCTACTACTATGATTCCAGTACAATTTAGGCTACCCGTATGAAGTTGGAAATTTGAAAGAATATTGAGGAGGAATTTGAATTAAATCAAGATATACTATGTGCATGCAGATTGTAAAAAGGGCGTATATCAAGAATATATTTGGGTATTAAGTTGCAACTGCTTAAAGCTTAAAGCTTTGGGTGTTGCAACTGCTTAAGCTTTGGGTATTAAGTTGCAATGCTTAAAGGTGAAGAAGAACTGACAAAAAGGTAATATGTACTTGCCACTACTAACACTACTACCACTCCTACTTTTACGAATACTACTACTACTACTGCTAATAAACAACACCAACTACTACTTCAATTACAGCAACTTGTAAGACTTAGAGTATTAAGATAAAAAGGGCGTCAAATGGGGTCAACAGGGCACTTCAGCAGTATTTTTGGACGGCTTAACGTATAAAGGTGAAACTTCCGGAGCATCATGAGGTAGGGGGGTGTTCAACTGACTAAAAGGCCGCATATACATGCTAATACTGTTATTAATGCTGCTGCTGCTACTGGTACTACCACTACTAATACAACACTAACACTGCTACTGCTTCTCCCACTACCACCATAACCTCTTGATACTAGTACTATTAAGACCAATTCTATGAAGGTGAAAATTTGAGAGAATATTGAGGGTAAATTTGAACTAAATCAAAAGACACTATGCGGATTCAGGTTGTCAAAAGACCTTATCTCAAGAATGTATTGGGGTGCTAAGTTGGTACATTTAGAGAATACTTAAAGGGGAAGATCAATTGACCAAAAGACAATATGTGCAGACTTTTGCTAGTACCGCTACTCCTGCTACATTTTCTGGTTCTACTACTACTATTACTTTTACTCCAACCACCATTTCTATTGCAACTATTTGTAAGGCTAAGAACACAAGAATAAAAATTTCAAGAAGTATTTGAATATACACTTTATCGAAGGGACATATCGGCAATGTCATAGCAATGGATAATCGTTTTAAGTTGAAACTTGATGAGAGCGATGCTCTACTGATCAAAAGGCAATATTTTAGTACTTCTGCTGCTAATAGTACTAGTGCTATTACTGTTTGTTAATACCACTAATAGTACTACCAATACTAACACTACCACTGTGACTACTTTTACAACTATGCCTAAGGGTGCGAAGGTAGAGTGTTCAGGGAGTTTTTAGGGGGAAGGTGAACCGAATCACAATTCACCGTCTGTATGCAGGTGTCAAAAGGGTATGTAAGCAATATCTTAGGAAAAGTTTTATGAGTGACTTACAGGGCTTACAAGGGTTGTTGTGGGGGATGTTGAATTAAACAAAAGACAATGTTTGCATCCTAATGTTAATGCTTCTACTCATACTACTACTACGGCTACTGTTATTACTACTGCTACTACTGCTGCTACTAAAGCTAAGGGTATTAAGGTGAACAGTGTCGGGCAATATTGAAACTGTACTGAACTAAATCGAAACACACTATGCCAACACAGGTAGTTAAGAGGACGTATCAGCAATGCTTCAGGAACGACTGATGCTACTAAGCTTTAGTTTGAAGCTTAATCAATTAAGTTGTAGCTTTCAAGTAACCTTTAGGTATTTATTAAACTAAATCAAAACAAACTATGAGCTTGTACATTATTAAAGGGGTGACAAAACAATATCTCAGGAGTGGCATACATTATTAAACTAAACCTTTTCAGGCTGGTTGGTGCTGTGGTGAGTTGGTTAGTAGTAGTACTAGTAGTAGTAGTAGTAGTAGCAATAGTAGTAGTAGTAGTATTAGTAGTAGTAGTGGTAGTAGTACTAGTAGTAGTAGTAGTAGTAGTAGTAGTAGTAGTAAGAAAGCACTGTGTGTATACTTCAAATACTATTTCTACGATTAATATAACCAAGGGTATTGAGGTGAAACCTTTAAAAAACACTTAGGGGCGGTTTCAATTAAACGAAAAGACTATCTGCATGCAGGTTTTCAAAAGGGCATATAAGTAATGTCATAAGTAACGCAGCAAGGGCGCCGGAAGAAAACTTTCCAGGGGGGGGGGGGCAGACGCCAAAATAGCAGTGGTGGTTGGGTGACAGTTTAGGTTTTTTAGGGCACCAAACCACGACTTTACCCCGAAGAGGATGAATTTGCAATCAATTTAACATCCTGGGAAACTAATTGATTTAAAAGTATGAATAACTATATTTTAGGCAACCCAGTTGCAAAAGAAGTAATGCCACACGGTGGTAGTACTGGATTTAACCAAGTTGATTCGCTTTATTTCTGATGAAATTAGGCTACGTTTGGGGATTTTTAATTGCGTATCAGCTATAATAAGGGGGGAGTCATTGTTTAGGTGGGGGTAGGGTAAATTCCTAAAAAGTACATTTTAATGGACAAACTGCTTACTCTTCATGAGGCTTCAGATAAATGTTGACAGAGGAAGGGGGAGTAGGAATTAATTAAAATGTTTCTCTGTACAGCTAATATGTTACATTCCCGTATATACCAGCACCGAGGTGGAAAAGGCAAGGCAGGTCATCCTCAACCCCGCCATGAAATTTCTTTGGGGTGGCAAATATTGTTAGGAACTTAGTTTTCAGCAATTTTAAATGGTAATATTTTTCTTTTTCTATTTATATGAGGTACTTGAATCAATTTAAACAAATGCATGTAATGTATTTATTGATAAGAAAATCCTGTTGTAGAGCTTGTGATGGCTTCAGTTATACAGAAGATCAAAAGTCTCACAGAATTTCCATCCATACAACAGTAATACTCCTTTTCATCCAACCAAAATTCTTTAGTAGTAATATTAACAAGGACTTTTCACCAAAATTACTATTCATCGCCGATTTTTTTTTTAAGTATATTCAAATTTTATCCAAAATTGAAATTACGAATTTAAACGTAGGACGGCACTAATCAATGTTCAATTACTGATTTACGCATTTTAAAAGCAATTGATCAGGGACTTAAGGGACCTGTACCTCAAATTATATCTTGGTTAGGCCTGGGTATGATTTGGAAAACAATCAGAAATTAAATAATAAAGAGCTTTTCAACCGAAAGCGAGGAACAGATTTGAAACCTATTTGAACAAATTATTCTTTGTATGATGGGGGCCGTCTCGTCTTTACTGTTTACTGCGAAGTTTGGCTTTTTTCCAATTTGTTAAGAAAATTTGCAATTGGAAAAAGAATTCAAAGCACTAGAACACTTTTTTTTTAATGAGCAAGGTTTCGAGAAGGGACAGCCCCCCTTATATACAGAGTAATTTATATTGGTTTTAAGTTTTAAACTTGCTCCTTACTTAAGTTGAAAAACCTTTCCTATTTGTTTAATTACAATTCATGAAACTGTAAAGTTTTATTAATATAATACTTTTGGTAACGCAGAAAAAACGATCAATATTTCCATGATTTCTGTTTGAATTTTGATGGGTAATCAAACAGTTCGTGGTATGGAACTGAAAGTAAGGAGCGACCTGGCTCAATAGTAACCAAACTCCTGAAAACGGAATTTTGATACCAATAAATATATAAAAAAATGGCTTATTATGCTGATTCCAAATATATTAGTTTCATTAAGTTTAGTCTTACCTATCAAAAGCTACGAGCCAGAGAAAATTTGTCCAATTTTTGAAAAGACGGGAAAGATCCCCTTGAAGTCATATAATTTTAATGAAAATCACGCCATCAGATTCGGCGTGTCAAAGAACCCTATTGTAGGTGTTTCAAGCTCATATCTGCAAAAATGTGGAATTTTTAATTTTTACCAGAAGAACAATCACGAATGCGTGTTAATTTGTTGTTATTTTTTCTCAGGGGTGATCGTATCGACCCAGTGGGCCTAGACCGTCGGGAGAGAGCTCATTCTAACAGAAATTAAAAGTTTTAGGGCCCTTTTTAAGTGACCAAACAAGTTGGAGGACAAATAGGCCCCCTCCCAAGCCGGCTTTTTTCTCAAAATTGTCCGATTGAAATTCTGAGATAAATTGTTTGTTCAGCATAGTTGAAAGGCCCAATAACTACATCTTCAAGATAAAATGGCCACCAAGAGCCCTTGGGGAAAGGTTTTTAAGTTAGAAAATTCGCCCGTTGTTTTATTTGTTATTGGGAAGTATGCACACATTTTTCGGGTGGAGAGGAGAGGACGAATTTTCTGCTGGACGAATTTTCAATGGAGAGGACAGTTTCAAGGGGGTGATATTTTCAGAGGAATTTTTACGCTGGGTGAATTTTTCAGAATTCATATAAGAAATTTCTTTATATGTTTTGCTTTCTCTTTATCGATTCAATTTTACGCATGGAGATGTCAAGGGTAATTGTCCGGGGTAAATTTTCATCAGGACTGAATTGTCGAGAGGATATATTTTCAACTGAAAGTAAGGAGCAACATTAAAACTTAAAACAAACAGAAATTATTACGCATATGAGGATGGTTGCCCCCTCTTCAACACCTCGCTCTTTATGCTAAAGTTTAAATTTTGTCCAAATTCTTTAAAAAAGACTCCTGAAACAAGAGGGTCGTTTAATTAGAAGAATAAGTAGCTTTATTTTTACAGTGCCGAAAAATTGTAGCTTGATGATTGAGGGGTTGAGAAGGGGGCAACCCCCCTCATATACGTAATAATTAATGTTCTTTTAAAGTTTTAATGTTTCTCCTTACTTTCAGTTGAAAAAAACTTTTTTTTTTATTTATTTAATGAAGCTTAGAGACAAACAATTTTCTAAAGGCAATGGAAAAAGTATGTCAACTAAAGCAAAAGTATATAAAAATGAAAAAAAGTAATTAATTACAAAAGATACACAAAAAATAGCCTACTTACAAAAACTAACAAATAAACTCCCAGCATTCAGTTCTGTTGAAAAATACCGAAGCGTTGGACGGATATTTTTTAACAATATCGACAGTTTTGAACTTGGCTATCAAACACCAAAATATTTAATGATATAAAAACATTTAATTCAGTGTTTATAAAAAGTAACGCATTATCGAAGTAGTTTGTTCAAAGTAAAACATTAAAACTACTATTAAGAAAATAAAATAAAAAAAATAATTCAATGTTTTTAATTTAGCTTTGAATACCAAAGGCCAGTATATTTGACACCTTTATACTTCATAACTGTAAAAATTACATCTTTGTCAAAATGACAACTAGATAAATACAATCACTCCTGGAAAAAAATGACGATAAAACACAAAAACGTATCCGTTCAGGGGGAAAACACAGAAATTCTCAGCATTCCGTGCAGGGGAAACATTTCTGATTATAGTGGCTTCATATATCAGCTCATGGGTACCCTTCCAATGCAAGCAAAAGTTGCGGTATATTCTTACCGAAATTACCCCTTATTAAGTTGTTTTCTTTGTGTTTTCTATAATAATACGAGCTTTCCTGTGTTTTAGTAACTTCACTAATTACTAATAAACAAATACATATTTAGGATCACCATAAAAAGGTGATTCTTTGACTGAATGTCATCAGTAGTTAGGTTCTTATACTTTCGTTATTGACAAGGGTCATTATTTACTTACCATTAATTACTATGAATTTGAATTTTTTTGCTCAAACCAAATCATCTATTTGTGTTGCCTCATTGTTGTAATAATGTTGATCCGAGAAAATTTTTTTTAGAGGGGGGTGCAAAATAGGCTGATCCAATAAACTTGCGTTAGGAGCAAGTTTAATTAACGCAAACTTAAGTTAATTAAGTAAATTACACTACTTTACACTATGCTAGGGGAGGCGCCCCCCTCGTCCCTCTCTGGATCCGCCACTGACCTCCCCTGTCCCCGCCCTTGCCAGCGCCCATGCAGCGCTGCTATATCATAGCTAGTAAATTCTTGGACCTTTAAAGGAGCTAGTTTGACTTGATACTAAAAGTTCTATTGCCCTTTGCAAGAGTCAAAAGTGATCAGAGGGCAAGCAGTTCTCCTCCTCAGCTCATCATTCTTCAAAAACTTCCAATCAAAATTTTGAGACAGCCATTGTGTTCAGTATTGTTTAAAGGTCCAGTAACTATGTCTCTAGGGATATTGGGTATGTCAACCCCCACAGTTATGGGATTTGCCCATTATGCTTTAAAACTAAATGTTGTTTTAAAACATTATCAAAAGTTACAGTATGTATTCTGGTTGCCAATACGACATCTCAGCAACATCCCAAGAACGACAAAGGGTATTAAGATTGAGTTTAACTTAATCAAAAGAGTGTAAGCATATCCAGGTTGTCAAAAAGCATAGATAGATTTTCTTGGAATGGTATTAAGTTTTATTTTTCAGGTCAACTAGAGGAGGTGTAAAACTAAATTAAACGGTGCCATTCTTGTCAAGATTTTCAGAAGGGAATATGTTATTAAAAATTGCTGAAAAAGTTTCTCCAACATACAAATAGCAAGCTAAACTATGGAATCTTACAGGAAAAAAACGAAAGGATATAAATTATTATTTTCCATAAAAAGGACTATGTCAATAAAAAACAAACAGAAATTAATTCAAAAAGCGTTTTCCATAAAATAAGGATTTCAAACCAAAGTAAAGAACTCCATTAAACCAAAAATGACCATAAATAACATTGTATAATCTACCAAGCGTTAAACTACAACAAATCAAAATCAATAAATAAATGAAACCCAAAAAGAACAGAAATTGCAAAAAAAATAAGCGATCCAAACTCAAAATGTGAAGAAATTTACACGATTAGGACTGATAATCCCCAAGCCTTCGTAAGACCAGAATATAATTTGCACTCTACTGAAAAAAAATTTGTATTAATTCCAATAAATTCCTTAAAGTCTTAATAATTTTGGATTTAAAGCTCAAAAGCTAAAATATTTAATTTTTTTAGTAAAGTGCAAATTATGTTCTGGTCTTGAGAAGGCATGATGGTTGTCAGCCCTACTCCTGTTAATTCTGCTTGTTTTGAGTTTGACTCAGTTATATATTGTAATTTTTGTACTTTTTGGGTTTTATTTGTTTGTTGATGGTGGTTTGTGGTAGTTTTACGCTTGATAGATTATATGATATTATTTCTGCTCATATTTGGTTTAATGGCGTTCTTTAATTTTCTTTGAAACACTTTTGTGGTAAGAGTATTTAAAATTAATTTTAGAAATAGGCAGCCTTTCGTCACGAGTAATTCTGGAAGTTTTATTTGTTTAGTAAGCCTCCTACGAAAAACATATTATGTTTGAAAAAAGACGTTAGATTAGTATCATATAAAGACGTAGCTTCCAAAACATTTTTGGACAGATCAAGGGCCGATTGGACTACCAGCTAGATATGCGTATAATTATACAACTTTAGACTCGTATGGTTACACAATTTTACATATTTACTCCCCTTAAACGAGCAAAAATTGTTCTTTTATGTATACAGGGAGACCGGCGGGTTCACCGCTGGTCCCCGGCGCGGCTGCGCAGCTTCTTATTGTCACCTGTCGTATGACGACAGAGAGTGTGAAATTCTTCTTAACGCCATGGCGTCACCATAAGTTTGATACAGCCAGTACAACTACCCTGGGAAAATATACGAATTCTTACTTGAAGCTACCACCTATTTAGATCGTTCTCGTGGCAATAAATATCAATATGCTAGTTATAAGAAAAATTTAACAGTTATATAACTATTTAACCAATTTTGAGGGAAAATATATAAACACATATATAGACAGTTGTTGCTTGTTTAATCAATTTGAGAAAAGGCATATACTTCTAACTCACATTTGAATCTTTTTCAAAGGCATTTTCGATCTGCAGTATTTTCGAAAACAAGAATCTGTTCGAAGAGTATTCAAATTACAAAAGACATTTTGGACAGTGCCAATTCTTTTAGGGCATCAAACCATTGTTTATCGTCGAATTCCAGGCCATGAGCCAGGCATGCTTGTTTGACCGTGGCACGAAAAATGTTGTTCACAGTTTTTGGATCTTCAAAAATTGTTGCATTCTTCACATGATAGAAAAGTACTCTCAAATAGCAGCACTCGGGATGAGCTACAAAATTACGTTGTGAATTCGAACAATTACACACAGTCGACGGATTCGTGGTTCCCATGCATTTGTTTTTCCATTCCATTTAAAGTATTCGAACGTTTCCCAATAATGTGAAGTTTCTGGTTTTTCACTTTATTCAGCATCTTGTTGCATGGAAAAAATGCTTTCAACATTGAGCCTTGTTGTCCAACATCTACCAAGTCTTCTTGGGCTCGGCTGATATCTTGCATTCGGTATTGTCCATGAAATGAATATTTAAACGTTGAAGAGCATGACTCTTTTTTGGATATCGTAACTAAATAGTTGCCAACATGCTTCACTTGGCTTACACCAAGTCCTTCTACATAGGTTTCTGCTTCATTGTAAACCATACATCGCTTATTTTCGATGATCTTTATTGATGCACAATCATGTCCCTTGTAGATGTATTTATATAAATACTTTACCAAACGTATTCTGCCAAAATATTCGAAACTGATGTGGCATTGAATTTTCTTTAGCTTATGAGGAGTATATGTGGCGACATGACAACTATCACGGGTAACTCGTTGATTATTGGAGTCTCTTCGATAAACAGCACGGTCAAGCAAAATGTTTTCTTTGTTCATGTCGTCTAAGGGGGGGGGGGATCAAAACTACGCCTATATTTTGGTTTTTTATCATCCACTAGAGATGTAACAGAATTGTATGGCATTGGAAAACCAAAGCGCCACTGCGATTTTCCATTGTTATTGGTCATACAACTCGTATTTGGATTTAACTCACCACATGGATTATCAATCATCCGAATTAGGACTAATTCTCTTAGTAAAGGATCGTCGGTATTTGGAATTTTAGCCGAAATAAGATCATCAATTACTTCTGGATTGCGGACTTGATCTCGAGGACTCATGATCAATAGCAAATACATATGTGGTAGTCCACGTTTTTGAAATTCAATCGTACACACATAAGCTCCCACCTTGCCAAATATCTGTCTTTTATTACTATCAGTGATTATTCCCTCAAATTTCAATTTCGCAATTCGACCAACGAGATCGAGACGATCTTAAGTGGACTGTTCTATGATAAACTTAAATGACCAGATTTAAATACTTATTGCTTATTTGATTTCAGGCCATAAGGATTGTAAGTCATAGTTACATAAAGATCTGGAGGTCCAAGGTGATAAACAGTAGCAAAGGCATCTTCAAAATGTTCAGCCAAGTAGCGTGTTGATCCGATGAATGATGACGGTAGTATTTCTTTTTCGCCATGCGACTGCATCCGGTTTCGAAGCTAAGTTGTTGAGAAGTCTTGTAACACCTTCATACCTTTCGGCAATTATAGTTTTTTTTGTTAAAGTTAATCCACTGGGTGCAATCACACTCAACACGAATATCTGTATCGACAATATATTTTTGAAAACGCTCGCACCGAAAAGCAAGGCACTAAAAACGATCCGACATAGGTTGGGTCGGATTGACGTTCAAGCTGCAGAGTACAACTGGACGTTCAATGTACAACTTGCAGAGAAAGGCATTTGGCATGTTCAGGTCGAAAAGCTATACGACACATCGCTGATACAAGCTGTGCTAGATGTGGATGAATTGCATAAGGTGCTTAAAGTGGCATATCTACTCTCCATCTTGACGTTCTAGCTGGATGGACCAATGGGTAGGTAAAGGACTCCAAACGATGGTCACTATTTTTGAAATTGATAAGGTTTTTTTCACGTTGTTATACAACCATTTCATTTGACGAAAAAATATGGTCATAATTAAAAGTAAGCACTCCATATGCCTCATCAAATGTTGAACAGTTGAAGAATCTAGAATGGAACCCATCTAGCACAGTGAAAGTGAGATGCACGTTTGGAGGCTGTTGTTCCAGTGAAGCAGCAAGTCAATTCACATCATCCTACGCTTCTCGTGTTTTCTTGTAACCTCTGTCAGAGTTATTTGTGTCTTCCAATATTTCTTCCAAGAAATTCCTTACGTTACAAAAGTTCCAATAATTTAAAGGATATGCAAGGTGTTGTTGAGCAGCTTCATCGGGGTCTTAAAATTAAATTTGGCCATTTGAAAGGGGTCCTAAATCATCTTCAGTGGTTTGTGATGTATTTGCCATTAAATTAATTTTATAATAAATTTATTTAGCTACTTTAAAGCTACAAACATTACAAGTATTGGTGGTTTGATCATTCCTAACGTTGAATTAAGCTAGAGGAAAATACGAGTTCAAGTTTCAGACTTATTTGTGGAACTCTTTAGAAATCAAGTAACGTTCTAAAAAAAGGGTAAACCAATTCATTTAGAAATTTTGGAGGTGAATATGCAATTTGACCATGAAATCAACAGTATACAAATGAATTACCTTTGTTTGCTACCCTTTCTTCAGGAAAATGGAGGGCTCCAAAGTGAATACATGCTATTAGTACAGTAATGATACGGAAAAAAAAATGTCCGAACCAGGAACAAATTGATAAAGTAATGCTTTCTTCACCATCCGGACCAGAAAAAAGCGCTGAACAACATATCCAAAATTTCCATCTCTAAACCGTTGTGAAATTTGTGTTTTTTTTGCAATTTTTGTTACATTAATTTTTATTTTTCATGAAGAAATGAAGTGTCACGAAATGAGAGGTTGATCCGTCTATCTGCATCATAATTGAGAGCAAAAACCGTTTCTGACGTTAGTTTTTCTAATAAAAGTCAAATAAAATAAAAAAAAATTCCATTTTTAGTAAAAAAAATAGCAAAATTTCCCTATTTTTGGCAAAAAAAAATAAGTGATAACCATGATATCTTTTTTTGTGTCTTCTAGCAATGAGTCACACCTATACCAATTCCTTCTAGCAATGAATCATGCCTATGCTCAACCCTGTGCTTCATTGCTTGTCAGGGGAGGAAATACGAATTTGCGCCAGTCGTCACATTCGATCAGCCACTTTGGTGGAAGGCAATGAAGATTATCAAGTCCGACGTGTCAAATGATCTGGACAACGTTATCATCAAACTCGGAGGCTTTCACTTGATGATGAGCTTCGTCTGATGCATAGGGCTCCTGATGCAAGACAGTTGGCTCAAAGAAATCTTGGAAATGGTATATGCACTGGCAACGGTGCCGCATATACTCTCTGGGAAAGCGATTTCTAGAGCTATTAGAGCTCACATTGTCGTGAGCTTGGCTCTATAGTCTCATCTTTTAGGACAAAATGCGGAAACTTTGAATAATTTCGGCATTGAGAAACTCTTCAACGACACCCTTGAGGGAAAAATGTCCCCCAGAGACCTTGACGAAGCACCAGAGCTGGGAATACTGGAAAGTGTTATCAAACAGAAGATTGAAGACCTACAAGATCACCGAACAGCAAAGCTCTGGCTGCAGTACCTTGGCATGGTTGAAAAGCTTCTCAATTTTATACGTGCCGAGAGACTGGGCCTATGGGACCTGCATTTGCAGGTGGCTGCAGAAATGCTTCCCTACCTAGCCACATCTGGGCACAACCTTTACGTGAATTCTGTCTGTTTGTACATCCAAGAGATGACTAAACTTCCCAGTCGTCACCCAAAAATGTTTCAGATATTCAGTGAGCAAAGACACACTATTAGAAGGTCATATTGGCACTGGGCCGGCCTCTCAGCAGACTTAGTTATTGAACAAGAGTACATGCGAAGTCTAATGACATCAGGAGGACTCACTGGTAGTGGTGGCATGACTGAAGAACAGAGAGCGAATTGGGTCCTATCGAGGCCGGCGTGTCTTGAGGTCAACCTTTTGATGCAGAACCTGACTAATATCAGCTACTCTACAAGTGAGCAGCATCGTGACTTGGGTCTGAGCAGACAAACCCGTGACTGTGAAGATAAAGCAAAGTTCGTAGATATCTTCGAAGTGTCATCCCCATTCAAAGGCAATGCACAACTGAAAAACGTTGCAAATGGAGTAACTTACGTTGCACTACGTTTTCAGAGGTTCATTATCGTTAATAGAGTCCTAAGTTATACTTTACACATACGTATAGGAATTACCATGCTATTTGCACAGACGTATAGGAAAAACATTTCCAGAGCATGTACTTATGGATTTGCATACTTTATGTTCCCTCCTGTGCTATTTGGGTACTTTACGTTCCTTGGCACCTTTCCAGAGCATGTACTTATGGATTTGCATACTTTATGTTCCCTCCTGTGCTATTTGGTGAGATTACGTTCCTTGGCACCTTTCCAGAGCATGTACGTATGGATTTGGGTGGATTATGTTCCTTCCTATGCTATTATAAGGGCTTATGTTCCTTCTTATGCTATTATAAGGGCTTATGTTCCTTCCTATGCTATTCTAAGGGTTTATGTTCCCTCCCATGCTATTCTATAGCACCATGTTCCTTCCTGTGCTATTTGGGGACACTATGTTCCATTTCTTTGAAGTATGTGCTATCAGACTGGTTTTTTGCTATTGATATCAATTAAACAATAATATGCTCAAAAGTGTAATAGATATGAACCGTACATTCAACCGTACATTCACGCCTACAAGAGTATGCTCAAAAGTGTAATAGATATGAACCCTACAAGAAAAACCCATGGGTGAGACACTACACTATCACATGGACATTTTAAAAGCTGGCAAGCATTTTTACATTCAACCATACATTCACGCCTGTGAGATTAGAGTTACACGTGGACATTGCGAAAAAAGCTGGCAAGCATTTTTACATTCAACCATACATTCACGCCTGTGAGATTAGAGTTACACGTGGACATTGTGAAAAAAGCTGGCAAGCATTTTTACATTCAACCATACATTAACGCCTGTGAGATTAGAGCTACACGTGGACATTGCGAAAAAAGCTGGCAAGCATTTTTACATTCAACCATACATTCACGCCTGTGAGATTAGAGTTACACGTGGACATTGCGAAAAAAGCTGGCAAGCATTTTTACATTCAACCATACATTCACGCCTGTGACATTAGAGTTACACGTGGACATTGCGAAAAAAGCTGGCAAGCAATTTTACATTCAACCATACATTCACGCCTACGAGAAAATGAAATAATTTAGGTCGTATGATCAATTTAATTTTTTTTTAATGCAGTAGTTTTTTAGTAAGGACACTCGATATCCTAAAAGTGTTTGATTCAAACTTTTACCTTGAGCATCGATGTTTTTAGCAGAATTTCAAAAGGATCATTCATAAGTGCTGGCGTATCTGATGAAATAATTTAGGTCGTATGATAAATTTAATTTATTTTTTTAATGCAGTAGTTTTTTAAAAAGGACACTCGATATCCTAAAAGTGTTTGATTCCAACTTTTACCTTGAGAATCGATGTTGTTAGCAGAATTTCAAAAGGATCGTTTATGAGTGCTGGCGTATGTGATGAAATAATTTAGGTCGTATGATAAATTTAATTTATTTTTTTAATGCAGTAGTTTTTTAGTAAGGACACTCGATATCCTAAAAGTGTCTGTTTCAAACTTTTACCTTGAGCATCGATGTTGTTAGAAGAATTTCAAAAGGATCGTTTATGAGTGCTGGCATATCTGATGAAATAATTTAGGTCGTATGATCAATTTAATTTTTTTTTTAATGCAGTAGTTTTTCAGTAAGGACACTCGATATCCTAAAAGTGTTTGATTCAAACTTTTACCTTGAGAATCGATGTTGTTATCAGAAATTTTAAAAGATCGTACATAAGTGCTGGCGTATCTGATGAAATAATTTAGGTCGTATGATAGATTTAATTTATTTTTTTAATGCAATAGTTTTTCAGTAAGGACACTCGATATCCTAAAAGTGTTTGATTCAAACTTTTACCTTGAGAATCGATGTTGTTAGAAGAATTTCAAAAGGATCGTTTATGAGTGCTGGCATATCTGATGAAATAATTTAGGTCGTATGATCAATTTAATTTTTTTTAATGCAGTAGTTTTTTAGTAAGGACACTCGATATCCTAAAAGTGTTTGATTCAAACTTTTACCTTGAGCATCGATGTTTTTAGCAGAATTTCAAAAGGATCGTACATAAGTGCTGGCGTATCTGATGAAATAATTTAGATTGTATGATTAATTTAATTTTTAATTATTTTTTTTTGCAGTAGTTATTTAATAAGCACACTCGATATCCTAAAAATGTTTGCTTCAATTTTTACCTTGGGCATCGAAGTTTTTAGTAGAATTTCAAAAGGATCGTTTATAAGTGCTGACCTGTCTTTGATGAACTAATTCATGTCGCATGATATTTTTTTTTTATACAGTAGTTATCCAATAAGGACACTCGATATCCTAAAAGTGTTTGATTCCAACTTTTACCTTGAGAATCGATGTTGTTAGCAGAATTTCAAAAGGATCGTTTATGAGTGCTGGCGTATCTGATGAAATAATTTAGGTCGTATGATAAATTTAATTTATTTTTTTAATGCAGTAGTTTTTAGTAAGGACACTCGATATCCTAAAAGTGTCTGTTTCAAACTTTTATCTTGAGCATCGATGTTGTTAGCAGAATTTCAAAAGGATCGTTTATGAGTGCTGGCGTATCTGATGATATAATTTAGGTCGTATGATAATTTTTTTTTTTAATGCAGTAGTTTTGTAGTAAGGGCACTCGATATGCTAAAAGTGTTTTATTCAAACTTTTACCTTTAGAATCGATGTTGTTAGAAGAATTTCAAAAGGATCGTTTATGAGTGCTGGCGTATCTGATGAAATAATTTAGGTCGTATGATCAATTTTTTTTTTTTTTAATGCAGTAGTTTTTTAGTAAGAACACTCGATATCCTAAAAGTGTTTGATTCAAACTTTTACCTTGAGCATCGATGTTTTTAGCAGAATTTCAAAAGGATCGTACATAAGTGCTGGCGTATCTGATGAAATAATTTAGATTGTATGATTAATTTAATTTTAATTATTTTTTTGCAGTAGTTATTTAATAAGCACACTCGATATCATAAAAATGTTTGATTCAATTTTTACCTTGAGCATCGAAGTTTTTAGTAGAATTTCAAAAGCATCGTTTATAAGTGCTGACCTGTCTTTGATGAACTAATTCAAGTCGCATGATATTTTTTTTTTAATGCAGTAGTTATTCAATAAGGACACTCGATATCCTAAAAGTGTTTGATTCCAACTTTTACCTTGAGAATCGATGTTGTTAGCAGAATTTCAAAAGGATCGTTTATGAGTGCTGGCGTATCTGATGAAATAATTTAGGTCGTATGATAAATTTAATTTATTTTTTTAATGCAGTAGTTTTTTAGTAAGGACACTCGATATCCTAAAAGTGTCTGTTTCAAACTTTTACCTTGAGCATCGATGTTGTTAGCAGAATTTCAAAAGGATCGTTTATGAGTGCTGGTGTATCTGATGAAATAATTTAGGTCGTATGATAAATTTAATTTATTTTTTTTAATGCAGTAGTTTTTCAGTAAGGGCACTCGATATCCTAAGAGTGTTTGATTCAAACTTTTACCTTGAGAACCGATGTTGTTAGCAGAATTTCAAAAGGATCGTTTATGAGTGCTGGCGTATCTGATGAAATAATTTAGGTCGTATGATAAATTTAATTAATTTTTTTAATGCACTAGTTTTTTAGTAAGGACACTCGATATCCTAAAAGTGTCTGTTTCAAACTTTTACCTTGAGCATCGATGTTGTTAGCAGAATTTCAAAAGGATCGTTTATGCGTGCTGGCGTATCTGATGAAATAATTTAGGTCGTATGATAAATTTAATTTATTTTTTTTTAATGCAGTAATTTTTCAGTAAGGACACTCGATATGCTAAAAGTGTTTGATTCAAACTTTTACCTTGAGCATCGGTGTTCACACACACACACACACAGAGACGACAAACACACACAGAGACGAAACACACATAGAGACGACACACGCACAGAGACGATACACACACACAGAGACAACACACACACACAGAGACGACACACACACATAGCGACGACACACGCACAGAGACGACAAACACACAGAGACGACACACACAGAGAGAGAAGACACACGCACAGAGACGACACACACACACACAGAGAAGACACATGCCCAGAGACGACACACACACACAGAGACGACACACACACAGAGACAACACACACACAGAGACGACACACACATATCGACGCCACACGCACAGAGACGACACGCACACAGAGACGACACACACACACACACACAGAGAAGACACACGCACAGAGACGATACACACACATAGAGACGACATACACAGAGATGACACACACACAGAGACGACTCACACACAGAGATGACAAACACACAGAGACGATACACGCATAGAGACGACACACACAAAGAGACGAAACACACACAGAAACCACAAACACACATAGAGACGACACACACAAAGAGACGACACACACACAGATACGAAACACACATAGAGACGATACACGCACAGAGACGACACAAACACAAAGACAACAAGCACAGAGACAACACAAACACACAGAGACGACACACACACACATAGCGACGACACACGCACAGAGACGACACACACACAGAGACGACAACACACAGAGAGAAGACACACGCACAGAGACGACGCCCACACAGAGACGACACACACACACACACAAAGACGACACACACACAGAGACGACACACTCAAAGTGACGACTTACACATAGAGACGACAAACAAACAGAGACGACAAACACACAGAGACGACACACACAAAGAGACGACACACACACAGATACGAAACACACAAAGAGACGACACACGCACAGAGACGACACACACACAGATTCGACTCACACACAGAGAGGACAAACACACAGAGACGAAAGACACAAAGAGACGACTCACACACAGAGAGGACAAACACACAGAAACGACACACACAAACACGCACAGAGAGATGACACACACATAGAGACAACACAGATACAGAGACGACAGACACACAAAGACGAAACACACACAGAAACGAGACATACACAGAGGCGACACACACACACACAGAGAGGACAAACATACAGAAAAGACACAAAAACAGAGGCGACACACCCACAGAGACGACAAACACAGATACAAAACACACATAGAGATGACACACACACACATAGAGACAGCACACACACACACACAGAGACGACACCCACACAGAGACGACACACACACACACAGAGACGACACACACAAAGTGACGACTTACACGTAGAGACGACACACGCACAGAGACGACGAACACACAGAGACGATACACATAGAGGGACAACAAACAAACACACAGAGACGACAAACACCCAGAGACATCACACACAAAGAGACGACAAACACAGATACGAAACATACAAAGAGACAACATACGCACAGAGACGACACACACAGAGAGCCGACTCACACACAGAGAGGACAAACACACAGAGACGACAGACACAAACACACATAGACAACAGACACAAAGAGGCGACTCACACACAGAGAGAACAAACACACAGAAACGACACGCACACACACAGAGACGACACACATACAGAGAAGACACAAAAACAGAGACGACACACCCACAGAGATGACACACACATTGAGACGACACACGCACAGACACGACACACAAACAGAGTCATAGTGAGAGAGATATCCAAAAAGTTGGGTTGATCTAGGTTCACTTAGAGTTGCGCGCCACTCTAAGTGAACCTAGCTCAACCCAACTTATGGGATATCTCTCTCACTATGACTCTGTTTGTGTGTTTTGTCTGTGCGTGTGTCGTCTCAATGTGTGTGTCATCTCTGTGGGTGTGTCGTCTCTGTTTTTGTGTCTTCTCTGTATGTTTGTCGTCTCTGTGTGCGTGTGTGTCGTCTCTGTGTATGTGTCGTCTCTGTGTGTGTTTTGTCTCTGAGTGTGTGTCGTCTCTGTGTTTGTGTTGTCTCTATGTGTGTGTCGTCTCTGTGTGTGTGCGTGTCGTTTCTGTGTGTTTGTTCTCTCTGTGTGTGAGTCGTCTCTTTGTGTCTGTCGTCTCTGTGTGTTTGTGTCTGTCGTTTCTGTGTGTTTGTCCTCTCTGTGTGTGAGTCGGCTCTATGTGTGTGTCGTCTATGTGCGTGTGTCGTCTCTTTGTATGTTTCGTATCTGTGTGTGTCGTCTCTTTGTGTGTGTTGTCTCTGTGTGTTTGTCGTCTCTCTGTGTGTGTGTTGTCCCTCTATGTGTATCGTCTCTGTGTGGTTGTCATCTCCGTGCGTGTGTCGTCTCTATGTGTAAGTCGTCACTTTGTGTGTGTCGTCTCTGTGTGTGTGTGTCATCTCTGTGTGGGTTTCGTCTCTGTGTGTGTGTGTGTGCTGTCTCTATATGTGTGTGTCGTATCTATGTGTGTTTCGTATCTGTGTGTGTGTCGTCTCTGCGGGTGTGTCGTCTCTGTTTTTGTGTCTTCTCTGTATGTTTGTCCTCTCTGTGTGTGTGTGTTTGTCGCCTCTGTGTATGTCTCGTCTCTGTGTGTGTTTCGTCTTTGTGTGTCTGTCGTCTCTGTGTCTGTGTTGTCTCTATGTGTTTGTTGTCTCTGTGTGTGTGTGTGTCGTTTCTGTGTGTTTTTCCTCTCTGTGTGTGAGTCATCTCTTTGTGTCTGTCGTCTCTGTGTGTTTGTCCTCTCTGTGTGTGAGTCGACTCTGTGTGTGTGTCGTCTCTGTGCGTGTGTCGTCTCTTTGTGTGTTTCGTATCTGTGTGTGTGTCGTCTCTGTGCGTGTGTCGTCTCTTTGTGTGTTTCGTATCTGTGTGTGTGTCGTCTCTTTGTGTGTGTTGTCTGTGTGTGTTTGTCGTCTCTCTGTGTGTGTGTCGTCTCTCTATGTGTGTCGTCTCTGTGTGTTTGTCGTCTCTGTGTGTGTCATCTCTGTGGGTGTGTCGTCTCTGTTTTTGTGTCTTCTCTGTATGTTTGTCGTCTCTGTGTGCGTGTGTGTCGTCTCTGTGTATGTGTCGTCTCTGTGTGTGTTTTGTCTCTCTGTGTGTGTCGTCTCTGTGTCTGTGTTGTCTCTATGTGTGTGTCGTCTCTGTGTGTGTGCGTGTCGTTTCTGTGTGTTTGTTCTCTCTGTGTGTGAGTCGTCTCTTTGTGTCTGTCGTCTCTGTGTGTTTGTGTCTGTCGTTTCTGTGTGTTTGTCCTCTCTGTGTGTGAGTCGGCTCTATGTGTGTGTCGTCTCTGTGCGTGTGTCGTCTCTTTGTATGTTTCGTATCTGTGTGTGTCGTCTCTTTGTGTGTGTTGTCTCTGTGTGTTTGTCGTCTCTCTGTGTGTGTGTTGTCCCTCTATGTGTATCGTCTCTGTGTGTTTGTCATCTCCGTGCGTGTGTCGTCTCTATGTGTAAGTCGTCACTTTGTGTGTGTCGTCTCTGTTTGTGTGTGTGTCGTCTCTGTGTGGGTTTCGTCTCTGTGTGTGTGTGTGTGCTGTCTCTATATGTGTGTGTCGTCTCTATGTGTGTTTCGTATCTGTGTGTGTGTGTCGTCTCTGCGGGTGTGTCGTCTCTGTTTTTGTGTCTTCTCTGTATGTTTGTCCTCTGTGTGTGTGTGTGTGTGTCGCCTCTGTGTATGTCTCGTCTCTGTGTGGGTTTCGTATCTGTGTGTGTGTCGTCTCTTTGTGTGTGTCGTCTCTATGTGTGTTTGTCGTTTCTGTGTGTGTATCGTCTCTGTGTGTGTGTCATCTCTGTGTGTGTGTCGTCTCTGCGTGTGTGTGTCGTCTCTGTGTGTGTGTTGTCTCTGTGCGTGTGTGTCGTCTCTGTGTGTGTGTGTCGTCTCTGTGCGTGTGTCTTCTCTCTCTCTGTGTGTGTGTGTGTCGTCTCTTTGCGTGTGTCTTCTCTCTGTGTGTGTGTCTTCTCTGTGTGCGTGTCGTCTCTGTGCGTGTTTCGTCGCTATGTGTGTGTGTCGTCTCTGTGTGTGTGTTGTCTCTGTGTGTGTGTATCGTCTATGTGCGTGTGTCGTCTCTATGTGTGTTTCGTCTCTGTGTGTGTGTGTCGTCTCTGTGTGTGTGTGTCGTCTCTGTGTGTGTGTGTGTGTGTGTGTGTGTGTGTGTGTGAACATCGATGCTCAAGGTAAAAGTTTGAATCAAACACTTTTAGCATATCGATTGTCCTTACTGAAAAACTACTGCATTAAAAAAAATAAATTAAATTTATCATACGACCTAAATTATCTCATCAGATACGCCAGCACTCATAAACGATCCTTTTGAAATTCTGCTAACAACATCGATGCTCAAGGTAAAAGTTTGAAACAGACACTTTTAGGATATAGAGTGTCCTTACTAAAAACTACTGCATTAAAAAAAATAAATTAAATTTATCATACGACCTAAATTATTTCATCAGATACGCCAGCACTCATAAGCGATCCTTTTGAAATTCTGCTAACAACATCGATGCTCAAGGTAAAAGTTTGAATCAAACACTTTTAGGATATCGAGTGTCCTTACTAAAAAACTACTGCATTAAAAAAAAGAATTAAATTTATCATACGACCTAAAGTATTTCATCAGATACGCCAGCACTCATAAACGATCCTTTTGAAATTCTGCTAACAACATCGATTCTCAAAGTAAAAGTTGGAATCAAACACTTTTAGGATATCGAGTATCCTTATTAAATAACTACTGTATTAAAAAAAAAAATATCATGCGACATGAATTAGTTCATCAAAGACAGGTCAGCCCTTATAAACGATCCTTTTGAAATTCTACTAAAAACTTCGATGCTCAAGGTAAAAATTGAATCAAACATTTTTAGGATATCGAGTGTGCTTATTAAATAACTACTGCAAAAAAAATAATTAAAAATTAAATTAATCATAAAATCTAAATTATTTCATCAGATACGCCAGCACTTATGTACGATCCTTTTGAAATTCTGCTAAAAACATCGATGCTCAAGGTAAAAGTTTGAATCAAACACTTTTAGGATATCGAGTGTCCTTACTAAAAAACTACTGCATTAAAAAAAAATTAAATTGATCATATGACCTAAATTATTTCATCAGATATGCCAGCACTCATAAACAATCCTTTTGAAATTATTCTAACAACATAGATTCTCAAGGTAAAAGTTTGAATAAAACACTTTTAGCATATCGAGTGTCCTTACTGAAAAGCTATTGCATTAAAAAAATTAATTAAATTTATCATACGACCTAAATTATTTCATCAGATACGCCAGCACTCATAAAGGATCCTTTTGAAATTCTGCTACCAACATCGATTCTCAAGGTAAAAGTTTGAATCAAACACTTTTAGGATATCGAGTGTCCTTACTGAAAAACTACTGCATTAAAAAAAATAAATTAAATTTATCATACGACCTAAATTATTTCATCAGATACGCCAGCACTCATTAACGATCCTTTTGAAATCTGGCTAACAACATCGATGCTCAAGGTAAAAGTTTGAAACAGACACTTTTAGGATATCGAGTGTCCTTACTAAAAAACTACTGCCTTAAAAAAATAAATTAAATTTATCATACGACCTAAATTATTTCATCAGATACGCCAGCACTCATAAACGATCCTTTTGAAATTCTGCTAACAACATCGATTCTCAAGGTAAAAGTTTGAATCAAACACTTCTAGGATATCGAGTGTCCTTACTAAAAAACTACTGCATTAAAAAAAATTAAATTGATCATACGACCTAAATTATTTCATCAGATATGCCAGCACTCATAAACGATCCTTTTGAAATTCTTCTAACAACATCGATTCTCAAGGTAAAAGTTTTAATCAAACACTTTTAGCATATCGAGTGTCCTTACTGAAAAACTATTGCATTTAAAAAATAAATTAAATTTATCGTACGACCTAAATTATTTCATCAGATACGCCAGCACTTATGTACGATCCTTTTGAAATTCTGCTAACAACATCGATTCTGAAGGTAAAAGTTTGAATCAAACACTTCTAGGCTATCGAGTGTCCTTACTGAAAAACTACTGCATTAAAAAAAATGAAATTGATCATACGACCTAAATTGTTTCATCAGATATGCCAGCACTCATAAAAGATCCTTTTGAAATTCTTCTAACAACATCGATGCTCAAGGTAAAAGTTTGAAACAGACACTTTTAGGATATCGAGTGTCCTTACTAAAAAACTACTGCATTAAAAAAATGAATTAAATTTATCATACGACCTAAATTGTTTCATCAGATATGCCAGCACTCATATACGATCCTTTTGAAATTCTTCTAACAACATCGATTCTCAAGGTAAAAGTTTGAATCAAACACTTTTAGGATATCGAGTGTCCTTACTAAAAAACTAATGCATTAAAAAAATAAATTAAATTTATCATACGACCTAAATTGTTTCATCAGATACGCCAGCACTTATGAATGATCCTTTTGAATTTCTGCTAAAAACATCGATGCTCAAGGTAAAAGTTTGAATCAAACACTTTAGGATATCGAATGTCCTTACTAAAAAACTACTGCATTAAAAAAAAATTAAATTGATCATACGACCTAAATTATTTCATTTTCTTGTAGGCGTGAATGTATGGTTGAATGTAAAAATGCTTGCCAGCTTTTTTCGCAATGTCCACGTGTAACTCACAGGCTTGAATGTATGGTTGAATGTAAAAATGCTTGCCAGCTTTTTTCGCAATGTCCACGTGTAACTCTAATCTCACAGACGTGAATGTATGGTTGAATGTAAAAATGCTTGCCAGCTTTTTTCGCAATGTCCACGTGTAACTCTAATCTCACAGGCGTGAATGTATGGTTGAATGTAAAAATGCTTGCCAGCTTTTTTCGCAATGTCCAGGTGTAACTCTAATCTCACAGGCGTGAATGTATGGTTGAATGTAAAAATGCTTGCCAGCTTTTAAAATGTCCATGTGATAGTGTAGTGTCTCACCCATGGGTTTTTCTTGTAGGGTTCATATCTATTACACTTTTGAGCATTTTCTTGTAGGCGTGAATGTACGGTTGAATGTACGGTTCATATCTATTACACTTTTGAGCATATTCTTGTGTAATTGATATCAATAGCAAAAAACCAGTCTGATAGCACATACTTCAAAGAAATGGAACATAGTGTCCCAAAATAGCACAGGAAGCAACATGGTGCTATAGAATAGCATGGGAGGGAACATAAACCCTTAGAATAGCATAGGAAGGAACATAAGCCCTTATAATAGCATAAGCCATTATAATAGCATAATATAATAGCATAATCCACCCAAATCCATAAGTACATGCTCTGGAAAGGTGCCAAGGAACGTAATCTGCCCAAATAGCACAGGAAGGAACATAAAGTCTGCAAATCCATAAGTACATGCTCTGGAAAGGTGCCAAGGAACGTAAAGTACCCAAATAGCACAGGAAGGAACATAAAGTATGCAATCCATAAGTACATGCTCTGGAAATGTTTTTCCTATACGTCTGTGCAAATAGCATGGTAATTCCTATACGTCTGTGTAAAGTATATCTTAGGACTCTACTATCGTTGCGCAGGGGTCTAGTCTCAAGGAAGATTATTTCAAGTTTGAGCTCTGTACCATTCCTCCTGCTCTTTTCGAAAGAAACGGATTCATGTGAAAGGCCAACAAGCCCGAGCTAGCAAAAGTAGTCTATCAGTTATTTGGGTTTGATGCTCAGTCCCCAAGACCGATGGGAATTGCCAGCTTCGTCTTAGACGGGATTACCCTTCTTTATCGGATCCCGTGGAAGGTCGCTTCCACATACAAGGCTATCATGTCTTCGTACATTAATTATGTCGAAAAAAAGTATCCCCATGCAGTTGTCGTCTTCAACGGATACGACTGCGGTCCGTCAATCAAAGATATAGCCCATTTGCGTCGAGCTGGATCTGTCGGCTGCGAAGTGTTATTTACCGAAGACCTGATTCTTTGCATGAAGAAAGAGGAGTTTCGTTCATGCAAGGAGAACAAATCGCGTTTTCTGAAGATTCTTGGAAACGCTCTGGTAGCCAGCGGTTGCGATGTATACCATTCTGAAGGAGATGCTTATCTAGACATAGTGAAAAGGCTACGGAAGCTGCACTCCATAACGACACCATTATGGTTGCTGATGACACGGATGTTCTCGTCCTCCTCATGTGTCATGTAGATAGGAGTTCAAATCGAGTTTACTTTTCACCGGAAGCGAAATTCGAAAGTGAATGCTCAGCTTAAGATGTTTGTCAGATAAAAGTCAAATTAGGATCAGAAGTCTGCCAGCTGATGCCGTTCTGTCACGCCATACTGGGTTGCGACACAACATCGCACCTTTATGGCATCGGAAAAGGAAAAGATCTTCAGCTATTGTTATCCAGCTCGAGTTTCAGAAACGCCGGTACCCTGTTTTCCGAAAAATCTGCATCTCATGATGAGATAGCTGCGGCTGGAGAGAAAGCTTTACTGATACTCTACAACTGCCAGGTTCTGCCAAGTCTTGACACTGCCAGGAACCAAGTTTTCCAAAGGAAATTCAATACTGCCACCTCATTCACACCCACAAGAGCTACTCCGACTATGATGGCAGCGAAGTATCATTCGTTCCGAGTCTACACCCAGGTTCAGATTTGGCTAGGGAACACGATTGACCCCCTAATCTGGGGATGAAATCTTCAAGGCAACGAAGTTTTAGAGCCAAAAAGGAGGGATCTCCCCGTTGCTCCTCCTCATCTTCTAAAGACAGTGAAGTGTTCTTGCTGAGCTGATGTTTGCGACAGTGAGAGATGCTCCTGCAAGAAAAATGGTCTGGAATACACCATAGCTTGTCGAGTATGTAGAGGAGTTTTGTGCAACAACGCGAAGTGTCAAGAAGATGCATTTTCTGAGGATGAGCTTTAAGCCTGTGATTCAATTTTCCCTGTGATTTTTGTTCTTTTGATCAATCAGATGTGCAATTTTCTGACGTTTTATTACAAATAATTTTTACCATGTCGTTTTTTACGATGATGAAGGTGAATGGATTTTGATCTCAAATGCCTGCAAAGAGCAAGGTTTTTGGGGGAGGGTGGGTATTAAAAAGATCTTTAAGTATCTCAGAAAACCTAGTTTGTCAAATCAAAACTGATCTAGAAACTTCTATCGAACGCTTGTTTTTTTTTTACCTAAAACGTTAAAATTTATTCATTTTTCTTCAAAAACAGAGTATTTCTGACTTATTTTTTGACACTTCGGAGTAACTAACATCAGATATTGTTTCAGCTTTTAAATCTGATACAGAAAGACATATAAAACACCAGTTTCGTGATATTTCATTTTTTTCCAAAAAAAAACAAAAAATTACTAAACAAAAACTGCAAAAACAAAAATTTCGCAACGAGTTAGAGATGGAGATTTTGGATATGTTGTTCAGCGATTTTTTCTGGTCTGGATAGAGAAGAAAGCATTACTTTATCAATTTGTTCCTGGTCAAACCTTATTATTCCTGTACTATATGTGGAAGGGTCCCAATGAATTATAATTAAAACTTACGCAGTTCACGATATCTTTGTTGGTTTGTGCTGGGTTTTGTGGTAGAGCTTGCTAGCGTCGAAGATTGTGACGTCGTTGTTCCTCTAGCCTAACATTTCTTTCTTCTTCATTATCATACTTGCTGCTGCATGTGTTCTGACCGCACAATTTTTTCTTCTTCCTTTTCATTTTTGACTTGTTCTGACACTCTTTGCCGCATGTCTTCTAACCACACAATTCTTTGTTCTTCACTTGCATTTTGACACGTTCTGACTCTCGCTGTCGATTGTCTTCTAACCAAAAGTGTCTTTGCTCTTATTTTTTGTTTTTAATTTGTTTTGATCCCCGTTGTTGCAAGCCTTCTAGCCGCATTTTCTTTCTTCTTTATTTTGCATTTTATTATTTCAGACAATTTTTCGATGCCTGTGCTTCATTAGTCTATTTTTTTTCTTTGATGTGTGTTTTTCTAAACTTTTTACGCTTTAGTGACTCAAAAAGTAAAACAAATTCCTTTTATTTACATCACAATTACACGGGTGCATTTTTGTGTCTGTGGGGACATTTTTTCTTTGTATCGAAAAATAGTCTAAAGTATTCAAGCCTGAAACACGAATATTTACCAAGAAATTTTTGAAACCATGTTTGGAACCATAAATAGACGGTCTATAAAAATCCAGAAAATGTAACCTAACTGCTGGCAAAGCCATCACCTTAGCTAGTGTACGTATACGTGAATTTAAACAGTTTTGCTCAGGATCAACTTTAAAACGATAAATTTCTATTTTATTTCCATTATTTTAGTGCATTCAAGTACATAGACAGGAGAAAGATCTCCATACCCGTTTCCATCCTCTATCCACAATTATTGGGGTACTTCCGGTTTTTAAATAATTATCACGTTTCTTTATAATTCCTTGGCAATTCTTTGACCTTATGCCCTCTCCCTTCAAAAAATTTTCTCTTATATTATTTGAAGACAATTATATAAATAATTTTATATTATTTATATTTCTTTTATATTACGCCTGCGTGTACTAAGTCGTTCTCGGTATCCAGTTCTTCATTTAACTTAACCGGTAATACACCGTACCAAAGTCGTGTCCACAAGTCATCAGTTAAGTTTTCTAAGTTTTTTGACAGTTTTGAATTTATTAGAAGATTTAATCTCAAAAGAATCTTATCTGAATTTGGGTATACATGCTCCTAATTTAAAGATCTACCCAAAAGATATTGTCTGTAAGCTACCAAATCCAATTTTGTCTTGTGTAGTTCCATGAAAATTCTGTGCTTATAAATGCCAATATAGTAATTAGTGTTTCTTTGCAACAGCATGTTTTAACAACCTTTGTTGCGTACATGAGTTTACTTATAGCGTTTTTTTTCCTGAGTTTCATGGGTGCTTTGCTCAAAAGAACACCGCCACTTTGCCAATTCTTGTACCTAATGCAAAAACATGCTTTCGACATAAAATGCATGCAGAACCCGAAGCAAGAAAAATTTAATCAGCTGAATGCTAATTAAATTAAATTACAGATTTCGTGTTTTAAAATGAAAGTAAAGAGCAATGTTAAAACTTAGAAAGGAAAAGAAATCAGTCTATACATGAGGATACACTCTTTTTTACACTAAAGTTTGACTATTGCTTTCCTGGAAGCATTTTGCAAAGCCACAAGTTGAGCCAAAGGTACTGAAACTAAGATAATCGACAAGCAAATTAACCACAGCAAGCCTTGGTAAAGCAAAGACAAAGCACATTGTAGAAGTAATAATTTATTTCTAAACACTCCGAGCAATCGGTATCACACCAAAATCGGAAGCACAAAAAAAATGTCAATTAGGAGGGGGTGCTACTAAGAAAAGATGACAACAAACATAAGGCATAAGGAGCAGTGGGATTGAACCGCTTACTGAGAAAGACATGCATGAATATTTCACGCACAATAAAACTGCACAATGTCATGATCCCGAAATTAAAAATGACCATTATTTTAATGATAGTTACGAGCATTTAAAAAAAAAATTGACTTGTTTTTTTTTCAATAATTATTAGCAAATTTATCCCCAAACACTCTCAATCCGTTTAGAAGGTATACTTACTGATTAGTCACATCAACAGAATAAGGTTGCTAATATTTACTTAATATATTGGCATTCCACTAGACTGGCACATAAGCTGGGGGGCTTCGGGCTCCCCCCAGGATCTTGAATTTTGAATTTACAGGCTGAGATACAACATAATTTAGTTTTATTTAAGTTCTCGTAGCCCTTTATTAAGTTTTCTTTCATTTTATTTGACAAAAAGCAGATCCAACTTACTAAAACATAAGGATCATTGGCAAAATAATGGCCAAAGAAATAATGTCAAGCTTCAAACTGTGCTCAAATTCATTTTGAGTAGCCCACTCTGATATAGCCCTGAGCCTCCAGCCCTTCTATATTAAGAATACAACTTTTTGGAAACTAGTTGGATCACACACATATATCCTGAAATCACTTTCTTCTAATAATCGGTTGAGCTGAGACGATCACACACTTACGTGTCCAGGGGGGGGGGGGGGTAGGGGGTTTTAACCATTCCCCCCGAAATGTTTGTCTGACTCGTAAAAAAGAAACAAAGATGCATATAAACAATTTTTATGCGTTTTTCCAGGGATTTTTGTCCAGCCCCCCCCCCCCCCTGAAAAAAATCCTTGTGTAAAGTACCCCAAAAAAAATTCTGGATACGGCCTTGCTTACGCCCATTTAATATAGTATGATCCATCAAATATTTTGCTCTTATTGATAATTAAAATACATACGCCTGATTTAGGCGTAACATCCACTAAAGACTAGCTCTTCTAATGGCTGAACAAAGTAGGCCTACCAAACACAAAATTAAACTATTTCGGTCAAAATGTGCTGTAGGAAAACGTTTAACAGCCCATAGAGATGTACGGCATAGCCTCGGATGTTTAAACAATTTTGTTCCGGAGATAAGGCTAAATGCCAAAGTCTTCTAGAAGTGAAACAATATTGACTTAAGAAATGGGAAGGCGTCAGGACATCGACACGTCAGGACCACTACCGTCAGGACATCGAGAAAATCCGTCATAACATCGACAAAAATCCGTCAGAACCATTAACCGTCAGGACATCGACCGTCATAACGCCGAGACCTCAGTTCATCGACAGTCACAATCGGTACTCGTCAGAATGTCGACAGTCATAACATAGACAAGTCAGGACATCTACATAATCCGTCATAGCATCTAAAATTTTAACTTTAGTTTTTTGGGGCTTAGGGGGGATAGGTAATTAGGTTAAGTTATTTATTTAATATATACTACGCTTTACCCCCAACACCCCTGGTGTGCAAATATATAGCCGAAATTTGTTCTAAACTATTATATACATATTACTATTATATAAACTTATAAATTTTTTTTGTCGATGTCCTGACGGATTTTGTCGATGTCCTGAGGTTGTCGATGTTATGACTGTCTACGTTCTGACGGGTAGCGATTGTGACTGTCGATGTCCTGACGTGTCGATGTTATGACTGTCGACGTTCTGACGGCTAGTGGTTCTGACGGATTTTCCTTGTCGACAAAATGACGTTTAGTGCTTGTGACGGTTAGATGAAATGGTAGCATCCCTTAAGAAATTAAAAAAAAAAAAAAAAAAAATTAACTGAAAGTAAGGAACGATGTTAAAACTTAAAACGAACAGAAATTATACCGTATGTGAAAGGGGTTGTCCCCTCCTCAACGCCTCGCTCTTTACGCTAAAGTTTTTTTATTGTTTAAAAAAATAGAGTTGTGAGAAAGTGAAACTTTAGCGTAAAGAGCGAGGCGTTGAGGAGGGGACAGCCCCTTTCATATACGGAATAATTTCTGTTCGTTTTAAGTTTTAACGTCGTTCCTTACTTTCAGTTAAAAAAAATTGTTTTTTTTATTTAATTTTTGAACGTTTTTGAATTAATGCAGGTTTTGATTTTGGCTCGCCGTACATGAACAATTACAACAAAATTTTCATATTAATTTTACTTTTGTTTGGTTAAATAGCTTTCTCGAAAGTTGTTTAATTTTATTTACGAACGTGTTTATTAGTAATAAATATACGTAACTTACGAATTAACTTACGTATCGAACTTCTATATTCATATATTTTTATACGTATATTAGGGGGTTCGCCTCCTAGTCAATACCTTGCTCTTTAAGCTAAAGTTCGAATTTTGTTCCAATTCTTTAAAAATGACCCCTTAATCACAAAGGCCGTTAATTAGAATAAATAGCTCTTATGAAAGTACTAAACAATTTTTGGCTTAAAGAGCGAGGTATTGACTAGCGGATGAAGCCAATCATATACGTAATATTTTCTGTTCGTTTTAAGTTTTGATGTTGCTCCTTACTTTCAGTTGAAAAACTTGTTTTTTTATTTAATTTCTGATCTTTTTTTAAATAATGCTGCGAAATCCGGCGCCCCCTTCATAGCAATGTCCCTGCCTTCATGAAAACTTCCTTCATGGAAAGATCCTCCCACATAACCCGCTACCCACCCCCTCCCCCCCACTACCAGAAATTATCCCCCCCTGAAAACGTCTGCATACTTCCCAATAACCAATACTATATGTTAACATTGGGTAAAGTTCATAACTTTCAGCCCTTCCCGGGGACTTCGGGGGATTCAGTTATCCTAAAGACATAGTTATCATATTTTCGACCTTGTTGAACAGAATGGCTATCTCACAGTTTTGATCGGGTGACTTTGGGAAAAAAATGTGCGTGGGAGGGGGCCTAGTTGCCCTCCATTTTTTGGTCACTTAAAAAGGGCACTAGAACTTTTAATTTCCGTTCCAATGAGTCCTCCCACGATATTCTAGGACCACTGGGTCAATACGATCACCCCTGGAAAAAAAAAAAAAAAAAAAAAAAAAAAAAAAAAAAAAAAAAAAACACGCATCCGTGATCTTTCCTCTGGCAAAAAATGCAAAATTCCACATTTTTATAGATAGGTGCTTGAAACCTCTACAGTAGGGTTTTCTGATACGCTGAATATGATGGTGTGATTTTCATCAAGGTTCTATAACTTTTAGGGGGTCTTTACCCCTTTTTTCTAAAGTCAGCCAAATTTTCTCAGCTTGAACTTGATGGTAAGACTAAACTTGATGAAACTTGTATATTTGAAATCAGCATTAAAATCTGATTCTTTTGATGTATCTATTGGTATCAAAATTCCGTTTTTTAGAGTTTCGGTTATCATTGAGCTGGGTCGCTCCTTACTTACAGTTCGTTACCACGAACTGTTTGATAATGGGATAAACTAATGATAAATGATGACGTTTTGAATGTCATATAAATGTCTTTGTGCGTGCCAGAAGCTGAATTTAATTCAAAAATGTGTCTGTTTAAATTATGATTATTATATGGAGTGAGGTGGAACGGTTCATTGTTTGAGTCTCAAACAATTCAATCAACGCAACTTCTCAATTTTCAATTAGTAATCCAAATCAGGGACACAAACTTCGAAACTTTGAAATAATTCCTTGAACTTCGAATTAATTTCATGCTTTAGCTCTATTGCTGTTCCTACTGCTTCTCACATTTCTTTCCTGCAGAATCCCTGCCAAGGGTTAGAAATATGCTGGTATTGGGTAGTCTACTATATAGTCTAGTAAATAAATGTGTATTCGATACTAAACCGAGCATTTCAAATAATCTGGGAGCTAATTGATAAAGTCAGACCCAGGGCCAAATTTGATAAGTTTGGCTCTGTCTATTACAACATCGAAAATTCCAAACGGAATTAAAATAAATGTATATTGGTTTCTGATTTTTCATACCAAGTACTGTTTCTTTCACAAAAAGAAGAAATCTTCAGGAACATAGAAATTTTTAAGAAAGGGAGATAGGAACAACAACAAATTGAATGTACATTAAATCGACGATTTGGTTCGATTTTTTATAATTTGAATCTGTTCAACATTTTGACAAGGGCTTTTAAAGCAAGCAAAGAAATGGACGCTTCAGGTGTATCACTAATCTCTTTGGAGCAAATAGAAATTTCCAACATGCAACTTAACCAGATTAACACACCTCTTCATTTTAATAGAGGAACAATTAATACATTTTTTTTTTTTTACTGCAGACCTGCAGTAGCTGCTGTCAGGACAATTACGCTGGCATAGTAGAGTGATGACTTTCCAGACAAATGTCGGGGTAGTCTTCTTAGTACGAATGTTCAATAGTAAAATAACCTCCTCTATGGGTAACATGATTAGAACAGTCCTATGAATAAAGCTATTAAATTATGACATAAATCCATTCAAACGAATGTTTCATAGCTACATGTAGGCGTAGGGTCGGGATCGACCCTACACTTGATATTAGGATCGGGCAAAGATAGTGGTCTACATGCAGTACCAGTGGCACTGCAAAGGCAGTGTCCTGGAACCCCTCGCCCTTCTCAAGCTAGAAAATGAAATTGTAAAGGAATCATTTATTTTGCAGTTTTAAATGATCAGATTAATGTCGCAAATCAAAACACGGAAACCACTTATTCGCCACATACGTGTTGTTTTGTTTTTATCAAAGTTACCGTGTAAGAGTTTTAAAGTCATTAATTGGAGATGTGTTCAAAAAGTTTTCATTTCCACCGTATACGTGTGGACCCCCCCCCCTTTAGACATTGCCTTTAAACGTGCAAATCAGCCTATTTGTAACAAAGGTTTAAATAAAAGTTTTAGTAGAACAGTGGACATATTGTACCTTATTGATTTCAGGATAATTCTCAGATTTTGTTCAAAATAATCGTTGGGGTCTTGAACCCAAGCCCCCGTTTTGAACCTTGTAATTGGCGTTGTAACAACCATCTCCTAACATATATGTTTAATTAAAACCTATTCTCTGAACCATAAGGAAGTATCATTTAAAAATTATGCTACGCTTATAAAAGATAAAAAGCCTTACAGGTGTGACAACACTCTAACTGGCTTATGTTAACTCAATATATTTTAACCCGACGATGATAATTCAGAAAATTTCTTTAAGTAATGACTGAAAAGAAAAGTTTTCGTTGGAAATTAAGAATATTCTATGGTAAGCTATACAATTTCATTGCCGGGAATAATACTTTTTATTAGAGGAATAAGTTTTGTACTATACGAAATTCATTTTTTCGCATTTTCACAGTATACAAATGCCAAATTGATAACAATTTACATTTTGAATATGCTCTTCAGTTCGGTAATTCGTTTTTATTCACAGCAAAGCTTTTTTCTATATTTTGTCCTCAGTTTTAATTAACAAAGGGCGCCAAATCCCGAGATTGTCGTAAAGTGGGTAAGAATATTTTTCAATTTATCTTTAATAAACGTGCAAAAAAAACGCGTATTTCAAAATTGAAGGGGGGAGGCAATTTTTTGTCAATGAAAATATAAAAAGGTAACTTTCAAAATCTGTGGGGGACCAATGCTGCCCCTGGCTCCTACCCCATGGGAGCCCCAGGTTTTAACGTCATTGGAGGAATAAACAACTTACTGAATTGATTGCAATACATGATCTATATTTTGATGTTTTCGTTCCTTGGAGTTAAACTGTTAAGGAGTAAATTTGCTTAAAGGGGCACATAAGAAGTCCATTTTTCGAAGAACACTTTTTCCTGGACTAAGGTCAATTTCAAATATACAGTCCTTCTTGAATAATTTTTCAAATACTATCTTAATCGACTCACTAAGAGTCAATCTTCAGCTATTTTTAGATTATCCCATTTCATTTATTTAATGAGCGTGTTTTTTTCTTTTTATTATTCTTTCAAACATGTGTTGTGCTTCTCCGATATGTGATATTAACAGTACATGTTTCATAAGGATTGCAACCCTTTATGGGGGAGTTTTCTCCTCATTCTAGAATTATACCAATTTTCTTGTACCAACTATAATAAGCTAATTTGAAGTTAATGAAATTTACTACTTTCGTTAAGCTTGATTGATTGAAAGATGAATACCAAATTACCCAAACTTTTTGCTTTTAGCCTTAATGGGTGACATCTTCCCCCAATACATCAAGGGCGAAAACTCTAATACAAGGGTAATATAAAGCACGAATTACAATGATTTATTTTTCCATCTGGAATATAGAAGAAAATAGACAGAGAAAACACAGAAAAAGCCAAACTACACCACCATTAGATTCAATAGGGAGGGGTTCCAGAGGAGGTCTGTATTGGCAGATAGTGAATTCTGAAAAGTGATTTTGTATCATTACTTGTCTACCAAAGAACATTCTTCCAAGGCCAAACCCAGGATTTTTTTTCGGAGGGGGTTTTACTCAGTTTTTTTTTTATTTGGGGGGGGGGGGGGTACACACAAACCTCAAAAACCGCATACAAAATTTGTTTATGCCCATTTTTGTTACGTTTTTTCGAGTCAGACAAATATTTCAGGATGGGAAGGGTTCAAAGATTTTTAGATTTTTGCCCTCAACCCTAAATTTTTTTGAATTCTTTTTAGAAGGGTTGGAAAGGGCCTTGTGGGTATATTCATTGAATAAATTAAAAAAAATGACAAATTTATTTTTGCCCGCTCCTAAATTCTCGTAAATTGGCCCCTCTGAAAACCCTAAAATTTTCTACTTCTCTAAGGTCAGCAAGACGTTTTTGTATAGCCACTTGTTGCTTAGCATTCATTACCACGAATAGTTTGATTATTCCACAGCGAATATTTGTCTTTGTAAGTGAATATTCAAAAATATATAAAATAATCTATCTAAGCTAAAATTTTGCATGGTCAACCAGAAATTTCGTAATATTAGATTTTAATTAACTTTCCTTACCATGAATGGTTTGATTATTCTGTTGAGTGTTTTTTTTAAGAAAATTTTTGAAAATACAAATGAGTCTAGTTCGAGGTCTAGTTACGACACAAAGTTGTCAAATAATACGGTGTATGTTTTCTATCTTAAGCGTTTTTCTCTGCGTGTCAGGCAGTCTATTATAATTTATTCTATTCAGTGAGCGACCTGTTTCATGATAAAGTCGAACCTGATTTATTGTTCTATTTTTAATAACAAATTTCACAGCAAGATTTTCAATTCGTATTCATGGCATAACACTGTGAGAAAAATGAGACGAATGTGTGAGACGTTTTTTGTTCGGCTTTTTTTTCTTACTTTGCATGATCGGGAGATCTATCTGTATCACATTACTTGGAATGCAAATTTTATAACTGAATCTATTATTTTCAGTCTTGTATTTCATTTGGTGTGGAGGAGGACAATGCACAGCTATATTTTCCCCAGGCGCTTTGGTGCTACAGTGTAGCAATGGTAGGAGTGCATTTAACTTTAGATCTTGATATCAACTATGAACGGTAGTAAAAATTAAAAGATGGAAAAATGTATATTTTGCAAATTTCTTCATAGCTATTTTCTTGAGGTTCCCTGAAATCATCTAGTTGTACTGTTATTTTTTCCCTTTCTCTATTTACTTGATTCACGTTTTCTATTTACTTGATCGATGTTTGATTAAAATTTTTTTCGTTCAATTTGCTTATATATTCTGCGTAATCGGATTTAAATCTGAATATTTCAACCTGCATGACAGCCACAAATTGTGGCTCTTAGAAAGTGGTTTGTTCTCATATGTCTTTACTGCCTTTTATTTCGTTTATTGATATTTTCTTGTTTTTATTTTCTTTTCAAGTAAGTATAGTCTTTTCCTTAAAAAAAGAAATAGCCTACTTTTATTGATTGTCACTACAGGGGAGCCTCCAAAAGCCCCCTATTATTTATTTGATTGTTTCAAGTAAATTTTTTGCGCCTGCCTCACTTGTAAAAACAACTTAATTTATAGTTTATTTTGTTTTATTTAATTTTTACAGGCATATTTTTGTTATATTTTATTTTGGTTTTATTTAGTTTAACAGTTTATTTTTTTGTTACGATTCTATTTTGACTCTTTCACTGACAAAACTATTGACTGTTAATTTTTTTTACTAATTATTTTTTGGCTATACGTCTTTTGTGAATGTATTTATTTAGTTTGGTTAACTTTTTAATTTTGTTTGAAAATAGTCATACATAAACTTGGTGACAAAACTGTCACTTAAAGAAAGATAAATGAAAAAAATTTTTTTGAACTGATTTTACGGGGTAGCACATAAACTTAAAACGAACAAAAATTATTCTAAAGTTTTAGTTTTGGTCCCAATTCCTTAAGAATGACTGCTCTAGTACCAGGGCTGTTCAATTGGAATAAGAAACTTTTTAAAAGCACTACAAAACATAAGCTGGGAAGATCAACATATACGTTTTTGAGAATTTCGATTGGCTATCTCAGAATTTTCAGATTCTGTCCTGTGTCACTCAGTTTTGTATCAAAAATGGCAGAAAAAACCCTTTCTTGAGCACAACTTTTTTGACTGCTTAAAATGGGCCCTAGAACCTTCAACTTACGTTTGAATGATCCCTCACCCAGTTTTCCAGGAACATTGGTTCGAGACGATCATCTTAGATTCAGGCAACCTTGGGAAAAAACGAGGGTACTTTTGTAGAAAGCGGTAAGCGCGTGACAATTGTATTGAAGATCAGATGGGATAAAAACTCGGTAGCCTACTTATACGAGACGCTGTATAAAGATAAGCATTACAAAGGGTTTCTGACTCAGGGAACTATGTTTTTAAACTTAATTTTTTGGGGGTTTAGGGGAACTAAAAGGTACCTAAGTTGGGTTGGTTAGGCTACGTATTTAATATATGCTATGCTTTACCCCCCCCCCTCTTAATGTGCAAATTTATAGCCCAGATTTGTTTCTGAACTATTACATTTTCATCCTGTTTTGTTTTATTTCATTAGCGTTAACGAAGCTTCACTTTTCGCGCACTGACCGCTTTCTACAAAGTGCCAAAACGAGCAATGAATACGCATCCGTGATCTTTATTCAAGGAATAAAAGCGAAATTATGCATTTTTATAGATAAGAGCTTGAAACCCTTACAATAGGGTTCATTCATATACTGAATTTAAAAGTGTGATTTTCATGTGTTTCTCTTTTTCTAAAATCAGGTAATTTTTTGGGGCTCGCGGCTTTTGATGGTTTTTAATTGTGAAAATATACGAAATCAGCATAAAATCCTTTTTTTATCTGTTAATTGTTATCAAAATCCCTTTTTAGAGTCTCTGTCACTATTAGCCCATGTCGCTCCTTCCTTATAGCTTGTTACCACGAACTGCTTGATAAATCCATTGGTAAGAAATAGTCTGTAACCGGTATTCTGCTTCTCAGCAGAATACATGACACCCGTCAACCTGCAAAAATTCTTAGTCAAAGTGTACAATTTGCTATTCTTACAAAAAATAGCTGAAATTTAGGAGTGGTCTATTAGACTGGTTTCCGGTTTAGCTTATGTTTTAAATAAACGCTATCTATTTGAAATAAAAGTTTCATGTCCTAAATAATGCAATTACAATAAATAAGACGTTAAGTTAGATAATTAAAAATGAGGTTTATGAAAAGGCTTCAAGTCTTAACTATTTTTTGGAAAGGAGTGAATTTATTAACACGAAATATTTTATAACAAGGAACATGACCTTTATTTTCTTTTAGAAATAAAATAATTGTGTGGCCTAGTCACATAAATGTTGCTTTCAAAGGTAATGTTTTAAGTTAAGAGTTCAAAATCAAAATGGTAAACTTAACCGTTATCTTCAATTAGATTCATAGTTTAAAGATACTTCTAAGAAGCAGCGTCAGTTAAACTAACTTATAACGTTTACGTTAGTTAAAATAACGTCAGTAAACAAACGTTTCAGAAATCTCGCTAGTGTTTGAACTTTGTTTACAGCAGAACTGTTTATTTGCTAACTCTAAAAATGGATTCAATGTACAAACAAAAATGAATGGCTCAAAGGCCGCCATTAAAAACTATAATTCATAACCGCGCCCCTTAAACTAGCCGTGCTACTTAAATTGGTCCCAATCCATTTCTTATCTAATTTAGTTTATTATTTTTGCTTTTTTTACATATTAGTTTTGTTCTTTTTTCTGTTTGATTATTATGTCTAGTCAGTGTGGTTTCAGAACTTGCTTAATTTAGGCTGCTGTATAATTTCTGTTTTCGTTTTCTAAACATGCTATAGCTTGGTGGCATACATGTTGCCACTTGGCAGCCGCATTCTCAGCCACTTGAAGCAATTAAAAAAGTTTCCCGATTTCAGCCCACTTTGCTCCCACGACTGTAACATTTTAATGTACTCCCAACATAGCACGAGAGTCCAGGTAGACGGTGAAGACACAAAAAAAAAACTTGGACCTGAAAAACTGAAGGGGGCGAAAGCACATTAAGATTCTAATTTTTATCCCCCATCGACCTGGTTTAGGATGGAAATGGAGTACTAAGTAATGACATTTTTCAGTGCTGATGTCATTTCCGGTCTCCCCGGACTAAAATTTTCCGGACTTAAATAATAGAAAACGATCTTTCAGTCATATTATCTTTTTCTGTTATGCAGTATATTATTATAATACGACAAATCTTATTGTTACTCCATCTGAGCTTGCCTAGGGTGGAATGGGGTACTAAGTGATGGAGTTTTAAATTTATGATTTCACTTCTGGTCTCCCCAGACTTGAGTTAATAAGAAATGAACTTTCAATTCACCAAATACTTCATAAATTAAGATTTTGATTTTTTTTTTTTTATCCCCTTCTGACCTTGCTTGGGTGGAAATGTGATACTAACCAATGAAATTTTCCAGTTCTGATTTCATTTCCTGTCTCCACGGACTTGAAATCCTAGACAACTTTGAATCCAGAAAGTATTACAGGATTTTAAATTTAAGACCCCCCCCCCTTTCCATCTACTTACCACGTAAAAAGTTGCATTTCTGTAACACCAATTTTGGACGATTTTGGATCTGTTATTTATCTTTTTTTTACATTTTGGTGCCAAAAACATTTCTGTTGCTCAAATGCCGAGTCAAAACCATATTTTTACTCGACTCTGTGGGATTTAGTGTCTTTAAATAGATACATATCTAGGTCATATATTAGAAATTTCTAAAGGCTTCAAGCCCAACAGGGGCTAAGAAATCAACCAATTTCTTGGGGGCTCGAGGGCACAAACCGAACTGTTCCGCGAATCAGGGTCCTCTTGAAACAAGAACTTGTGGATGTAAGTTTCAAACCGTTCGAAAAAAAAAAAAAATTGAACGGTTTGAAAATAATGGGGCCATTTTTTTTTATTTCTATGGTTGACTTAAAACTTTCTGGTCAGGGGGGGGGGTATAAGAAAATTAGAAAACAGGCGAATAACACATGACTTATATGTTATTTATGAATATCCACAGGAACATGCTGGAATATTTAGGAAAATCCAGATAATATGAAGTGAAGGCTTTACCGTGTGCCTCTTTCCTATATGCACGTCTATGGGCATCCGAGGGCGACCGCTTCTTGGATTAATTTAAAAACTTGCTTTATAAAATAAGCTTTTCAAAGAAAAGTAAAAAACAACATGAAGCCAGAAATGAGAAGAAATAAAGTTAAATAGTCTTCCAGCCGTAAAAAGTACCACAAATCACCATCAATAGATGAATGAAACCCAAAATGAACAGAAATTGCATAAATAACTGAATCAAGCTAAAAAGAATCAGATTTTCATGGGAAAAACCGAACTTGGATTTTCAGTTTAACATCGATATATTGATATTTATTCTTAATTAGTTTTGTCTTTATTTTCTTATTAACTTAATTATAATCTTATCTTAGTTATTTTATCCTTATTATCTTAATTATTTCTGTTTTTTTAAAGTTAAAAAGTGAAAACATTTAAGATGCCTTCATTATCTTATTATCTTAATTATTTTTTATCTATTAAAGTTAACAAGTGAAAATGTTTAAAATTTGTTTTGTTTTCAGTAAAGTACTAATTACGTTCTGGGCTTGAGAAAACCAAACACGCAGCCTTCATACGTTTAGCCTCGTTACTACTATTATCATAGTAGTAGTAGAAGTAGTAGGAGCAGTAGTAGCGGTAGTGTTTTTGTATTAGTAGCAGTAACAGTAGTAGCAGCAATATTGATAGCAGTAGTAGCAGGTACATGTTGCCTTTTCGTCAGTTGAACATCCCACCAATGCTCTTTGAGACGTTTCATCTTGATTTGGTAAGCCGTTTCAAAAATGCTGGAGATACGCCTGCACCAGCAAAGTACATTTACATCAAGGATACGCCTGCACACAGCACACGGTATATTTTCGTTTATTTCAACTTTCCCTCGACGTTTCCTCAAATGTTCATTCCAATACCCTCAGCCTTGGTAGATTTCGCTACCAAAGCAGTAGCTTCAGTGATAGTAGTGGCATAGTAGTAGTAGTAGTGATAGCAGCAGTAGTAGTGGGAGTTGCAGTAATAATAGTAGTAGCGTGCAAATATTACCTATTTGGTCAATTTATCATCTCCCTTATCATTTCCTGAAAGTTCCAAATTAACATACTCAGTCATTTCTGAGCTACGCCCTTGTGACAACCCTTATACACATGACATGATTTGAAAACGTCTGTATACTTCCCAATAACCAATATAATAACTGCTAGTCCATAACTTGCAGCCCCTTCCCCGTGGACTTTTGGGGATTAATTCGTCCTTAAAGGCATAGTTATTAGATTTTTCGACTACGATGAACAAAATGGCTATCTCAAAATTTTGATACGATGACGTTGAGAAAATGTGAGCGTAGGAGGGAGCCTAGTTGTCTTTCAATTTTTTGGTCACTTAAAATGGGCACTAGAACTTTTAATTTCCGTTCGAATGAGCCCTCTCGAGACATTCTAGGACCACTGGGTCGATAAGATAACCCCTAAAAAAAAAAGCACATCCGTGATCTTTCTTTTATCAAAAAATACAAATTCCTCATTTTTGCAGATATGAGCTTGAAAACTCAACAGTAGGGTTCTCTAATACGCTGAATCTGATAGTGTGATTTTCATTAAGATTCAATGACCTTAGGACCTGTTTCCCTCTTTTTTCGAAATAAGCCAAATATTCTCAGGCTTGTAGCTTTTGATGGGTCGACTAAACTTGATGAAATTTATATATTTAAAATCAGCATAAAACTCCGATTATTTTAATGTATCTAATGGTGTCAAATCCGTTTTTCAGAGTTTCGGTTACTATTGTGCCGGGTCGTTCGTTACCACGAACTGTTTTATGATCCGGTGTTTTTTTTTTAAAAAAAACAGACCTGCACAAAAGTTGAATGGGGGGGGGCATTCGACAGGAGTAATATTATTCTAACGGATCATCTCCTTAACAAATTTAAACATTATGACCTGTAAAATTGCTTTGGTGTTTAAACCCCTCGCCCTCGAAAAAAAAAAATCTCAAGAGGTTTACTTTTCACGTGGTTTTTTGTTTTCGCAGCATAGTTATTAGGGTGCCGAATGTGGTCTACACGTCGCACGGTCTTTATAATAAAGTAACCATTTGGTCCAATAAAGCAACTATTCTGCGTGTGTATATGTGTGTAAGGTAAATAAACATGATTTTTCTTGCTTTTCTCTTCAATTACCTTATAGTTTTCAGCAGGTGTCATGTTGAAGATTTAATGAAAGCACGGCTTTTCATAGATATGCAAACTCTTACTATATGTTGCCCTCATGGGTAAAAACAAACCGCTAAAATGTCAGAATCCAAGAAAAATTCAATTACTCTCACAAAAAGACATATGAACTTTCTACAATTTTATACTAACCATCGATTATTTAGTGGTAGAGTGTTCACCTACCACAAGGACGACTGGACTTTGATTCCCACCCAGTCGATGCATTTTTTAGACGAGGAAAGATAAAAATAGCTAATATTTAAAAACATTTTTTTTTGAAATTAGGATAAATGGGGAGCCCTAACGAGCCAAATATAGCCCTAGAATATCTGGAAAAGTTACTTTTTGAAATTGAGTTTATCTGTTTTTATGAGCCAGTTGATGAGAAATCACATAAAGAAATCAAAACAAATGTCATATTAGCAATGTCTGCTTGTTCAAAAAATAATAATATACAAATGGCTAAACCTATGGTCAAAATTTGTACATCTATGGAAAGCTAAGCTTTATGTCTGTTTTGGATCTATCACCAATTGATAACTATAAAGTAACTGAAGAAAAAAGTAAAAAGTATGATTATTTACCTTATATGTAATATTCCTGTTAATTCTTGGTTGTTAATACCTGAGAAATGGCTAAACTGATAATCAAAATTAGTTTATTTATGAAAAGTTAAGCTCTCATTATATTTAAATCCTGACACCCCACTGACAGCTATAAGGTAATTGAAGAGAAAAGTAAGGAAATGTATATTTATTTACCAAAAAAAATCAGAATTTCATGGGACCGTTGATTCCAATGTTGAGACGTTTGGCACAGTTTTGAACATAATACAGTGAGCAAGTACATAGGTCAAAGATAGCGAGAATGGGAGGTTATACAAATGACACGTGTGGACCACACTCTGGCTATGCAGAAGTCAGTATTTGGTGCAAAGTCCACCGGTGACTTGAGTAGGAGCTCCACTAATATTTAGATTACAATGGTTAAGATATTGAAATCGAACAGAAATCAAATTAATGAAAAACAATTTTTGTTTGAATCAAGGCAAAGACAAATATTTATGATGAAGCGACTATTTTCAGCACTTTAAAATGAGTACTCAGTACTCCTAACCAAAAACAATCTCATAAAAAATTTCATTCGTATAATATTTTTATAACAATGCTTCAAGAGGAAAATAGCTTATTTATTCCGGTTTTGTTTTCAAGTCAAATTTCATGTTCAGATGTTTCCATAGGCACAAATAAAGCGCTTGTAAGTACTATTTTGAACAATATTTTCTTCCTATAAAGCACTAGACAAACCTTAGTATAAAGACTGAGAGGTAGATGGGGTTGCAGCCCCAGTAGTTCCTATTCGTTTCAAGTTTTAATATTGCTCCTTACTTTCAATTAGATAAATATACTTTGTTTAATATAATGGAACGCATCTGACACCCATTGATATACATGTCTATTCGTATATAATAAATGAATGAGAGGCAAACATTATTTAGTAAATAAATGAGCAAGACAAAAAGAATGAATGGTTGACATACAACAACTACTTAGCGCAACTTCAACTTTTTTTTACCTCACGACTTATTATGAGTCGGTCCTCACGAAATGCTAAACCATTTAAAGTTGAACAATATTAATCAACATAGCGAAAGGAGAAGCTCTATTGTTTATAAAAATAATGCCTTCATAAAAATGTTGCAACACGGAAGATTCTTTTAAACATGTAATAAAATAGAAACTGGTAACAGCATTTGATATGTTGACTATATACAAACAATAGGATAAACACAAAAGATTACATGCCGTAACCACCTGAACAAAAGCCTTAACAAAATCCATGACTAGAAAATTAGTATTTACAAAATCACTAGTGATTTGCTAACACTATTTATTCACTACTGTCTGCTTAAGTTATTAACAACCTTTGTCGTCATCATGAATGATCTTGGCAGTTTTTAAAGTGAGCATTTTAAAGTTATGGTGTTCAATCAGGAAGACATGAGGAATTTATTTTGCTAGGTGGTGCGGGAGGAGGAGCTCGAACTATGAGTAGTTTGAAAGTTCCAAGCGAAAAAATTAAAATAGGTAACTTTTGATATCGATGAAGACAACTCCAAAACCCCTCTCCTCTGTAAATGGCTATCTAATATTGACAGAACTTGCAAATACAGCGGTAAAATGTGGGGACGTGTAAGAACGTTGAGATTTCGGTTGGAAGGATCTCCCTCCCCCTCTTATATTTCTTTAATTCAATATTGCGAGTCTTAAACCCCAGAAACGGATACCCAAGATTTTAGGAGTAAGAACTGTAGGATCTCCCATTTTTGTTCATTCTAGTTTATTTTTCGCAAGATTTTCAACCTGAACTCCTTAATAACAGCAATAAGAGGAGTTTCTGGTCTAGCACTCTTTCTTTTCACAATAGAATTGTGTTCTAATTTATCATGAGTATAATTTCTAATTATGTATCTTTAGGAGTTTCGGTAAACAGCACATTATCAATGCTAGAGGGGAGCTGCAACCCACTTTATGAAATGGTGTACACCGTTTGACACTTGACACGTCTGGTGGAAGCGTACTATTTATGGTGCGAGGCCATATGAACTGTCTGGCACATTGATCAAACTGTACCGTGTCTTCATTAAAAGATAAGATAATCTTATCTGTCTGACTCAATAGGTTGCACTCCAAGATGTACTTTAGGTTGTGGAGGGTGGGAGTCCACTCAGTTATGCTTGCTGGCCCCTTACTTTTACCCGAACACTTTATTTTCGCCTGCATTTAGATATTTAAATGATATAAAAAAAAATAGTACATTTTTGTCATAATATTCAATTTGATACACTAATATTAATAAATTAGAGGTGCCAATTGAGGGAAGATAGGGGCATGTATCAACCCCTTGATTCTTTTAAGTTTCGAAAAAAATGTCTTTTGGGTATATTTTCATTTAAAAAGTCTTTCTTTGGTATTTTCATTGAAAAAGTTGAAAAAAAATTGCTCCTTAAGTTTTGTGAATTGACGCCACTGATTAAAACAAAGTTTAACCGAATAAAATCTGAGTGTTTTTTCTTGTTTTTTTTATATATAAAACTGAAATATCAAAAATTGTCGCTAAAGTTAGGCATTTCAAAACTAAAGGCTCGTCCTTAGCTAGAATCTGAATGCATATTTGATGATTAAGCTGATTAAGCCATGTCTCCTAAATTCTGGAATAACCTTCCATTAACAAAGCATAGCTAGGCCCCTTCCTACAACTAAGCACAAACTCAGGGGACCCCGGTGCCTCCGTCCAAAAATATTTGAAGGGTTACGTTTTCGCCCTATTTTTCAATAACGTTCTAGTAATATATCAGTTTTTGAAAATTCGAGAAAATTTCATACTTCTATCAAATATGGGACCCCTCAATCCCTAAAAATGCGCCTCTATCTAGAAATCAAAATATTTCCAGAAATTTCAAGAAATCAAAATAATATGTACCCATTCAAATTTAATACCGGTTAACATTACAAACTTTGACTGTAATGCACAGTAGACAGAATATACCAGCAAGCTTATCGCAGATCATTTCTGGTCTTCGTGAACAAAAAAGCTCCTCCCACTTATTTCTGCATTAGCTTGTTTCTGCATTAGCTTTATTTCCGTTTGTTTCAATGCACTTGATGGAAACAGTCGGAAACAGATTAACCTGCATTCCCGCTAATCTGACTTCGCCTATGTTTATATCTGCAAAAACGTTCTCCGGAGCACTCGCACCCCGGTCCGGGTTTTTATAATGGGTGAGATAGAGAATGATCATACTGGATAATATATGAACTGTGCTGTAATGGGTCCAGTTCCATATCATTCTCATTGCCAATTTAGTAGTGGACGTAAGTAATTATTTTTGCGGAAACTCCCTCCACTTTTCAGAAATTCCAGCAACAAGCTACTGAGAGCTAATGCTAAGCTTGCTGCACTGAAAGATAGCAAAATTCATGCAGAAAAAATATAAGCGAAAATATATACTGCATTTAATAGAAACAAAGCCAAAGAGAAAAACAAAAACAAATATGGCCAAACAAATATGTTTGGATATAATATTGCCGAATGTAGCCACCAAATATAGCAAAAACAAATGTAGCCAAAACAAATATGTATAGATAAAACGTAACTTAAAATAATAATTACTTAGAAATGAAGAAAAATCGCATAAATAGTCTAATAGAATCAATTTTTGCTCCCAGCACGGGTTACTGGTTAAAACATACACTGTCTTACAACATTTGTAATATAAAACAGTTCGCAATGATAATAATTGTAAAAGTCAGACACTTTCCGTACTTGTGATCAAAACTGGACGGAGACTATGAAATACTCAGTCAATATAAAACCTGTACGCTCTTTTAATCTTAAAACAAGAACTGAAATTGTTTCATGGAGTAATAGCTTGATCACTTAAATCTGAATCAAAATTCAGGCTGTCACCATCTGATTCCAAACCAAAAAAGTCAAAGGCATCAGGTAAACTTGGTATGTTAGAAAAGGGTCCGAGAACTTCATCAAATGTTGAGTCACTGTCAAACATAAAGTCTATTGAATAACTGGACGCATTGCTGCAAGACTGGATCATTTGTCGGCGATATTCGGATGATTCAACGTCATCCTTTTGATTCGTATCTTCGCCTAACAATCTGCATAAGTCTTGGATATAGTCCATTGCCAGACGAAGGGTAGCAATTTTAGTATCTTTTTCACTTGACGTCCTGTACAAAAACTCTGACTTGGGTACCGCCCGTCTTAATGTTTCAAATGCATCGTTCATTTCTTGCATTCGAAACCGTTCACGGGCGTTGGCTGACTTACGTCTATATTTTGACAATGCAGGAGGGCGGCTCCGAGGTTTTCGCTGTTTAGGCTGAGATCGCCGCT